>SJXQ01000899.1:0-45972 GCA_006408695.1 Aepyceros melampus | reverse complement strand
TTCTTAGTTCAATCCAGATTATTATTCCCATGTGTTTCTGTATCTAGGAGATCTCTTAATGTTTCAAAACATACTTTACATCTTTACTTTTGGGGTATAATTTTGGTGCTGTAATTCAGAGATGTAGAAAGATCCAAGTATTCTTTATTAAATGCACAGCGCTTGGCACAGAGCTGGGCCTTAGAAGTTACTGTTTAAGTGATTAAGAAAAGAGGAATGTTTTTTTAATTGAAGATAGCCAAAACAATTAATTCTTCATTTGGAAGAGGGGAAGAATGGGGATACTTAGATCAGTAGGTTGAATTATGCAAAGATTATTGACCTTTGATTGATAATGCAGAGATTATTGACATCAGTAGAAGTATATTTTCCCTTTTTTTTTTTTTTTTTCTTTTTCTGAGAGGAGGCGCGGAGGAGAAGGGCGGTGGGGACCTGTGCTGGCGCCGGCTTCTTTGTCTGCGCGGGCTGCGCCTCGCGCCCCTCGGGGCTCGCCCACCTCGGAGCCTGGGCGGCCCGCATTGGTTCTGGGGAGCCGCCTGCGACCCCAAACCGCGAGGGGCCCCTGCGCTTCTTTCAGACCTAGGCCTTGCGTCCCTCCCGCTGACCCCCGCCCCGCTCCTCGCCTCAGCGACCGAGCCTCGTCTGTAGCTGGATTTAAAATGAGATTAAGCGAAAGTAGAATTGGCAGCCTCAAGTGGTGCCTGGAAATGGTGATTTGTGATGCTCGGGTGTGAGGAATTGTGTGGCGGGAAGGGCTTGCCGAGCTGCGCCCCGACAGGCGCTCTTCTCTGGACTGTTCTGTTATTCATTGCTGCTGGGTTCTTCAAGCGGAGATGGTTGTAAATTTTTAAATCGGTGTTTATTTCCTTTAAATGTCAGCTACGACCAATGTCCCTGAGACGGGGCAGGGGGAGGGGGAAATGTTCTGGGGAGATACTGGCAGCGGTGATTGAAGCGGGTGGTAATGAGCTGCTGCACAGGAGGCTGCGGGGAAGAGAAATAAAAAGCACGTTTTTAACCGAGGACGGCTGGCAGGAGCCCTGCGGCATCCAGAGCCAGGTTGCCAGGTTTTAATGCCTCTGTCCACCCAACCTTGGCTCGCCACCAAGCCCAGATAAACCGCACGTACAGAAATGAGATTATAAAATTAGAAGGAACAGTGTCTTTGCCTGCATGGGGGGTGGGGGGGGGGCGGTGAGGAGCGACAAGGAGGAGTGTGAAAAGGTAATCTTTCCAAGGGGAGACCTCTATAGTTACCTCGTTGCAAAGGGAAGAGATTGGTGGTTTTCCTCTTCTCCAGGCCTAAATCAGACAGGTAAAAGGGCCACTTCGGGCTACCTTCTGGTTTCCCTCCCTTAAGAATCTCCAAGGACTCGACTGCTGTATATATTTGATTAATCATCGTTACTGTTGCCGTTCTGTGCTGGTGGAGGCTTTGGGCTGTAGGTAAGTTACCTCTATTTAATCCTCACACCACTCAGAGAGGCAAAAATTATCCCCATGTCACAAGGGAGGAAATGGTCAGAAATGTTAGTTTGTCCAATGTCAGTAACAAAGACTGTCAGTAAGGAAGCAGCCTGGCTGCTGGCTCCAAAGGTTCTCACCAGGACCTACCTTCCAACTATCCATAGCAACCCTAGATGGAGGTAAGTTACCACCACCTGTTCCCCGCAGGCAGGCAGTGTTGCCTCAGTTACAAGACACTCACTGGCAGCTGGCAAGATTGTTACCACCTTTCTGTCCAGTTATGTGAATATAACCTAAAATAAAATGAATCACTTCTAGAAAGTAACCAAAACTACTGAACACTTTTAGGTAAACACTTTTAAAATGTTTATTATGTGCCAAGCATATATTAACTCCTTTAATCCTCATAACCCAATGGGGAAAATATTATTAATAGTACATATGAAGAAACTGAAGCACAGAGAGGTCAAGTGACTTGTCCAAGATCACACAGCTATAATTGTGAGAGAGCAGTGACTTGAACAATCACATTTTAGAGTACAGCACTTAACCATTGCAAACTTTAATGCTGTTAGAGGCATGGGATGTCTTTACCCAATGTCAGATTATCTCATTTAATTCTTACATTGGCCGGTGAAGTGCATGCTAAGTCATTTTAGTTGTGTCCTACTCTGCTACGCTGTGGACTGTAGCCTGCCATGTTCCTCTGTCCATGGGATTTTCCAGGCAAGGATACTGGAGTGGGTTGCCATTTCCTTCTCCAAGGAAACTTCCAGACCCAGGGATTGGGCCTGAGGCTCTTAAGCCTCTTGCACTGGCAGGCAGGTTCTTTACCACTAGAGCCACCTGGGAAACCCCATGGCCTGTGAAGTAAATAGCCTCAGTTTTTAGGAGATACAGTTGAGATTCACACAAGTTAAGTAATTTGTCCAGGGCACTCAGCAAGAAAAGAGCCTGGGATCAAATCTGGCCATGCTTGATCCCAAGATTGCTGCTTGAAATAAACTATAAAGTAGCCAGACTTCCCTGTAACTCAAAATGGTATAGAATCTTCCTGAGATTCAGGAGGCCAGGGTTCGATCCCTAGGTTGGGAAGACCCTATGGAGAATGGAATGGCAATCCACTGCAGGATTCTTGCTGGAGAATTCCATGGACAGAGAAGCCTGATGGGCTGTGGTTCGTGGGGTTGCAAAGAGTCAGACATGACTGAGCAACTAACACACACAGTAAAGCACTGATACTTGGTTCAGGTCACAGCTGCACTTAATCCCAGAAGGTCTTCAGTTCCCAGGAGGTCCCCCTTTTCACTCTGTAAGTAGTAACCTCTTGTGAATCTCTCACCATGGCTTTCTTAACATTGAATTTATGTGACCAAGTTTATTTTCCAATCTTCCCCTTTTGTGCTTTCTTAACTTCTACAACTTGACTTTTCTATGTGCATTATACTCTTAATTATGCAGAGAAGGGGACGGCAGAGGATGAGATGGTTGGATGGCATCACCGACTCGATGGACATGAGTCTGAGTAAGCTCTGGGAGTTGGTGATGGACAGAGAGGCCTGGCATGCTGCAGTCCATGGAGTTGCAAAGAGTCGGACACGACTGAGTGACTGAACTGAACTGAATGCAGGCTCAAATATGTGGCTACAGCCTCATGGTTATTCATTAACAGGCACAGAGACTGTTTAAATAATGCCCTGAGTGATGTTGAGCTGCCTAAGAAGGGGGTAGATGCTTGTACACTCTACTTAGCAGTCCTTTGGACTAGCTATGTGTACATATGCCCTTACAGTAATTGAGGCCCAGGTTCACACATCTCTGAGATCTTCTTCATGGAATTCCAGTTCAACTAATTATTATCAGTACTTTTAAATATTTATTTTGGTTAAATGAAACTAACACAAGATGGATATACAATCACTATCTTTCTAGTGAGCACTTTGTCACACATTCACGTGGCAAACTGCATTATATACAAAACTCTTAGCTTCCCAGCTCATGTGCTAACCTTTAGATCTTACTTCTATTTAAGAGCCATAATAAATATCTTCAGAAATATTTGTTTGGTCCACAAAACTACAAACCTTTGAGCTAATGGAAAAATAGAGAAGTACTCTTCAAGAAAATTTGGTTCACATCCAAAAAATCTGTAAAAAGATAAAATGTGATGTCAGGGGTGAAAATGAGTAAATCTGTGGGAAAAGGAGTTTAAAATAGGTACTATTGCTCTATAATTAAAAGAGCTTTGGAAAAGCCATTAGCCTACAAAAAAAAAAAAAAACTTTGAGTATCCTTAGACAATAAATTCATTTCTTGCTGATAAGTAGAAATTATTGACCAGTAATTGAACAATCTTAACACAATGGAAATTAAATCATATACATATGAGATCCACAACTTTCAAATCATTGGTAGATGATGACCCTAAATGAAACACAAAAAAGACATTAAGTTAAAATTTAAAGTTGCAAGCATTCACTCACTGTCCGCCTTTCATTGATTTTTTGAGACAAAGTATCAAACGTTTTGGTGTGTGTAAGAATGTGAATCTTAAGATAGGAAGCATATAAAAATTTTTTAAAGTATACAAATATAAATGTGGAGATGGTGACATTGGTCAATTCTATAGGTTCCAGAATGGTGATGAAAGGTCAAATAAAAGAAAATCCTTCCTACACTAAGTCTTTAGGGAATGAAACCACTGAGAAAGGTTGGATATTTGAGGGTTGGCTCTGATATGCATATCTTGCCAGAACAAGTTAATTAATGTATCCCAAATTAAAAATACTGGGATAATTAAATCATAAATCAATTAAAAAATCATTATATCACAAGTTCAGGCTGGGTGTGGAAATGGGAGATAAAGCTTAGGGCCTGCCAAAGGTAGGGTGAATAAGGTAAGTGCTACTCAAAGTGGAGTTTGCAGATTGGTTTACAAAATCTGTTGCCAATACATGTTGAGATGTGTATAGAAATTGAGAGTGTTTGGAAACTTTCTAGAGATTTTATAGTGCAGTAACAATCCAAGCAGAATTCCATTTTTTCTAGTAACTAATTTTGATTATATATGTACAAAAACAGTTGTCTATGATGGCTCACAGATAATTTGTGAGGCACCATGATAGCAAATCCATGCATAAAGCTATACCCCATCCCCAAATAGCTAGACCCTCAGTAATAAGTGAAAGTCGCTCAGTCATGTCCAACTCTTTGTGACCCCATGTTCTCTAGGCCAGAATACTGGAGTGAGTAGCCTTTTCCTTCTCCAGGGGATCTTCCCAACCCAGGGATCAAACCCAGGTCTCCTGCATTGCAAGTGGATTCTTTACCAGCTGAGCCACAAGGGAAGCCCAATAGTAAGGTGAACTAGAAACAAAAATTTTCCTCATTAGTCTCAATCTTAGTGGCAAACAGTGATGAGGGGGTGTTCTCTCACCAAAATGTGAAACCACAATCTATCAAGAATCTGTGGCCCCAATACATACTTCTGTTTGATTTCAAAAACTTCAAGCCAAAAACTAATTTTGAAGTGTTTGGGTTGAAAGTGTTCCAGGCACCTAGAAGAAACAAATTCAAATTGTCTCTAGGAAGAAAAACCCCATTCCTTTAAGTCAGGCTTCGAAGAATGTGCTGTGCTGCTGTGTTCAGTTGATCAGTTGTGTCTGACTCTGTAACTCCATGGACTATAGCCTGCCAGCCTCCTCTACCCATGGAATCTTCCAGCAAGAATACAGGAGTGGGTTGCCATTTCCTCTCTCAGGGTATCTTCCCAACCCAGGGATCAAACTCACGTCTCCTGCATTGGCAGGCAGATTCTTTACCACTGTGCCACCTGAGATGCCCCATTGAACATATATGTTCACAATCAAAAATCACTAATGTACAGACTTGGCCTTTCCATATATCAGCAGGAACAAGTTTAAGCATGTGCAAAATTTTAAATATTCTTATTGGGACATAAAACGAAAAACTCTTCTAACCAGTTTTTAAAATTTAAGAAAAAAAATCACTAATACGTGAGAAATCAGAACCCAGTGAGTCAATAGAAATAGTAAATAACTAGAATCAGACCCCTCAAAGACTTCAGGTATTGGAATTATCATCTGCAGAATACAAGATGTATATATTTAATACATGTAGAAAAATAAATTGATATTTCAAAAATGTAACTAAGATAGACTGTTGTGAATGACCAGACATTCTCAAAGTGAAAAATAAAATTTAGAACTCCAAGGACAGAGGCATCTGCTCTGACAATATAGAATATTAGACATTCTTGGAGACTTATTTCCTGTAAAAGAATTAGATCCAGCATAAAACATAATTTTCTTATGTTATTGGGCTTATAGAAAGTAAAGGAAATCTACTAAGAGACCAGGAAACTTTAAAAATGAACCAACCATGAGGGGAAACAAGAACCACATGCAGTGAGCACATTTGAGAGTGTCTTCCCAGTTATATGGAAATTCAATATATAGTAGCCAGGACTACAGATCAGAAAAGGGAAAAAAAGGGCTTTTCATTAAATATGCTGAGTCAATTGATTATTCATATGGGAAATAATAAAATTAGACCTATACCTCCCACCTAGGGCCACAGGCTTAAGTACAGGGACTTTTACACGCATGAGCCTCCTCCAAGGCCTGAGAGGGGGATGAGATATGGGTTCAAATGGTAAGATATTTGTGCAAAACTTGTAAAGTAAGTTAATCTGACTATACTAGTTAAGATAGCTGTCTTTTTCTATTCTATTTTCCCACCATATTTCTGTTTGTGTAGACTGTCATTGGAGTGTCTGTGAGCATTTTTTTGGATATGGCTAAAGGGAACTCGATTTGGAGATTCATTGTACTTGAATTTAGTTGGGTAATTTGATGTGGTTTGAAGACATTGTGTGTTCATATAAGTTATTGCCAGCTGCTGCCCCAGTAAAGGATGACTTCCAGAAATACTGTTACCATCCATTCTACAGACCTAACTGGCATCATGATATGTAGGTACAGATTAGAGGTTATATCATAGACCATGTCCTGTGGCCCTGGCACCAGAAATATATGGAGAGTGAAGAGGTAACGAGGTGTGAAATGCAAGAAGCCAGAAGCTAGTCTGGAAAATTCTTTCAATCATAAGATGTTTCAAAATGTAAGTTCTCTTCTGTCAGAAATACATGAAATAATGCCATGCTTGCAATTATAGCTATATTACATTTTTGATAGGATCACCTGAAATGTAATTTAACTCAACCATAATTCCTATATTCAAAGAGCATAAAGCTATAGTACCACTACAAATAGCAAATACATCTGTAAGTGGTCTTGTGTTTCACCATGCCCAATCTATTGAATCACATATTTAGTGTGTCTGATGCACCTTGCTTTGACAGTCTGATGTTTCCAGAAAAAGCAGTACACAAAATTGGCACTGATGCAATGGAATGGCCTGAGAGACAAGCGTTCCAGTGACATATCTAAACATAATCATCTGTACACTAATATGAGTATTAGTGTGAATCATTTGGTGATAAATGCATTTGACTGCTTTTGCTATGCCTTAAATCAAATTAATTTTATGTTTTTCATAACTGTTAACTATACCAAAAATTAAATATGAGAAAGAGTTATTCTAAGGAATGTCAAAAATAAAACTAAATTTAAAATGAGATAAGGTTTTAAAATGTCAAAAACTATCTTATTATAAAACAATATGAACCAAAAACTCTGATGGTTAATGTCATGAAGACAAGGAAAAGAATTAAGATAGCCAAGAAAACATAAATAATAAAAATAAAAGTGGATAAAGAAATTATATATATATAGGTATATATATAGGTATGTGTGCATACCTTCTCAAACATGAAATAAAGATGAGAAGAAAGATGAAAATAATAAAAAAAATGTACATGATCAATACTTGAAAGTATAAAGCAGCTTCAATTTGACAAATTTGTTGACTTGGATAAACATCATGATCTTTCATTTTGTTCTGTTCAGATGGATAATTTCACCATTTTAATGAGAGTTTTATAAAAGTTTTTTTTTCAAAATAGTGACCTGATTATAGGACTAAAATCACAAAATGACTACAAAAGCTTCTCAAGTAGATATTTTGAAAAAACAAGTTTTTAAATGGTCAAGCCACTGAGAGTTCTGTCTGGACCATTGCAAAACTATAGGATTGCTTTTATTATTTTGTTTGTAAACTCTTTTTACAAAACATATGAGTTTGTTCATATAAGATGGATGTTCTGAATGGATGAATTTATTAAGGCCCCTCAAAATTTATGAAGACTCCTCAAAATATAAGAAATCTGTGCAGTTTATGCTGTCAAAAATGTAGGAAAAGAAGCATTATTAATATAAAAGTGGGTTGGGCGGTTCACTGACAAAAATGTTATGCTATTTTCCTGGATTTTGTGGGGGTTTTGATACTTGCTAGCTTTCTAAAAATTTTGTACTTTGTTTTAATTTTTCTTCTTAACAGTCATTCTCTTTTACACATAATTTATTCTTTTTCTTAAAGAGGACTCCCAAGTTATATATATATATATATATATATATATATATATATATATCTCATGCCCCACAAGGTCTGGATCCAGCTCTGATGAGATACAGTATTTAGCCACTGTATATAGGTATATCCTTACCCAATATGAAAAGCAGCATCAACTCTGACTAAGGGGGCATTATTTCCAATTGATTGTGCTCATGCAGTATAAGTTTTTACATATTTTGTATGTTTTTTTATTTTATTTTAAATTGAGGTATAATTGACATACAGCATTATATTAGTTTCAGGGTACAACATAATGATTTGATATTTTTATATATTGCAAAATGATCACCATAATAATTCTAGTTAACATCTGATACCATAGGTAGTTACAATTTTTTTTCTTGTGATGAAAACTTTTAAGACTTACTTTTTTAGTAACTTTCAATTAGGTAATATAGTATTATTAACTATAGTTAACATGCTATACCTTACATCTCCATGACTTATTTATTTTATAACTAAAAGTTTGAAAGTTTTAACTCCCCTTACCCATTTTACCCACCCAACCCTCACCTATAGCAGTCACAATCTGTTTTCTATATCTATGAGCTGCTTGTTTTTTAAGATTCCACATATAAGACATCATTCTGTATTTGTGTTTCTCTGACTTATTTCATCCAACATAATGCCTTTGAAGTCCATCCATGAAGCTGCAAATGGCAAGATTTTATTCTTTTCTATGGCTGAATATTATACATATATATGTACACATATATATGATTTTTTAATCTACTCATCCATCAATAGACATGATGGATGTTATTTCCATCCATTTGGAAACAACAAATGATTTGGAGGTTGTTTCCAAATCTTGGCTATTGTAAATAATACTTCAATAAAACACGCTATGCTAAGTCACTTCAGTCGTGTCCGACTCTGTGTGACCCCAGAGACGGCAGCCTATCAGGCTCCCCTGTTCCTGGGATTCTCCAGGCAAGAACACTGGAGTGGGTTGCCATTTCCTTCTCCATGGGGGTGCGTATATCTTTATGAAGCAGTGTTTTCATTTTCTTCAGTGACTTCCCTGGTGGCTCAGATGGTAAAGCATCTGCCTACAGTGTGGGAGACCCAGGTTCGATCCCTGGGTCAGGATGATCCCTGAAGAAGGAAATAGCAACCGACTCCAGTACTCTTGCCTGGAAAATCCCATGGACAGAGGAGCCTGGTAGGCTACAGATCAATACCCAGAATTAGAATATCTGGGTCACATGGTAATTTTTTTTTTTTTTAAGGAACTTACATACTCTTTTCCATAGTGACTGTACCAATTTACATTCCCATCAACAACGGACAAAGGTTCCCTTTCCTGCACATCCTTGGCCACACTTATTTTTTCTTGTGTTTTATAATAAGCATTCTGACAGATGTGAGGTGATATTTCATTATGGTTGTGATTTTCATTTCCTTGATGATTAGTTACGTTGAGCATCTTTTACTGTATTTGTTGACCTTATGTTTGTCTTTGTAAAAAATGTCTATCGAAATCCTCTACTCATTTTTAAATTGGATAGTTTGGTGTTTTTTTTTTTCTATTGTGTTGTATGAGTGCTTATATATTTTTGATATTAACCTCCTACCAGATATATGCAAATTTGCAGATTTGCAAATATTTTCTCCCATTTAGTAGGCTGCCTTTTCATTTTGTTGAAATTTTTACATATTTTGAATCTTAAAGTCTACTTATATGACCAAAAAAAAATTTACTAAAGTAAAGCTTTAAATGTGAAAGCAAAACTTTAAAACTCTTACAAGAAAGCTTTGTGCCGAATTTCTTTAGTTGGCTCTCACTTAGATATATTCTTCACTCTTCACCACTATGAACTATGCTTGAGATGCTGACCAATGCAAATAGTGTGAACAGGGTACCTGAAGTTTCTGTTTTCTGGTTGAGTTTGGCCAGTAGAGAGATTGGGTAATCTATCAAAGGAGGAGGGAAATGAGGTAAAGGTGTTTATAAGGCTAGGATTGGGGTAAAGGGGAGTTTTAGGTCTATGAATCAAGGCAAATTGAAAGTGGTCAAACAGGAGACGGCAAGAGTGAAGATCAACATTTTAGGAATCAGTGAACTAAAATGGACTGGAATGGGTGAATTTAACTCAGATGACCATTATATATACTACTGTGGGCAAGAATCCCTTAGAAGAAATGGAGTAGCCATCCTAGTCAACAAAAGAGTCCAAAAAGCAGTACTTGGATGCAATCTCAAAAATGACAAAATCATCTCTGTTCATTTCCAAGGCAAACCATTCAATATCACAGTAATCTAAGTCTATGCCTGGACCAGTAATGCTAAAGAAACAGAAGTTGAAAGGTTCCATGAAGATCTACAAGACCTTCTAAAATCAACATCCAAAAAAGATGTTCCTTTCATTACAGGGGACTGGAATGCAAAAGTAAGAAGTCAAGAAATACCTGGAGTAACAGGCAAATTTGGCCTTGAAGTACAGAATGAAGCAGGGCAAAGGCTAATAGAGTTTTGCCAAGAGAACACACTGGTCATAGCAAACACCCTCTTCCAACAACACAAGAGAAGACTCTACAAATGGACATCACCAAGTTAGACTTACAAATGACAATACCAAAATCAGATTGATTATATTCTTTGCAGCCAAACATGGTGAAGCTCTATACAGTCAGCAAAACAAGACTGTGGCTCAGATCATGAACTTCCTTATTACCAAATTCAGACTTAATTGAAGAAAGTAGGGAAAACCACTAGACCATTTAAGTATGACCTAAATCAAATCCCTTATGATTATCAAGTGGAAGTAACAAGTAGATTCAAGAGATTAGATCTAATAGAGTGCCTGAAGAACTATGGACAGAGGTTTGTGACATTGTACAGGAGATAGGGATCAAGACCATCCCCAAGAAAAAGAAATGCAAAAAGGCAGAATGGTTGTCTGCAGAGGCTTTACAAATAGCTGTGAAAAGAGAGGTGAAAAGTAATGGAGAAAGGAAAGATATACCCATTTGAATGCAGAGTTCCAAAGAATAGTAAGGAGAGATAAGAAAGCCTTCCTCAGTGATCAATGCAAAGATAGAGGAAAACAATAGAATGGGAAAGACTAGAGATCTCAAGAAAATTAGAGATACCAAGGGAACATTTCTTGCAAAGATGGGCTCAATAAAGGACAGAAATGGTATGAACCTAACAGAAGCAGAAGATATTACAAAGAGGTGGCAAGAATATACAGAACTATACAAAAAAGATCTTCACAACCCAGATAATCACAATGGTGTGATCACTCACCTAAGGCCAGACATCCTGGACTGCAAAATCCAGTGGGCCATAGGAAGCATCACTGTGAACAAAGCTAGTGGAGGTGATGGAATTCCAGTTGAGCTATTTCAAATTCTAAAAGATGATGCTGTGAAGGTGCTGCACTCAATATGCCAGCAAATTTGGAAAACTCAGCAGTGGCCACAGGACTAGAAAAGGTCAGTTTTCATTCCAATCTCAAAAAAAGGCAATGCCAAAGAATGCTCAAATTACCACATAATTGCACTCATCTCACACCCTAGCAAAATAATACTCAAAATTCTCCAAGGCAGGCTTCAACAGTACACGAACTGTGAACTTCCAGATGTTCAGCTGAATTTAGAAAAGGCAGAAGAACCAGAGATCAAATTGCCAACATCTGCTGGATCATTGAAAATGCAAGAGAGTTCCAGAAAAACATCTACTTCTGCTTTATTGACTATGCCAAAGCCTTTGACTGTGTGGATTACCACAAACTGTGGGAAATTCTTCAAGAGATGGGAATACCAGACCACCTGACCTGTCTCCTGAGAAATCTGTATGCAGATCAAGAAGCAACAGTTAGAACTGGACATGGAACAACAGACTGGTTCCAAAGATGGGGAAGGAGTATGTCAAGGCTATACATTGTCACCCTGCTTATTTAACTTATATGCGGAGAACATCATGAGAAATGCTGAACTGGATGAAGTACAAGCTGGAATCAAGATTGCTGGGAGAAATATCAATAACCTCATATATGCAGATGACACCACACTTATGGCAGAAAGCGAAGAAGAAATAAAGAGCCTCTTGATGAAAGTGGAAGAGGAGAGTGAGAAAGTTGTCTTGAAACTCAACATTCAGAAAACTAAGATCATGGTATCTGATCCCATCACTTCATGGGAAATAGTTGGGGAAACAATGGAAACAGTGAGAGACTATGTTTTTGGGCTTCAAAATCACTGCAGATGGTGACTGCAGCCATGAAATTAAAAGATATTTGCTCCTTGGAAGAAAAGTTATGACCAACCTAGACAGCATGTTGAAAAGCAGACATTACTTTACCAACAAAGGGCCATCTAGTCAAAGCTATGGTTTTTCCAGTGGTCCTGTATGGATGTGAGAGTTGGACTATAAAGAAAACTGAGTGCCGAAGAATTGATGGTTTTGAACTGTGGTGTTAGAGAAGACTCTTGAGAGTCCCTTGGACTGAAAGGAGATCCAACCTGTCCATCCTAAACGAAATCAGTCCTAAATATTCATTGGAAGAACTGATACTGGAGTTGAAACTCTGATACTTTGGCCACTTCGTATGAAGGACTGACTCATTTGAAAAGACCCTGATGTTGGGAAAGATTGAAGGTGGGAGGAAAGGGGACAACAGAGGATGAGATGGTTGGATGGCATCATCAAGTCAATGGATATGAGTTTGAGGGAGCTCAGGCATTGGTGATGGACAGGGAAGCCTGACGTGCTACAGTCCATGGGGTCACAAAGAGTCAGACACAACTGAGTGACTGAATTTGAACTGAGTGAGGCATTACTCTTTGAATCTGGCTCAATACACTGTCTACCCTTGCCTTCTGGAGCTCTGTTCAGATTTAAGTTAAATTTTCTGACTCCGCTTTCCATATCTTTTAACTTGTAGTATTTTCTGTCATTTCTCTCTCTATGTTGCATTTGAGAGAACTTCTTCAGATTTGTCTTCCAGTTCATTAATTTTCTCTTTCCACTTGTGTCTCTAAGCTTCCATATCTGCCCATTGTGTTCATGTTTATTTTTTATTGTGTAATATTTGATAAACATTGAAGGTAATTTTGAGACAAGATTCAATGCTGCACTGTAGTCCTAATGATTTTTGCTAACAGGTTATATCTTACATTTTATACTTATCACATAAAAAATAATAATAATGAAGCAGGAAGAAATTTTTAAAGGTGATGGATATATTTATGGCATAGATGTGCTGATGATTTTATGGTTGTACACTTATCTTCAGACTCATCAAATTGTATATATTAAGTGTGTATAGATTTGTATATGTTGATCATACATTAATAAAGTGGTCTTCTTTAAAAGAGGGCTTCCCAGGTGGCTAGTGTTAAAGAACCCACCTGCCAAAGCAAGAGACATAAGAGACACACGTTCTATCCATGAGTTGGGAAGATCCTCTGGAGGAGTGCATGGCAACCCACTCCACTATTCTTGCCTGGAGATTCCCCATGGACAAAGGACCCTGGCAGATTACAGTCTATGGGGTCACAAAGAATTGGACATGACTGAAGTGACTTGGCACACACACAGCACAGTGATAGCACTGGGTTTGGTAGAGGGGATTAGTTCCATTTGGGCTTCCCTGGTGGCTCAGATGGTGAAGAATCTGCCTGCAATGCGGAGACCTGGTTTGATCCTTGAAGCAGGAAGATCCCCTGGAGAAGGGAATGGCTATGCACTTCAGTGTTCTTGCCTGGAGAATTCCATGGATAGAGGAAAGGAAACTACATAGAGTCCATAGAGTCGCAAAGAGTCAGACATGACTGTGTGACTAATTTTTATTTTAATTGAGCAAAAAAAATGGTAATAATAATAATGAATACATGTATGTAGAAATATAAAAGTTAAGTTATGGACTATACATACATATATGCATGTAATTTAATCTGAGGCTGACATAACCAGAATTAGAGTGTTCAGGAGGGGAATATTGACCAACTTCAGTCTTTATTGATAGGAATTTAAACATTTGCTCAACATGTATGGGTGTGCATGGATTACATGGGTTACCATGAATGGGACAGGAATGGAAGATAGGTGTTGGTTATATCATTTAATATGTTTATATTTTGTCTTTCCAATGTATTTTCATATGTATGAAATTTTCATAATAAATTTTTTAAAGAATGAATTCTTTTCAAAACATGTAATTAAAGAAAAAGTAAAGCCTTTACTTAAATATCAGTTATACTATTCAAAATATTAATGCCCAAAACATGACTAAAATAGTTTGCTATATTTAAAATTTTGAAATTTAAAAATGGAAAGTGAAAATATAGGAACTTCTTTTCTCATCTATCATTCCCAGTTAAGAATTTGTCTAATTTTTGAAACTAGCTTCAAAGTGCTTTTAGGGGTGTTTACTATTCATTCTCTTTATATTTTCTATTATTTGAACTATTTGAACTTTCCTCAGATAACTTTTTCAGATAACTTTTAAATTTCATTACACTACTATTTGTGGATTGGAGTTGATAGAACTTTGTGACTATAAGCAATGGAGACCCCAACTCAAATCAGTTAAATCCAAAACAAGCTCTTTATAGGTTGAGAAAATGGAAACATCCAAAGAATGTCCTGACTTCGAGCACAGTTTAAATAATGCTACTAGGACTCCATTCACTCTCTCCCAGCTCTGTTCTTCCTGCAGAGGTATCACTCTCAGGCAGACCCTCTCAACACAGTAGTCCTTGGCAAGAACAGGTGTACTTTATTATCACAGGACTGAGTCTCACTGAATTGGCTTACAGTTGCATGCCAATCCCTGAACAGTCACTGTAATGGTAATGCTAATGGTCCCAATCAATAGAGTGGGTAGAGTCAGGCCCACCAAAACTACACGTACTGTGAAAGAGAAAGGGGTGGGTCCCCAAATGAAAATGCACTAAAAGGGAAAGTGAACTCTGAGCAGAACAGACAACAAATGTCCACCTGATCAACTAAGGATAGAAATGCCTTCCATTATCTGACAGTGGAGGTTCATTCTGGTGTCGTATATTTTTCTAGTAACTGCAATATGTCTACAATATGTCTGAATAGATTCTTCTGCTTAATGATAAGTGCTGATCAGGCCTGATTTTCAGAAGTAGTATTCATGGTAAGGTAAATTTTAACTTGATCAAGATAAAACTGGACTATTGTAAAACAGAGGCCAAGGCTTCCATATGCCATAAAACTGAATAATAGTATCAATGTTTTCTATTTGGGTTCTCAGTTAGTGACTTCAATGATGAAATCCTACCTGAAAATATATAATTCTATAAATCTTTCTACTAAAGTTAAATAAAGAAGAAGGATCTGTTTAATACTATTGGATTCATGCTGTGTACTGATGTAATGGGAAAATTATTCAGAAACAATTCATTCTTGAGAAAATACTGCCCACATTATCAATACCTTGACACACTTGGGCTTATAAAAAACCATAATCCATATTTTCTGAGCACATGACCTTGTTGGCAACTTTCATTACAAGAAAATTTATCTTAGAATGTAACAGCTATTAGTAGTGTTCATAAAGTAAGCTTTCACTAACAGAGAGGACACAGTTGTAGATGCTAGCTTCTCAATTTCTTTTCACAGTATTCAAGGAAAATTTTTAAGAACATTCTCTACTTATAAACATTCCTCCCAAGAAAATTTGTAGCCAGAATTTTGCTTATCGAGGGAGATTAACTGAGAGAGATTAATAAATATGGATTCATTAAATATTGTTCGTTACTGTATGCCCAGTAACATGCTAAATCCTGGGGGTATAAGGGTGAAGAGAAACAGTCTAAGCTCATAAGGAGTCTGTTGTTTATTGACAGAAACAGGGACTTCTGTGGCAGTTCAGTGGTTAAGACTTTACTTTCCAGTGCAGGGGGGTGCAGGTTTGATCTCTGGTCAGAACACTGAGATCCCACACGCTGTGCAGTGCAGTCAAAAAATAAATAAATAATAATAATAATGGAGGAAGCATATAGGCAGGTAATTATAATATAGTGTGATTAAATACCTTGATAATATAATTTTCATTGTGGTTTTTAGAATTGAGGTTCGGCAAGAAAAATAATGGAATAGGATAACAGAAGTGTTAGGAATGCTTCAGTGGGTAATAAAGGTTTTAGTGGAGACTTGGGCTAAGTCTCAATGACAAGTAGGAATTATCCAAGTCTGAGCAGTGGGAATGTAAAGGGCAACACAAGCAGAGTAAACAGAGAAATAAGCAAATAAGTGAAGATGTAGGTTCTTTCTGGTAGGCCTTGAGAAAGGTACCTACTAAAATGTATCTGTCAAATACCAATCAAGATTCTATTCATGTAATTGCAATTAATTTTGTCTTTAAACCATTTTTAATAGGTTAATATTCCTGAATTGGTGATGGACAGGGAAACCTGGCATGCTGCAGTCCATGGGGTCACAAAGAGTCAGACATGATTAAGCGACTGAACTGAAGTGAATGTTCCTGGGGGTGGTTATGGGAGAGATATTAGTCATCCATATCTTAGTGTCAATTTGTCGGTTTAATTAGTTTGCTGCCTTAACACTTGGTCTTTTTCCCCCTCCTATAACACTTGGTCTTGATCAGGGGTCAGCAAACTTTCTTGAAAAGAGCCAGATGGCAAATATTTTTGGCTTTTCAACCCATACAGTTGCTTTTGTCACTACTCACCAATATAGTTGTATCATGAGAGTAGTCAGAGAATATGTGACCAATGTGGACACATTTTTTTTTAATTGAAAGATAATTGCTTTACAGAATTTTGTTGATTTCTTCCAAACATCAACATGAATCAGCCATAGGTATACATATGTCGCTTCCCTTTTGAATCTCCCTCCCCACCCCATCTCTCTAGGCTGTTACTGAGCCCCCATGGTTTTGTTCTAACAGAACTGAGAACAAATAGATTAACCAAGACCAGGGGCTTTTCTAATATCTCTACTCAGTAACAGAGCTGTGAGTTAAACCAAGGGCTTAGGAGCCCAAAAATAGTGCCCTGCGGAGAAGGCAATGGCAACCCACTCCAGTACTCTTGCCTGGAAAATCCCATGGGCGGAGGAGCCTGGTGGGCTGCAGTCCATGGGGTCGCTAAGAGTCGGGCACGACTGAGCGACTTCACTTTCACTTTTCACTTTTATGCATTGGAGAAGGAAATGGCAACCCACTCCAGTGTTCTTGCCTGGAGAATCCCAGGGACGGGGGAGCCTATTGGGCTGCCGTCTATGGGGTCACACAGAGTCGGACACGACTGAAGCAACTTAGCAGTAGCAGCAGCAGCAGCAGCAGCAGCCTAGCCATGGTGACCCCAACAACAAACTTTTAACTTTGAATATCTGCCTGAACAGACAACCCTTCCCCTTATAGTTTTCTCTCAAACGGTCACCCTTCAGAAGCCATATAAGAAGTTCTACTAACTTTGAAAAATGATGCTGGAGAGAGGAGGGAAACCTCTCCCATCCCTCCTTGATTTACCCCCAACTTTGGAGAGGCATGAGGTAGGAATCCTATTCAACTAGATGGCTTCTCTTGTTCCATGGGTATGCCCCCATCTAAAATTTATATTGTCAAGTATTAGACCATCTCTCCTCCTCACTGGCTTGGCCTATGCACGGCAAACAAATGTGCACAGAAGTAATTTTGGCTATGTGCAGATTACATGGGAATATTCCATTCTAATTCTGAATTTATCTCCACCTCGCCAAATATCCCTTCCCAAATACAGTAGTCATAGTTAGGGTTTAAGCCTAAACATAAAAGTCTATTTAATATATTACCTAGCTGAAATACAGCACTATTTCACTGCTAAAGTTCTGTTATGTTCAGTAATGTGTGGGTCTTGGGCCATGAAACACTGTGAAAAGAATAAAAATACTGAACAACTAGGAATCCCAAGCCTTTTCAGAGCGGGAAAAAGAATAAAATTGGCTACCTTTAATATATTACTTCTCTAATGCTTTATCCTCATTTGAATTTGAGAAAATCTTAAAAGGATTTGAGGGGACTTGTTCATGCCAAACAATTTATCTCTATGAATTCCTTTTTTGTGCACTTCACATGTCAGAGACACACACAATAATGCCACCATTACTTGCCAATTGCATGAACTTTGATCTCAAATGGGTCATGAGTCAGTTTCAAACAAAGCACTAAATGTGAAATAATAAGCAACTTCCATGCCTATTATATTACGAGATTTTATTTTTCACATAGTGCACACAATGGCATATTTTTGTCTTAATTTTTCAGTTAATGACTATAACACAGATATTGCTCAAAGCCAGCAAAAGGTCTAACAATTTTGTAGAAGACAAACTTCTCAGCCAGCATTATACAATTCAGTCTAATATATCTTATTTCCTAATAGCTCAATGGACATTTCATTGTTCATTGATATTAGAGGATTTAATAAGAGAAAGCTCATTGACAAACTTGCCCTATAATTAAAAATTTAAACGTTCTATGAGTTACAATTAAAACAAGGTTTGACAAAGTTGCTGTTGAAGCTGCAGATACTGATGTGAAAAGTAATAATAATTATAATTTTAAAAGCCTTACCTCAGTCAAATTCTCCATCATTTATATAATCATACAGGAAGTGTTAAATATCACACATGTTACATTATAATGTGAGATAAAGTCTTTATAACAAGACCAATGATGTAGCTTCAGTATTAAGATATGTAAATGAACTTGAACACCTAACTAAAGGTGCTCAAATCCAGCTAATTTTGGAAATATTTGAGGGGACAGATGGTATGACCATAGCATTAGATTTGGGGATCACAACCAGCTATCTATAACAAATACCCAGTCCTTTTGCGTGAACTTCTAACTTTGTGGTTCTGATTATTCTAGAGTCCTTGTGAGGTTTTCTTGTTTGTTTTGATGTGAAGCCACAAACATAAAAATCCAATAACATACTGTTGACCCAATTTAATAAGCCTACTAACTGTAAGTTATATGTTCATTTAAAAGAAATGGTAGCTGTGATTATTTTTTAAATATTATTTTAATAATTTATGAATATATATGATATATATATATATATATATATATATATATATATATATACACACGACAGTTTGGGTAAATTGAAGCTTTTAAAATCATTACCATTATTATTATTTCACACAGAAATGGGAAGCATGAGCAGCAAATGTGCAACCATATCTTATAGCGATGTATTTTGTAACTCTTAGATTTCTCAATTATAAGATAGATTTAATGGCTTTGCTCATATTAAGTTTTTTTTTTAAAGACTCACAAAATTTTTAATGAGACATTGTTTGTCCTTTCTGGGAAAAGCTCCTAGTGGTTTCACCAAACTACTGCCTGAAGTTGGGTTTACAAGTTTTAAAATTCACCCATAGATATTTATTCTGCTGCTGCTGCTGCTAAGTCGCTTCAGTCGTGTCCAACTCTGTGCCACCACACAGACGGCAGACCACCAAGCTCCTCTGTCTCTGGGATTCTCCAGGCAAGAATATTGGTGTGGCCTGCCATTTCCTTCCCCAATGCATGCATGCATGCTAAGTTGCTTCAGTCATGTCCGACTCTGTGCGAGATATTTATTCTAGATGGTCTTTATCTGAAATGTTCTTGTAATACTAATGATGACAAAAATCTCCTTCTACTTTATAAGAGTCTATAAACTTAAGGTACACACAATAATGTAAACCACTAGCTGATTGTCTTTTCAGTAATGGTAGAATTCAAGTCAAAGGTATTAAACAACTTTTTTTTTTTCTGTGCAGTATGATTAATTTTAAATCTTTGGCGTATCACAGGCTGAAAGCTGGCAAAAGACTACATTTTATGTTCTTTTGTGTAGCTCTCAGACATTATGCTAACGTTGTTGTTTTAGTTGCTAAGTCGTGTCTGACTCTTTGCGACCCCATGGACTGTAGCCTGCCAGGCTCCTCTGTCTGTGGGATTTCCCAGGTGAGAATACTGGCATGAGTTGCCATTTCTTTTCCAGGGGATCTTCCTGACCCAGGGATCAGACTTGTGTCTCCTGCTTGGCAAGTGGCTTCTTTACCAATGGGAAAGCCCATATCTGAAATATTCTGAGTTAAAATACCCACATGTTTTTGACTGACTACAATGTGTTATACATAACATAATGGTTGATTTCCTAATTCTCTTTTACTTTCATGAGAATATAGTCTAGCAACCCAATTTTATTTTGCAGAAGCTCCTCCAGTGGATGAGCCATGGTTCTTTCAAGAGCCATTTAAAGTGCCTGAGAGATTTTCTCCAAGAATGGGCAGTTCAGAGGCTTCACATGACATGAGGTAATAAAAGCTTCCTGGTCAGAAAGCCCAGGGACCGGACACCCCACAGTGAAGACACCATGTGCCCCTCTATTTAAGAGATCCACACTGACCTGGGTGGACAAGCTGATCGAAACACAGGGTGGCAGAGGCTGGTGTGTTACTGGGATCAAACAGCTCTGCTTGCTGATATTAAAGCCCTAAACTCATGTGTCAACAAGCAGCACTTTCTGGGAACTCAGTGATGAGTTTCCCCACAGCTCTTCTCCTTGCCTCTGTTAATCATTGAACCCTCTTTTTCTGAATTTCAGAATGACCACGGCTTTAACTCTGGGGTATCCTGATAAAGGTTATCAATGGCCTGCCCTGGGATTTCCAGGTCAAAGGAAAAGAAAAAACAGGGGAAAATGACAATGACTGCCAACTTAAGAGAGGCCAATGACAAGTTGAAAAATAATGTTGACCTCAAAGTGACCTCCAAGACATCTGTGTTTCCTGCTAATAGATAAATGGAGCCTACACTAAGATGTAACATCTAAAGATAGGATGGAAGTTCTTTTACCATCACATTTTGAGTTTTGCTAACATTTGGCATATATGGCTAATCTTGACTGCAACAACTGTTCCCCTGATCTCTACACAAAGCAACTGGTTCACTGAGGTTTAAAGTGAGTACGTGTGAAAGATTCTTTAAGAAAGGAAATTATATGTAAATCCTCAAAGATTCTGAAAGCTCTGGCTTAGTAATTACACCCACCACTACTTACTATTGATAAAACTGGGCCTGATTTTGTCTTGGAGGTATTATTTTGTTATAGTCATTTTAGGCATATGATGGTTAGTGTTCTTCGGAGAGCTTGAAGCCAAAATGATGTGTGTGTGTGTGTGTGTGTGTGTGTGTGTTTCTGTGTGTGTTTCTTTTTTTCCTTAGGCAAATTAGATACAAATAAGGAAACTTGAGGGCTTCCCTTGTGGCTCAGCTGGTAAAGAATCCCCCTGCAATGTGAGAGACCTGGGTTCAATCCCTGGAGAAGGGAAAAGCTACCCACTCCAGTATTCTGGTCTGATAATTCCACATATAGTCCATGGGTTTGCAAACAGTCGGATAAGACTAAGCGACTTTTGCTTCACTTCAAGGAAGTGAAGTTAGGGAAGAAGAAAAGCACATTTCAAAGAGTCAGCGATCACAATAATTTTCCTAATTATCATGGCAGATGAAATTTTAAGACCTCATATGAGACCAGAAAGAGAAAGGGAAAGATACACCAAACTGAATGCAGAGTTCCAGCAAAAAACAAGGAGAGATAAGAAAGCCTTCTTGTGTGAACACTGAAAAGAAATACAGAAAAGCAACAGATAGGGAAAGACTAGAGGTCTCTTTGAGAAAACTAGAGATACCATGGGAACATTTAATGCAAATATGCGTACAATAAAGGACAAAAATGGTAAGGAACTAACAGAAGCAGAAGAGATTAAGAAGAGGTGGCAAGAAGACACAGAAGAGCTATACAAAGCAGGTCTTAATGACCCAGATAACCATGGTGCTGTGAGTCACTCACCTAGAGCCAGACATCCTGGAGTGTGAAGTAAAGTGGGAATTAGGATGTATTTTGACACACAAACCTAGTGGAGGTGATCAAATTCCAGCTGAGCTATTTCAAATCCTAAAAGGTGATGCTGTTAAAGTGCTGTACTCAATATGCCAGCAAATGTGGAAAACTTACCAATAGCCACAGGACTGGAAAAGGTCAGTTTTCATTCCAATCCCAAAGAAAGACAATGCCAAAGAATGGTCAAAATACCAAACAATTGCACTCATTTCAGAAGTAGCAAGGTGATACTCAAAGTCCTTCAACCTAGGTGGCAATAGTACGTGAACTAAGAACTTCCAGAGGTATAAGCGGGACTTAGAAGAGGTAGAGGAACCAGAGATTAAATTGCGGACATCCATTGTAGCATAAAGAAAGCAAAAGAATTCCAGAAAAATAACTACTTCTGCTTCTTTGACTACACTAAAGCCTTTGACTGTGTCAATCACAACAAACTATGGAAAATTCTTAAAGAGAGGAATACCAGAACACTTCACATGCCTCCTGAGAAACCTGTATACAGATCAAGAAGCAACAATTAGAACCAGACATGGAACAAAGGACTGGTTCCAAACTGGGTAAGGAGGTACATCAGGGCTGTATATTGTCACCCTGCTCCTTTAACTTACATGTGGAGTACATCATGCGAAATGTCTGGCTGGTTGAAATACAAACGGGAATCAAAGAAATACAGATAAACAGATGATACCACCCTAATGGCAAAAAGTAAAGAGGAAGGCTGCAGTTCATGGTGTCGCTGAGGGTCAGACACGACTAAGTGACTTCACTTTCTCTTTTCACTTTCATGCATTGGAGAAGGAAATGGCAACCCACTCCAGTGTTCTTGCCTGGACAATCCCAGGGACAGAGGAGCCTAGTGGGCTGCTGTCTATGGGGTCGCACAGAGTCAGACACGACTGAAGCGACTTAGCAGCAGTAGCAGCAAGGAGCCTCTTGATGAATATGAAAGATCACCCTAATGGCAAAAAGTAAAGAGGAAGGCTGCAGTTCATGGTGTCGCTGAGGGTCAGACACGACTAAGTGACTTCACTTTCTCTTTTCACTTTCATGCATTGGAGAAGGAAATGGCAACCCACTCCAGTGTTCTTGCCTGGACAATCCCAGGGACAGAGGAGCCTAGTGGGCTGCTGTCTATGGGGTCGCACAGAGTCAGACACGACTGAAGCGACTTAGCAGCAGTAGCAGCAAGGAGCCTCTTGATGAATATGAAAGAGGAGAGTGAAAAAGTTAGCTTAAAACTCAACATTCAAAAAACTAAGATCATGGCATCTGGCCCCCACAACTCCATGGCAAATAGATGGGGAAAAGAATGGAAACAGTGACAGATTTCATTTTCTTGGGCTCCAAAATCACTGCAGATGGCAACTGCAGCTATCAGTATAAAAGATTTTTACTCCTTGGAAGAAAAGATATGACAATCCTAGACAGCATATTAAAAAGCAGAGACATCACTTTGACAACAAAGTTGCATCTAGTCAAAGCTATGGTTTTTCCAGTAGTCATGTATGGATGTGAGAGTTGGAACATAAAGAAAGCTGAGCACTGAAAAATTGATGCTTTGGAAGTGTGGTGTTGGAGAAGCATTACTGGTTGGGGCATAGATTTGGATAATTGTGATATTGAATGGTTTGCCTTGGAGATGAACAGAGATCATTCTGTCGTTTTTGAGATTGCATCCAAGTACTGCATTTCGGACTCTTTTGTTGACCATGATGGCTACTCCATTTCTTCTGAGGGATTCCTGCCCGCAGTAGTAGATATAATAGTCATCTGAGTTAAATTCACCCATTCCAGTCCATTTTAGTTCGCTGATTCCTAGAATGTCGACGTTCACCCTTGCCATCTCTTGTTTGACCACTTCCAATTTGCCTTGATTCATAGACCTGACATTCCAGGTTCCTATGCAATACTGCTCTTTACAGCATTGGATCTTGCTTCTATCACCAGTCACATCCATAACTGGGGATTGTTTTTGCTTTGGCTCTATCCCTTCATTCTGCCTGGAGTTATTTCTCCACTGATGTCCAGTAGCATATTGGGCACCTAATGACCTGGGGAGTTTCTCTTTTGGTATCCTATCATTTTGCCTTTTCATACTATTCATGGGGTTCTCAAGGCAAGAATACTGAAGTGGCTTGCCATTCCCTTCTTCAGTGGACCACATTCTGTCAGACCTCTCCACCATGACCCTCCCATCTTGGGTTGCCCCGCAGGCATGGCTTGGTTTCATTGAGTTATACAAGAAGACATACAGATGGCCATAAAAAAGTATTCAACATCACTAATTATTAGCGAAACACAAATCAAATCTATAATAAGATATTACCTCACACTAGCCAGATGATTATCATCAAAAGATCCACAAATGATAAATGCTGGAGAAGGTGTGGAGAGAAGGAAACCCTCCGATACTATTGGTGGGAATGTAAATTGGTCAGCCATTATGGATATCAGTATGGAGGTTTCTTAAAATCTAAAAATATAATTACCTTATGACCCTGCAGTCCCACTTCTGGGCAAATACCTAGAGAAAAACATGGTCTGAAAGGATACATGCACCCCATTGTTCATTGTGGCACTGTTTACAATAGCCAAGACATGGAAGCAACCTAAATGTCCATTGACAGAGGAGTGGATAAAAAAAATGTGCTATGCAAATGCAGTGGAATAATATTCAGCCATCCATTAAGAAGAATGAAATAATGCCATTTGCAGCAACATGGATGGACCTAGAGAGTGTCTTTAAACAAAGAAGAAATAACACATGTCATCCCTTATATGTGGAATCTAAAAAGAAATATACAACTGACTTATTTGTGAAACAGAAAGAGACAAACATAAGAGAATGGTCCTATGTTGCCAGGGGAAGATTGTGGGCAAAGGGTAATTAGGAAGTATGGGATGGACATGTACTCACTGCTATATTTCAAATGGGTAACAAGTAAGGACTTCCTGTATAGCACATAGAACTCTGCTCCATGTTACATGGCAGCCTGAATGGGAGGGAACTTTTGAGGAGAATGAATATATGTATATGTAAGGCTGAAACCCTTCATTGTCCATCTGAATCTATTACAACATTGTTAATCACTTATACACCAATACAAAACAAAAATCTTTTTAAAAAGTGACTGAAAAATTTCAAAATTTGGTGGAAACTCTTAACCCACATACTCAAGAAGCTCAACAAAGACTAAGTACAGACACATGAAGAAAACTATAATGAGGGTTTGAATCCCATATGTTAGGAGCTTGGAAGTCACCACTCCATCCTTACGACAATTAAAAGCTAAACAGACTAAAAAAATCAACTAATTTTGGATCCATAAAGAAGGCAAGGTAAAGCAAGTGAGTGCCTATGATATCGGACAGACAGGCGGATATAGGGAGTCACTACTTACCAGGGCAAAGATGATGGTGGTAGAACCAGTGTCAGGACATGAAAACATCTGTAATGATAAACAGATGGAGCTCAGTGGGGACAATTCTGAGAGTTGAAAACTCCAAGGAAATTTAGTCTTAGGAAGTAGAGGGCACTATATTTTTTAGATTATCTCCAGCAGCTTGATAAGTTTCCCCACAGTGAGTAATAGAGAAAAATTCCTTTCTGCTTCTGGCAGGAGTAGGGAAAAAGGAGCCATTTAAGAATACTCAAGAACATTCTACTCTTCTTCATAAGCCCTGGCCTCAGGAGAGGCTAATTAACCAGAATCAAATTCAGTGGGTTTTATTAGAGACTAAGTGACCTGAGGCAAAGGAAATAACCCAACTTTAGTTAGGTCTAGTCTTCCATGTGGGAAAAGGGATATACCTAATTCTAACTGACTCTAGTCATTCTGTGCCATCTAATAGGGAAGAAAACATCTGAGAAACACATGTGAAATCCACAGTTCAGGGACATAGACTGCTAAAAATCTAAGATTTAGTCATAGGACCAGAAAATATTTCCCTTTCTCCACAACTCACCTCCACATTACTAAGCCCTAATTACTGAATGTGATGTTCTTTTTACCCAGAACATCATGCTCAGTTATCAAGAAAAAATTACAAGTCATACAAGACAAAACACAATCTGAAGAGACAGAGCAAGCATTGGGATCAGATATAGAAGGCATGTTGGAATTATCAGGCTGGGATTTTAACATAGATAAAGTTGACATGCAAAGGGCTCTAATGTATAAAGCAGACAGCAGACAAAAATAGATGAGCACTGTAAGCAGGAAGATGGAAATCCTAAGAAAGGACAAATAAGAACTGCTAAAGATAAAAACACTGTGCATGTGTGCCGCATGTTCAGCTGATTCAGTCGTGTCTGACTCATTGCAACCCCATGGATTATAGACCATCAGGCTTCTCTGTCCATGGGATTCTCCAAGCAAGAATACTTGAGTGGGTTGCCATGCCCATCTCCAAGGGATCTTCCCAACCCAGGGATCAAACCTGCATCTTCTGTCTCCTGCATTGTCAGGTGGGTTTTTTACCACTAACATTACCTGGGAAGCATCCCCCACTGCCCACCTTCTGTCCATGGGATTCTCCAAGCAAGAATACTTGAGTGGGTTGCCATGCCCATCTCCAAGGGATCTTCCCAACCCAGGGATCAAACCTGCATCTTCTGTCTCCTGCATTGTCAGGTGGGTTTTTTACCACTAACATTACCTGGGAAGCATCCCCCACTGCCCCCCCCCCCCCCAAAAAAAAAACCCACTCTAATCGAAGTGAATCATTTTTAATGGACCCACTGGTAGACTTAGACATGACTGAAGAAGGGATCTCCGAGCTTGCGGATATATCAATATAAACTGCAAAAACTGAAAAGCAAAGAGAACAAAGACTGAAACAGAATGAAATACCAAAAAACTGTGGGACAACTACAAAAGGTAATATATGCATAATGGGAAAACAAGGAAGAGGAAAAATAAAGGAACATAAGACATAATTGAAGCAATATTAACTGAATATAATATCAGACAAAAACCCACAAACCTAGGAAGCTTGGAGAATACCAAGCAGAATAGATACCAGTAAGCAAACAAGCAAAAAAAAACCAACAAAAAACTACAGCTAGGCTAATCATTTTCAAACTATAGGTAATCAAACATGAAGACAAAATTTAAAAAGAAGCCAGAGTTATGTGGAAGGTGGGCTGGGGCGGTGGGCAGTGAAACTACTTTACCTAACAGTTCAGTTCAGTTCAGTCACTCAGTCGTGTCTGACTCTTTGCAACCCCATGAATCTCAGCAGGGCTCCCTGTCCATCACAAACTCCCAAAGTTTACCCAAACTCATGTCCATCGAGTCAGTCATGCCATCCAGCCATCTCATCCTCGGTCGTCCCCTTCTCCTCCTGCCCCCAGTCCCTCCCAGCATCAAGGTATTTTCCAATGAGTCAACTCTTCGCATGAGGTGGCCAAAGTATTGGAGTTTCAGTTTTACCATCATTCCTTCCAAAGAAATCCCAGGGTTGATCTCCTTTAGAATGGACTGGCTGGATCTCCTTGCAGTCCAAGGGACTCTCAAGAGTCTTCTCCAATACCACATTTCAAAAGCATCAATTCTTCGGTGCTCAGCCTTCTTCACAGTCCAACTCTAATATCCATACATAACCACTGGAAAAACTATAGCCTTGCCTAGACGGACCTTTGTTGGCAAAGTAATGTCTCTGCTTTTGAATATGCTATCTAGGTTGGTCATAACTTTGCTTCCAAGGAGTAAGCATCTTTTAATTTCATGGCTGCAATCACAATCCTAGTGATTTTGGAGCCCCCCAAAATAAAGTCTGATGCTGTTTCCACTGTTTCCCCATCTATTTCCCATGAAGTGATGGGACCTGATGCCATGATCTTTGTTTTCTGAATGTTGAGCTTTAAGCCAACTTTTAACTTTTTCACTCTCCTCTTTCACTTTCATCAAGAGTCTCTTTCGTTCCTCTTCACTTTCTGTCATAAGGGTGGTGTCATCTGCATATCTGAGGTTATTGATGTTTCTCCTGGCAATCTTGATTTCAGCTTGTGCTTCTTTCAGCCCGGGGTTTCTCATGATGTACTCTGCATAGAAGTTAAATAAGCAGGGTAACAATATACAGCCTTGACGTACTCCTTTTCCTATTTGGAACCAGTCTGTTGTTCCATGTCCAGTTCTAACTGTTGCTTCCTGACCTGCATACAAGTTTCTCAAGAGGCAGGTCAGGTGCTCTGGTATTCCCATCTGTTTCAGAATTTTCCAGAGTTTATTGTTAAAGGCTTTGGCATAGTCAATAAAGCAGAAATAGATGTTTTTCTGGAACTCTCTTGCTTTTTCCATGATCCAGCAGATGTTGGCAAATTTGATCTCTGGTTCCTCTGCCTTTTCTAAAACCAGCTTGAACATCTGGAAGTTCACGGTTCACATATTGCTGAAGTCTGGCTTGGAGAATTTTGAGCATTACTTTACTAGCATGTGAGATGAGTGCAATTGTGCAGTAGTTTGAGCATTCTTTGGCATTGCCTTTCTTTGGGATTGGAATGAAAACTGACCTTTTCCAGTCCTGTGGCCACTGCTGAGTTTTCCAAATTTGTTGGCATATTGAGTGCAGCACTTTCTCAGCATCATCTTTCAGAATTTGAAATAGCTCAACTGGAATTCCATAACCTCCAATTGATGCTACCCAATATAAAGATTTATCATCAAGCTACAGTAATGAAGATGTCCTGATATTGGATAAAGAATAGAATAGATCATGGGACAGAATAGAGAACCCAGAAATAGATTCACATAAATATGCTCAACTAATTCTGATGAAGGTGCAAGTGAGCATTGCTCAGTTTTGTCCCACTCTTTGAAATCCCATGAACTAAACAGTCCATAGCACTCTCTAGGCCAGAATACTGGAGTGGGTGGCCTTTCCCTTCCCCAGGGGATCTTCCCAACACAGGATTGAACCCAGGTCTCCTGCATTGCAGGCGGATTCTCTATCAGCTGAGCCAAAAGGGAAGCCCAGGAGTACTGGAGTGGATAGCCTCTCCTTTCTCCAGTGGATCTTCCTGACCCAGGAATCGAACTGGGATCTCATGCATTGCAGGTGGATTCTTTACCAACTGAGCTATTAGGGAAGCCTGAAGACAATGTGAAACAGCAACAAATGGTGCTGAAAAAACTAGACCTTCACATATAAAAAAAAGTCATTCTAGATACAGAACTTACATCCTTTACAAAAATTAACTGAAAATGAATTATAGGCCTATATGCAAAACACAAAACAACACAAGATAACATATGAGAAAACCTAGGTGGACTTGGAATGGTGATGACTTTTCAAATATAACATCAAAGGTACAATCTATGAAAGAAAGAATTGATAAACTGAATTTTATTAAAATTAAAAATTCCTGTTCTGCTAAAGGCAATGTCATGAGAATGAGAAACAGGGCACATACTGGGAACAAACATTTTCAAAAGACACATCTGATAAAGGAGTGAGAGCCAAAGTATACTAGGGACATTAAAGTTTCAACAGTAAGAAAAAAACCTGAAAAAAAAATGGGCCAAAGACCTTAACTGAAACCTCAACTGAAGATCTATGGATGTACAATGAGCATATGAAAAGATCCTAAACATCACATGTCATTAGGGAAATGCAAAGTATAGTGAGATACTACTACGCGCCTATTAGAAAGGCCAAAATCTGGAATATTGATAACACCAAATGTTGGCAAGAACGTGAAGCAAGAGGAACTCACTCATTCCTGGTGGGAATGCAAAATGATACAGCCACTTTGGAAGACAATCCAGTATTTTCTCACACACACAATAAAAACTCAAAACATACTCTTATTATATGATTCAGGAACCATGCTCCTTAAAATTTATCCAAAGGATATGAAAACTTATGTCTACACAAAAACCTGTACATGGATTTTATAGCAATGTTATCCATAATTGTTAAAACTTCAAAGTAACCAAGATTCCCTTCAATAGAAGAATAGAAAAATGAATGAACTCTGGAACATCAGACAATGGAATATTATTCAAACTAAAATGAACTATCAAGCCATGGAAAGACATAGAGGAAACTTAAATGCATTTTACTAAGTGAAAAAAGCCAATCTGAAAAGGCCACGTGCTATATAATTCCAACTATATGACATTCTGGGGAAGATAGAACGCTGGAAACAAAAATAAGATCAGTAGTTGCAAAGTTTGGTAGGATGATGAGTAAGTGGGGCACAGAAATATTTTAGGGCAGTGAAAATACTCTCAATTTGCCACACAGAGGGCCTCCCTGGTGGCTCAGAGGGTAAAGCATCTGCCTGTGATGTGGAAGACCCAGGTTCAATCCCTGGGTCAGGAAGATCCCCTGGAGAAGGAAATGGCAGTCCACTCCAGTATTGTTGCCTGGAGAATCCCGTAGACAGAGGAGCCTGGTGGGCTACAGTCCATGGGGTTGCAAAGAGTCAGACACGACTGAGCAACTACACACTTACCATAAGGTGAAGGTGAAGGTGAAGTCGCTCAGTCGTGTCCGACTCTTTGCGACCCCATGGACTGTGTCGTACTAGGCTTCTCCGTCCATGGGATTCTCCAGGCAAGAATACTGGAGTGGATTGCCATTTCCTTCTCCAGGGGATCTTCCTGACCCAGGGACTGAACCTGGGTCTCCCGCATTGGAGGCAGATGCTTTAACCTCTGAGCCACCAGGGAAGCCCTCACTTACCATAAAGGGGATATATATTGTCATACATTCATCTAAACCCAAAGAATGTTCAAGACCAAGAGTGAAACCTAATAAAACTATAGACTTTGGGTGATTATGATGCATAAGTGTAGATTCATCAATTTCAGGTGACATCAATTGTATACCTCTGGTAGGTGGTGGTGATAATGGGAGATAACTCACTCTCCATGTGAGTGAGTGGGGGGGTATATGGGAAATTTCTTTACCTTTTTTCTAATTTTGCAGTCAACTTAAAACTACTCTAAAAATGAAGTCTTGAAAAATAACTTAAGATGTATATCAATAAAATAAAATATAAGTGAAAAAAGTAAAAAAGAAAGAAAGAAAGAAAAAAGAAACTGTACTAATACATGTCCTTGTCAAATTGCCCAAAAACACTGATAAAGAGAAAATCTTATGAGGAGCTGGAAAAAAAAGACACATCATGTATAGAAGAGAAAAGAAAAACAGATTTCCCATCAGAAAATAATGCAATCAAAGAAGCAGTGCGGCAACATCTTAATAATACTGAAAGAAAACAGCTGTCAACCTAGAATTCTATACCCAGAAAAAAATATCTTTCACAAATACAACCAAACGAAGTTTGAAAACTCCTTCTCTGTCCTCTCTGAGTCCTCTCTTTTCTATACTCTCCTGTTTCTCAGACTCAATTTGCATGTGAAAATAACTATCTGGATATTTCACTTTCTGCATTTACTCAGCAATGTACAACCTAGAAGTACTTTCAGGCAATCACCCCTCAGAACATTGGGTGGATACTTAGTTTTTATTTGCATAACTGAAATAGCCTAGTACTGTCATGCTTCTCCAAACTAAGGGAGAGTATGCTCTAAAGGCAAATCCAGCTTCCATTTAAGAAGCTGGCAAGTGTTTCTTAATTTTTAACTGGAAGTCTTCTTAGATTCAAAAGCAAGCTTTCTTTATTTTTCCCTCTTAAGCTTGCTTGCCCACTGTGCTATCCTTTATCTTCCTTTTCATTGTGTCTTGCCACCACTGCAGTGTGTCTCTCCATCTATTTTTATGTCCAATCTCTATGATCGGACATCAGGTTCTAGCATTTGGTTTCCTACTACCGTGTTTTGGCCTACTTTTAGATTATTGATTCATATGGACTTGTTGTCTTTAGTAGATCTTAAATTCTCAAAGTGTTTTAAGTTATAAGGGAGAGAGTATGCTTCATAAGCTGAAAAGTAAAAGCATCCCCCGGGCATTTCTATCCCCGTGGAATTGGGCAAGCTAGATTCCAATAGACATCTGTCTGTTTTCCTTAATACTCCAATTACTTGTAATGAATGCATTTATTTTGTAATACCAAAGATTACATATCATTCTGCAAAAACTCAAGGTAGCATTTTGTGTGTGTGCACAATCCTGTCTGACTGTGTGGGACTGCATGTGCTTTAGCTCACAAGGCTCCTTCATCCGTGGGATTTCCCAGGCAAGGATACTGGAATGGGTTGCCATTTTCATCTCCAGGGGATCTTCCTGACCCAGGGATTGAGCTCATGTCTCCCTTATCTCCTGTATTGGCAGGCAGATTCTTTACTACTAAACCACCGGAGAAGCCTAAGGTAGCATTAAAATTTCTTAGTATAAATGCATGAAATGTGTCCTTTTTTCTTTTTCCTGTTTATTTATAGTGTTTTCTTTTTCTTTTCAATAGTGTCATGTTTTTGAGGCAGGAAATTTCTAAGCTCATTGAAATTCGGCTTTACATTTATTTTTCTCTGCTTTGATGAGGACTGCTAATTTCTGGAAATGAACTATGTGCTTTCATTTCACAGATTCACTTCTAATGCCAAGTCTCATTTTTGTCTTCTCTCTTTGCTTCTCAAGCTTCAGATTGGCAGCATAATGGTGTGTGCAATGCTCTTTTTATGTTGAAAGCAAATGACTAGAGGCAACTTGTAGCACTTTATTCAAATTAACCAACATATTGTGAAGGCAGGAATGCTCAAGGCACAGATTTTCTCTATGAATTTTGTATTAGACAACTGTGGATTAATCATTAGCTGATAGCTGGTAAGTAGCATCTGTTTATGAACATTAGATTATAATTAACCAACAGTTAATTGAATACAATTTCATAGTTTATTTAGAAGATAGAGAAAAAATAATCCATGCCTTATTTTTCATTATGTTACATTATGTTTCTGTCTGTCTTATTTATTTGTGAACTTTCTGATATGCTCAATGCCCTGCACAGTGCCTGGCAAATTGTTGTTTTTTTGTTGCTGTCTTGTCTGACTCTCTTGTGACCCCATGGACTGTAGCCTGCCAGGTTCCTCTGTCTATAGGATTTCCCAGGCAGTAATACTGAAGTGGTTTGCCATTTCCTTCTCCAGGTGATCCTCCCAGCCCAAAGGTCAAACTGACATCACCTGGCTTGCACAAAGACTCTTTACCTGCTGAGCCACCAGGGAAGCCCAGCAAACAGTAGAAAAAAGTAAAAGTGAATATTTGTTGGATGAAAAATAACAGGCAAGACCATAAGAACTTGGGGCAAGGAAAGTTTTTTTCAGAATTTGAGATTTTCTTATCACAGAACAATTTTATGATCAGCATGCTGGGATCCCAGCCCTTGGCAGAGCAAATTCCTGTCCAGAATGATGTAATAGAGAGAAGTTTTAAGACTTATTCTTTTGGTAAATTTTGAACATTAAAAATATATTATTGATTATAGTCACCATGCTGTACATTACATTATTTTATAACTGGAAAATTTGTAGCTTTTGACTCCAGCACCTATTTTGCCCACCTCCAACACCCATACTTCTGGTCACCATTATTCTTTTCGGAGTTTTGTTTTCTTTTATTTGTTATTTATTTATTATTTTAGAGTTCACATATAAGTGAAATCATATAGTATTTGTCTTTCTCTAACTTATTTTACTTATCATGATACCATGAAAGTCTGTTTTGTCATCACAAAAGGCAAGATTTCATTCTTTTTTTGTGGCTGAGTGGTATTCCTTTGTGTATATATACCACATATTCTTTGGGCTTCCCTGGTAGCTCAACTGGTAAAGAATTCACCTGCAATGTAGGAGACCCTGGTTTGATTCCTGGGTCATAAGATCTCCTGGAGAAGGGATAGGTTACTCAGTCCAGTATTTTTGAGCTTCTCTGGTGGCTCAGATGGTAAAGAATTTGTCTGCAATGTGGGAGACTGTATTAGATCCCCAGGTTGGGAAGATCCCTTCGAGGAGGGAATAGCAACACACCCCAGTATTCTTTCCTGGAGAATCCCTATGGACAGAGGAGCCTGGCTGGCTGCAGTCCATTTGGTCACAAAGAGTTGGACAAAACTGCATTACTAAACACAGCACACACCACATATTCTTTATTCATTCATCCATGGATATACACTTAGGTTGTTTTCATATCTTCTGTATTATGAGAAATGCTGCTATGAACATAGGGGTGCATATATCATTTAAAGTTTTTGTGTTTTCATTTTCTGGATAAATTCCCAGAAGTGGAATTGCTGGATAATTTGGTAGTTCTATTTTTTCCCCTTTGGATGAACTTCCTACTGTTTTCCGTTGCGTCTGCACTAATTTACATTTTCATCAGCAATGCATGAGGATTCCCCTTTCTCCGCACTTTTGCCAAACAATACATATTTCCAGTTTTTTTGATACTAGCCATTCCAACAGCTGTGAGGTGATATTGTGGTTTTTATTTGCCTTTCCTTGATGATTAGTTACGATAGCATCTTTTCTTGTTCCTTTTGGCCATATGTATGTCTTTGGAAAAATGTCTATTCAGATTTTCTGTACATTTTTAATAGGATTGTCTGTTTATTTGTTTACTAGTGACTGGATATTAATCCCTTATCAAATGTTTTATTTGTAAATGTTTTCTCTCATTCAGTTAATTGCTGTTTCATTTGGTTTTTCTGCTGCATAGCTTGATGCGGTCCCACATGTTTTCTTTTGCTTTAGGAGTAAGATTAAAAAAAATTATTGTCAAGACTGACATCAAGGAACTTATTCCTTATGTTTTCTTCTAAAATTTTTATGGCTTCAATTCTTACACTCAAGTCTTTAATTGAGTCTTCAATAACATTTTGGGTTATGTTTGTGTACGGTATAAGGTAATAGTCTAATTTCACTTTTTCACATGTGACTATTTTCCCAACACCATTTTTTGAAGAGAATATTGTTTTCCCATTGTATGTTCTTGGTTCTTTGTTGTTAATTAATTGACCATGCCTTTGTGGGCTTATTTCTGGGTTGTCAATTCTGCTCTATTAATCTGTTTGTCTACTGTATTGTGCTTTGTTTATTATAGCTTTGTGATATAGTTTGACATCAGAAAGCATGGTGCCTCGAGCTTTGTTCTTCTTTCTCAACATTACTTTAAGTATTCAGGGTTTTCTGTGGCTAAATTTAAAATCTAGGGTAATTGGTTCTATTTCTGTGGAAAAAAAAGCCATTGAAATTTTGGCTTGGATTGCATTATATTTGTGGATTGCTTTGGATAACATGGACATTATAATGATAATAAATATTCTAATCCATGTACATAGTATATCTTTCCATTTATTTGTGTTTTCTTTAATTTCTTTCATCAATGTCTTATAGTTTTCAGTATACAGGTCTTTTCCTTCTTGGTTAAATTTATCCCTAGGTATTTTATTCTTTATAATGCAACTGTAAATGAGATTGTTTCCTTAATTTCTTTTTCTGGTAGCTTGTGGTTACTGCATAAAAAAACAGTAAAAATTTGAGTATTAATTTTATACCCTGCAGATTTACTGAATTCCTTTTTTAGTCCTAAGTTTCCCCCTCGCCCCCAGAGTATTTAGGGTATTCTATATGTAAAATCATGTCATCCACAAATAGTGACAGTTTTACTTCTTTCCTCCCAATTTTGATGATTTTATTCCTTTTTCTCATCTGATTGCCTTGGCTAGGATTCCCAGTACTATGTTGAATAAAAGTGGGAAAAGGGGGCTTTCTTGCTTTGTTTCTGATCTTAGAAAAAGAACTTTCACCTTTTCTTGTGGAGTATGTTGTTAGAGCAATGAGCTTGACATACATGGCTTTTACTATTTTGAGGTACACTGCTTTGATATCCAATTTGTTGAGAGTTTTTTTTTTAATCATAAATGGATGTTGTTAAATGCTTTTTCTATACCTATTGAGATGATCATATGATTCACATCTTTCATTTAGTTAATGTAAGGTATCACATCAATTGATTTGAGATATTAAATTGTCCTTGCATCTATGGAATTAGGATTTCTGTGGTTAACATGGTATATGATTTTTAGTGTATTGTTTAGTTAAATTTCTGGAGAAGGAAATGGCAATCCACTCCAGTATTCTTGCCTGGAGAATCCCATGGATGGAGAAGCCTAGTACATTACAGTCCACGGGGTCGCAAAGAGTCGGACACGACTGAGCGACTTCACCTTCACCTTCACCTTAGTTAAATTTGCTAATATTTTGTTTAGGATTTTCCACTTGTGTTCATCAGGGATATTAGCTTATAATTTTCTTTCTGTAATGTCCTTGACAGGTTTTTGTATCAGGGTAATGTTAGCCTCAGAGAAGGCAATGGCACCCCACTCCCTGGTATAATGACTTTGAAAGCAGTCTCTCCTCTTTAATTTTTTGAGAGAGTAGGAGAAATGTATAAAATCTTCTTTGAAAGTTTGGTAGAATTTTCCAGTGAAGCCATCTGGTCCTGGATTTCTGTTTCTTGGCAGGTTTCATTATTGATTGAACCTCTTTACTAGTAATCCATCTATTCATATTTTCTTCATCACACAGTACTGGCAGGTTGTATTTTTCTGGGAATTTATCTGTTTCTTCCAGGTTATCCAATTTATTGGCACAAATTGTTCATAGTAATATCTTGTGATTCTCTGTGGTATTAGTTCTACTTTCTCTTTCATTTCTGGTTTTATTTATTTGAATAGTCTTTCTGCTTTTCTTGATAAATCTAGCTAAAAGTTTGTCAGTTTTATTTATCTGCTCAAAGCACTAGATCTTAGTTGTTTCATTCTTTTCTATTGTCTTCTTTCTCTTTGATTTCTGCCCTGACATCTTTTATTTCATTTTTTTTCTTTAGCTTGGGGCTTTATTTGTTCTCTTTTTCTGGTTCCTTTGGGTGTAAAATCACATTGTTATTTGGGATTTTCTTAATTTTTGAGCTTGGCTTGTATCATTATGAACTTCCCTCATAAAACTACTCTGGCCACATCCCATAGATCTAGTTGTATTACAGTTTCATTTTTCTTTACATATTTTTAAAATTTCTCTTTTGATTTTTTTGTTGACTTCTTAGTTTATTATTAGCATGTTGGTTAATCTTTACCTATTTGTGATATTCCCAGTTTTCTTCTTGTAATTGATCTCTGTTTTTCTACCTCTGTAGCTGGAAAAGATGCTTGATGTGATTTCCTTCTTAAATTGCCTGAGAATTGTTTTGTGGCCTAACATATAGTCTATTCTGAAGAATTTTTCGTAGGCACTTGAGAAGTACATGCATTCCACTTCTTGGATGGAATGTTTTCTGTATGTTATTTATCTGGTGCAATGTTTCATTTAAGATCAATGTTTGCTTATTGATTTTTACCTGTGGATAATTAAAAATCATGATGTGGATGATCATTGATATAATGGGATATTTAAGTCCTATCCAATTATTGTATTGCTGTCAGTTTTCCCTTTTAGGTCTATTAATTTTGCCTTATATATCTAGGTGCCATTATGTTGGGTGCAGAAGTTTAAAAATGTCATATCTTCTTGTTGGATTTACCCTTTTGTTCACGGAACATATTTTTTTCTGTCCCTTTACTTTCAGTCTGTTTATTTCTTTATATCTGAATTGAGTCTCTTATATGCAGCGTATAGATGGGTCTTTTTAAAAGTTTTATTCAGCCACTCTATTTAAGTCATTATTTATATGCTTTAGTTCAGTTCAGTTATTCAGTCATGTCTGACTCTTTGCAACCCCATGAACTGCAGCACACCAAGCCTCCCTGTCTGTCATCAACTCCCGGAGTTCACCCAAACCCATGTCCATTGAGTCAGTGATGCCATCCAACCATCTCATCCTCTGTCATCTCCTTCTCCTCTCGCCTTCAATCTTTCCCAGCATCAAGGTCTTTTCAAATGAGTCAGTTCTTCGCATTAGGTGGCCAAATTATTGGAGTTTCAGCTTCAACATCAATCCTTCCAATGAACACCCAGGACTGATCTCCTTTAGGATGGACTGGTTGGATTTCCTTGCAGTCCAAGGTCTCTCAAGAGTCTTCCCCAACACCACAGTTCAAAAGCATCAATTCTTCAGTTATCAGCTGTCTTTATAGTCCAACTCTCTCATCCATACGTGCCTACTGGAAAAACCATAGCCTTGACTAGATGGACCTTTGTTGGCAAAGTAATGTCTCTGCTTTTTAATATGCTGTCCAGGTTGGTCATAACTTTCCTTCCAAGGAGCAAGAGTCTTTTAATTTCATGGCTGCGATCACCATCTGCAGTGATTTTGGAGCCCAGAAAAATAAAATCGGCCACTGTTTCCACTGTTTCCTCATCTATTTGCCATGAAGTGACTATTGACATTTTATTAATTATAAATAAGTTGAAATTTATTAATGTCAATATTCTTCTCTTGCTTTCTTCCCTTGTAGTTTGATACTTTTTTTAGTGTTATGCTTAGATTCTTTCCTCTTTTTCTTTTGTGTAATTACTACAAGTTTCTGCCTTATGGTTATCATGAGGCTCACATATAAGGCTATATAAACAGTCCATTTTAAGTTGAAAACAACTTAAGTTTGAATATATTCTAATAATCTACATTTTTACTCCTCCTTTCATGTTTTATATTTTTTATGTCCCATTTTATATATTTATATGTTATACCTTAAACAAATTACTATAGTTATAGGATTTTTCACAACTTTTGCCTTTTAACCTTCAAGCTAGTTTTATAAGTGATTAATCCATTACCTGTATGATATATACCTATACATAGTAAGATCTATACTTTCATATGTTTTCTTATTACTAATTAGTGCCTTTCCTTTTAAGCTTAAAGAAACTCCTTCAACATTTCTTGTAAAGCTGGCTTTAGAGGTGCTGAATTCCTTGGCTTTGGCTTTGCAGGGCATGCAGGCAAATAAATGCCCTGAGAATAAACCTTAATCAGTGACCTAATAGGAGTTCATTGATAAGCATTTCAGCTTCCCCATCCCTCTGTTGGGGCAACTCTGAGATAGATTTTATCCATTTTACAGGGGTCTCCCACAACCATACCTGCTCTGAATATACCTTGCACTGGCTTCTCCCTTTATCAGCCTTGCCTCCTAGTGCTTCCTGCACAACTCACACATAAATTGCTTCTTCCAGATGTGCCTGTGGGGGAGTCCAAACCAAGACTGTGTTTAAGTATTTCCCTATAGCTATTTTTCTTAGAAGCCACCACACTTTGCCATTCATTTGGTTGCCTTGACATCAGAACTTTAAATCTGAAAGTACAAATTCAACAAGTCATACTGATTTTTACTTGAGTGTCTGTAGAGAAGTCAAAATCAACAGACAAAGCAAAACTCCTCATGGTCAAAATAACCATTACAGTTCATTAGGATTCTTGTTCAGAATTTTCCAGTTTAAAGAATTTTCTGTCATATATTGATGGTCTAGATTGAATGTGGCCACGTTCTGTGCCACGGTGTAACTGCCAGAAAGACACCTCTCTCGGCTCTATCTGTATAACTGGAGATCAGCTCACCATTTCTGAATGAGTCTTTCACCAGCTTCCTATTAGATCAGACTACTGCCTCTTTGAGCAGACAACAGAAGTAGTAATTATATTTGTTTGTAATGAAAATGAGGTTTTTATATAAACTAACTATAAACTATATAAACTAATGAGGTTTGTTTTATATAAACTAATGATGTTTGTTTAAATACCTATCTTTAAACAAACATTAACTTCCCATTCAATGAGTAGTATTGCTCATTCTGTGAGAGGCCAAGAGGCCCTGGGACTGATTGAGGGCAGGTGACATGTCCATTCTGGTGTATATACTCATTGAGCATATTAGCAAGCTAATGGCCCACACTATTCAGGAGTTTTTTTTTCTTTCTCATTTGGCTAAATTATACTATTAAATGTTGAATTTTAGAACATTAACTATGCCCATGCTATAATTCCATTATAATTGAGTTCTCTGAGCTTCATTTTCCTTTCTCTATAATGGAAATAACAGTCTCAATTTATCTCATGGAGTTTTTGGGGAAACTCAGATAATATGTGAAAGTCCTTTGTGAAGTACACAAGGTAAGAATTTATTTTTATTGAGGCTGAGTATATCATCATAGACAATATTCATTTGGTTGATCATGTAAGATTACTGCCTATCTGTGGATGGTTAAAGAATTCTCAAACAATCCTCAAATTATTCTGCAGCCTATGGAGGCTATATTGATCAAACATAGGTTCCTATTGTATTTTTCCACCATTGTGTTACAGGTGCTGTATAGGAAGGAGCTTCACTTGGGAACTCTGGCCTTGGAGTTAGGAGAACTGTATTGGTAATAACTGACTTTGGCAAGCACTGAAACATTTTGTGCTTCAGTTTAACCGTTTGTAAAACAAGCCTAAGAACTTTACAGGATGATCTCTAACATCCCTAAAACTTCATTAGAAATATCCATGGGGTTTGTTAAAAATGCAGATGAGATTTCTAGGTCTCATCCTAGATTTAGTGAAGCAGAATCTCCCAGGTTGGAGTTCCCAGTATTCACATTTTTATTAAGAATGGAAAAAGAATATTTCAAGCCCTATTTTATTACTTCAACTTTAACTATAGAATTTAATTGGAGCCAGCATTAATGAGCCACTTAATTTAATTAGAAAACTTGTAAGGTATGTGAATATTCTTGATACTAGTTCCTTGGAAAGTGAAACCATCTAGCTATTTCCTTGTTAGATGGATATGGAAAAGATCAGTGAATTCTTACATTACCATAAAAGTATACTTCTTCTATTAATATATCATGTCATCATAAAATGGATTATGAAAAAGGCCTAATAGTCTTTCTTTAATAATGAAAGTTGACACAGTGGTAGAGAGTCTGCCTGCAAGGCAGGAGACCTGGGTTTGATCTCTGAGTTGGGAAGATTCCCTGGAGAAGGGAACAGCAACCCATTCTGGTATTTTTGCCTGGAGAATTCCATAGACAGAGGAGCCTGGCAGACTACAGTCAATGGGATTGCAAAGAGTCAGACATGACTGAGCAACTAACAGACATGCAATAGGTTCATGAGCTGTTGGCTTATCAGCTCGGGAGTAAAATTTCAAAAATAAAAAAAACATACAAACTAAAAATTTATCCCTAAAACCAAAATCACTTCATTTGTCAAAATAATAATAATAATAATAACTGACCCTGTCCTTACTGTCCCCTGCCTCCATCAAAGTGAATCATTATCCTTTCTTATCATTTTTTTTTCAGAGGCAATTTCTGTTTTCTGCTCATAGATCAACCTATACTTGCACTCATCTCTCAAATATACTTCCGGTCATTGTAGCAATGATCCAGGAGATAGCAAGATGGCCTTTCACTTGCTCTGTCAATTGGAACAGCTGTAAATGAGCCCTGTTGGTCACTAGTTCTCCTCTCTCTAGCCCTGCTTTGTTTTTCATAATTGGAGGATTAAGACATTTGCAATGTTGTGTTGGTTTCTGCCATACAACAACATGAATCATCCATAGGTAGCCATATGTCCCCTCCTTTTGAACGTTCCTCCCACCCCACTCCCACCTCATCCCACCCTTCCAGGTCATCACAGAACACGGGGTTGAGCTCCCTCCATCATATAGCAAATTGCCCCTGGCTATCTATTTTACATATTGTAATGTGTATGTTTCAATGTTATTCTCTCAATTCATCCTACCCTTTCCTTCCCCCGCTGTGTCCACAGGTCTGTTCTCTAGGTCTGTGTCTCTATTCCTACTCTGCAAACAGGTTCATCAGTACCATTTTTCTAGATTCCATATATATGCGATAGTATACAATATTTGCTTTTCTCTTTCTGACTTACTTCACTCTGTATAATAGGCTCTAGGTTCAATCACCTCACTAGAACTGATTCAGATTTGCTCATTATTGTGGCTGAGTAATATTCCATTGTATATACATACCACAATGTTTTTATCCATTCATGTGTCAATGGACAACTAGGTTACTTTCCTGTCTTAGCTACTGTAAATAGTGCTGCAGTGAACATTAGGGCACATGTGTCTTTTTGAATTACGGTTTTCTCAAGGTATATGCCCAGTAGTGGGTTTGAAAAGTCATATGGTAGTTTTATTCCTAATTTTAAAGGAATCTCCATGCTGTTCTCAACAGTGGTTATATGAATTTACATTCCCACCAACTATGCAAGAATGTTCCCTTTTCTTCATATCCTCTCTAGTATTTATTGTTTGTAGATTTTTTGATGATGGCCATTCTGACTGACATGAGGTCAAAACTACTCATTATAGTTTTGATTTGCATTTTTCTAACAATAAGTGCTGTTGAGCATTTTAAAAATGTGTTTAATGGCCATCTGTATGTCTTCTTTGGAGAAATGTCTCCTTGGGTCTTCTGCCCATTTCTTAACTTGATTGTTTGTTTTTCTGATATTGAGCTGCTTATATATTTTGGAGATTAATTTTTTGTCAATTGCTTCATTTGCAATTCAGCTCAGTTCGGTTCCATTCAGTTGCTCAGTCATGTCCAACTCTTTGGTACCCCGTGAATCGCAGCATGCCAGGCCTGCCTGTCCATCACCAACACCTGGAGTTCACTTAAATTCATGTCCATCGAGTCGGTGATGCCATTCAGCCATCTCATCCTCTGTCGTCCCCTTCTCCTCCTGCCCCCAATCCCTCCCAGCATCAGAGTCTTTTCCAATGAGTCAACTCTTCGCATGAGGTGGCCAAAGTACTGGAGTTTCAGCTTTAGCATCATTCCTTCCAAAGAACACCCAGGACTGATCTCCGTTAGAATGGACTGGCTGGATCTCCTTGCAGTCGAAGGGACTCTCAAGAGTCTTCTCCAACACCACAGTTCAAAAGCAGCAATTCTTCAGCGCTCAGCCTTCTTCACAGTCCAACTCTCACATCCATACATGACCACTGGAAAAACCATAGCCTTGCCTAGATGGACCTTTGTTGGCAAAGTAATGTCTCTGCTTTTGAATATGCTATCTAGGTTGATCATAACTTTTCTTCCAAGGAGTAAGCGTCTTTTAATTTCATGGCTCCAATTACCATCTGCAGTGAATTTGGAGCCCAGAAAAATTACTTCCTCCCATTCTGACGACTTTTTATCTTGTAGACCATGATTTCCTTTGCGTGCTGAAGCTTTTAATTAGGTTCCATTTGTTTATTTTTGTTTTTGTTTCCACTACTGTCAGAGATGGACCATAGAGGGTCTTGCTTGGATGTGTGTTGAAGAGTGTTCGGCCTGTTTTCCTCTAAGAGTTTCATAATTTCTTACATATAGGTCTTTAATCCATTTTGAGTTTATTTTCGTGCATAATGTTAGGGACTGTTCTAATTTCATTCTTCCAAATGTAGCTATCTGATTTCCCAAGCACCATTTACTGAAGAGACTGGTTTTCCCCCTTTGTATATTCTTGCTTCCTTTGTCAAAAATAAGGTGTCCTTAGGTGTGTGGGTTTATCTCTGGGTTTTCTATCTTGTTACATTGGCCTATACTTCTTTCTTTCTTTCTTTTTTTATAGCACAGCTTTTTAATGTGAAGTGTTGAATGAGTGAATTCTGATCACATTTGTCTAGAACAAGAAGCAAGTTCATCAAAAAGGCATGGTGGGCCCAAATTTGATGCTTCAGTCAATCCCTAATCATCTCCAAATCTCTGTTTCCATCACTGATCTTTTAGTTAGGTGTGTAGTCTCTGTTTTCAACTACCTATTGAAGACCATCTTTTTTGTGGAAGAAAACAGTGTTTGTTCACTTTAGCTATTGGCTATGTATCTCTAGAAACTGTGGTTTTACCCAATGGCCTTGGCTTAACTAACTCACCATCTCTGGCCTTACTGACTTAGTTAGGTAGCCTCTTTTGGATATATGTGGCTTGACTTCACATGTTAGTTAAAATGAGTTAAGATCCTTGAAAGTGAAAGTGAAAGTTGCTCAGTCATGTCCAATTCTTTGTGACCCCATTGATTAAACTATACAGTCCATGGAATTCCCCAGGCCAGAATACTGGAGTGGGTGGCCTTTCCCTTCTCCAGGGGATCTTCCCAACCCAGGTATTAAACCCAGGTCTCCCACATTGCAGGTGGATTCTTAACCAGCTGAGTCACAAGGGAAGCCCAAGAATACTGGAGTGGGTAGTCTATCTTTTTTCCGTGGATCTTCCTGACCCAGGAATTGAACCAGGATCTCCTGCATTGCAGGGAGATTCTTTACCAACTGAGCTATCAAAGAAAGGCTTAAGATCCTTGAAAAATTATTAAACTTGATGGTAATGAAGATTAATTTCAAAATACATGCAAATATAAATATATTATTGACTCAATCAACATTTATTCAATTATCAATACATTTAAGTCCTATAATAAGTGCTGGTGATGCAAGACTAACTCCATTTTGACCTTTATTATATAAATTATATTCAGATCTTCTTTAATACTTTTCTGAAGAAAGAGAGAAGTACTATGAAAATCATGAAGGAGTATGTTAAGGTAAATTAATAGAGTCTGGGTATTCACTGACACTAATGATGAGTGAAACTTCATTTCAGGAACCTAAAAAAATTAACATTCTTCTTCTCAATATTAGCCTGGGCATTTATGTGAGGAAGTAAGTGTGAGGAAGAAATTAGTTGTGTATTTATCTCTAAAGAAGTTCCATTAGTGACATTGGGGAAGATATGAAAATAATGAAAAATATTTGCCAAATACCTGTAAGAAAATAGTAAAAATTTTTGGATGAGCTGCAAATCATATAATCTCCAAGGTTCCAGGATCATTTATCACATACTTATTCTATATCTTCATTTGGTTATTTAATAGCTCACTAAAACTTAGAATATTAGGAGTGAAATTCTTGATTTTTCCTCATCCTCATATTTGCTTCTTCTTAGTAAATGACACCACCATTCACTGTTGTTAGGCCAAAACCCCTTACATGTATCCCACACACAGAGAATCAAATATTTCAAATCTGATAATTCCTCATCATTCCCACCAGTTCTATCCAAATCCAAGCCAGCATTTGAGTATAGCTTTCTAATTGCTTCTATTCTTACTTTTCCCTCAATCTAGTCTTTCTCCTTATGGCAGAAAGTGAAGAACTAAAGAAACGTTTGATGAAAATGAAAGAGGAGAGTGAAAAAGTTGGTTTAAAACTCAGCGTTCAGAAAATGAAGTCATGGCATCTGGTCCTATTACTTCATGGCAAACAGATGGGGAAACATTGGAAAAAGTGACACACTTTATTTTCAGGGACTCCAAAATTACTGCAGATGGTGACTGCAACCATGAAATTAAAAGACACGTGCTCCTTGGAAGAAAAGTTATGGCCAACCTAGACAGCATATTAAAAAGCAGAGATATTACTTTGCCAACAAAGCTCTGTCTAATCAAAGCTACGATTTTTCCATTAGTCATGTATGGATGTGAGAGACTATAAAGAAAGCTGAGTGCTGAAGAATTGATGCTTTTGAACTGTGGTGTTGGAGAAGACTCTTGAGAGACTCTTGAACTGCAAGGAGATCCAACCAGTCCATCCTAAAGGAGATCAGTCCTGGGTGTTCATTGAAAGGACTGATGTTGAAGCTGAAACTACAATACTCTGGCCGCCTGATGCAGAGAGCTGACTCATTTGAAAAGACCCTGATGCTGGGAAAGATTGAGGGCAGGAGGAGAAGAGGACGACAGAGGATGAGATGGTTGGATGCATCACTGACTCGATGGATATGGGTTTGGGTGGACTTCAGGAGTTGGTGTGGACAGGGAAGCCTGGTGTGCTGCAGTTCACGGGGTCACAATGAGTCGGACGTGACTGAGTGACTGAACTGAACTGATTCTCTCTCCTTACAGCATTCAACATGCTCTTTTAAAAGAGTATGTAGACTACATATAATCTGTTTAAAATGTCTAGTGGTCCCTGGTATTAGAATAAGGCAGAAACTTATTACCTTGACCAACATAGGACCATGTATAACCTTCTCTCTTCATGCTCCTCAAACTCTATCTCCTTAATGTCCACTCACCCCTTCTGTGCCAGCTGCACTCACCTCCTTCCAAGTCCTTGAACCCTCCAGGTGTAAACTGATCAAAGACTTTTCCTGTTGCTATTCCCTCAACCTG
>SJXQ01000898.1:443614-471242 GCA_006408695.1 Aepyceros melampus | reverse complement strand
CTTATACACATCTCCCTCTCCCAGGAGAAAGGGGAAATAGATGGATCCGACGGTGACGCCGGGCTTCTTGGCGCCCTCCGCCCCGCCCCTTTTGTGCGAGAGGAGGAACGCAGTTAGGAAGGGCTGGATAGGGCGGCGGTGGGGGGGGTGGGGGCTCGTATACAATTCCAAGCGAGTGGGAGGGGCATGTAAATTAGCCTATTTACATAGACCAGCCGGCCCGTCTCCTTGGAGCGGAGAACGCTGCGGGATGATGAGCAGTGGGGTCTGGGAGTGGCATGTATATCATGGATGTTATTAACATGGACAGCCCCGCCTTCTCACAGCCCAAGATTAGGACTGAAAAGCGTCTGGGCAAACAGTTGGGAAATGTATGTAAATTTGCACGACAGCAAGTAATTTACATAGAGACATTTTATAAAGGAGAAGAAAAAAGCGGAACGTCCTTGAGAGAAGGGAGAGAGAACTAGAAGGGATGTGCAGATTCTGACCCGCTCAGCCCTGCCCCTTGGAGACAACTGTGTGGAGTCCGAATAAAACCAGCTAGGAAAGCTAGAGCAGACACTTGCATGACTATCTCAAGAGTTTTGAACAGTCTGGACGACCTGACCTAGGGGGATAAAATGCAGATGAGCTCATTTAAAATGCCCGGCCCCCTCCACCAGCCCCAGACTAAGCAGGTACTCGGGCCTCCCTTGAGGACCTTTAAAGCCAGCCTGGGGGAAGGAGAACCATTGGGAGTGTCCTCAGTGGGTTGCAGAGCCCGTGCAGGTGTCAGCGGTCCACCTGGACACAGGAGGAAATACTGATCTTAAGTATGCATGGGGGTCTCCTGCAATGCGGGAGACCTGGGTTCGATTCCTGGGTTGGGAAGATCCCCTGGAGAAGGAAATGGCAATCCACTCCAGCACTCTTGCCTGGAAAATCCCGTGGACAGAGGAGCCTGATAGGCTACAGTCTATGGGGTCGCAAAGAGTCGGACAAGACTGAGCGACTTCACCTTCACCTCACCTTAGGGTATTCAAAAGCCCACACAGTCTTCAGGGTCACACACAGGTGTGTCAACAAAGCCAAATACACACCAAAATACACACAGATCTCAGGGGCACATATGCACAGTCAAGCACTAACTAGACACTGCCTCAGACTTTCAGGCATCATAAATGCATAAGTATCACCCACTGAGCAGACCCAGGGCTCACCCACAGGTCTGAATTCTCATTCCCTAGTCTCAGTGTCCCAAACACCACCACCCTTGTAGACACAATCACCAAGGGCACAGAGCACTCACAAGCAACACACATACAAGCAGCACCCATTCCTACAGATCCATCACACCCATCACAAACAGAGGGACCCTTGTGTTACATATGTGGGCAAAATTCCTCCACAACAACCTGAGCCATGGAGTCATGGGGGACCCCATACCATGTCCAACCCTAAAACATGGACTCCAAACAAATCAGGGACCTCATCTGCCTCCCTTCCCTCCCCACCACCCCAAAATGATAGAGGCTATGACACAGGTGTAAACAATGCTTTATGGGGGGGTGGATTGGAACAGGACAGGCCTCCAGGTAATAAATAACACGTACTCGCAATGGCAGGGCCAGGGATGCTGAGGCCAAATGGCCCTGGTCTCAGGCTTTGTGAACTCTCTGAGTATGCTCAAAGAGGAGTTAGGGGTTCAGGGTAAACAGGGGTTAGCCAAGACAAGAGGAAGCAGCAGCAGGCACGGAGAGAATCCCCCTTCCCCCATGGCTCAGTCTTGCCCCTCAGCCAGGCCCCACCAGGCCAGGGAAGGGAGACCAGGCAGGGCAGCTTCTCTGGGGCCAGGGCAGGTGAGGGGCTCGGCCTCGCAGGGCCTGTGTCTGGGCCCCAGACGGAAGGACAGGGCTGGTCCTGGAGAGCAGGTGAGCTGCAAGAAAAGTGTGCAGTGAACTGGGGGGATCCCGGGTCTGTCAGCTGCAGCTTTGTCTCCTTTCTGGGTATCTTCCTGCCCTCCTATCTGTGCCCTTCTGTCTATACTTCTTCTCCCTAACTTCTACATTTTCTGACTTTCTGTTTCTTGTCTGCAGGTAATGTGCGGCTCTCACTCTGAGGGCACCCGCATTCCCCTGTGTATTTGCCTCAGAGAGCTGTCTCCTTGAGTCTGCAGAGGGGCATCTCGGTGTCTACATTCTGTGTCCCTCTGTGTTCCTGGACCACCCTGGCTCTAGGTCTCATTCCTCTATGTTCCTGGACCACAACTCTAGGTCTCATTCCAGGGTTTTCCAAGTCAGAGATATATTTGGCAATCGGTTCTTGCTTTGTGGTTATCTGAAGACAGCATTACCTGCGAGCTTCTAGAAATACCCAGATCACTTCAGAATCTCTGGGGTAAGGCTCAGGCATCAGTAGCTTTTAAAGTTCTTCAGGTGATTCTAATGTGCACAACTGCATTAGTGGGCGTGGGAAATCAGTTTGGTGGGCCTTGAGCAATTTTTCATTGAAATAGAATAAAATAAAAAATACCAGAGTATTTTACATACATAATAATGTTGGTCCATAGACACAGAAAGTAAGTGGGTATAGGTCAGAAGCTGGAGGGGGAACAGAGAGTGAATGTTTAATGGGCATGGGGTTTCCTTTTAGAATGATGAAATTGCTTTGAAACTAGACAGAGGTGATGGTTTCATAATCTTGTGAGTGTGCTAAATGCCACTGAATTGTACACTTTAAAATAGCTAAATTTATGTGAATTTCACCTCTGTTTTAAGAATATTAGTATGAGAGAAATGTGTTTTAGTTTTCTATGTGTGTGACTGCATTAGAACAGCATACAAAGTGTATTTCCTCCTGTAGATTGCAATCAACAGTTTGAAAATGCACTCTTATTAGATTTCATTCACTGAGAAAACCCTGAAACAGACTCAAAATTATGTCCTAAGGTGAAGAGAACACACCCATCTGTTTCTACACAGCCCAGAGTCCTTAAATTGGATAAGAAGAAAAATAATAAACAGTCTTTAGTTTATTGAGTCTTAGTTTACTGACTGTCAGGCCCTGTTCTTAGCACTTTACATGCTTAATTGATCTTCCCAACACTCACTTGAGGTAGGTACTATTATTAGCCCCACTTGCAGATGACGAAACCAAGGCCCAGAAACGTTAAATAATTTGCTGACAGTCACGCAACTATGCAGTGAGAGTCGGAGTATAAATGCAGGGAGCCCAGCTCTGGAGTCTGCGATCTGTCACCTTCTCAGATGGAGGAGACAAACACCATAAATAATGATGGAGGGGACAGAGTTGAACACTTTAAAAAGGAGGGACAGGGGCTTCCCTGGTGGTCCAGTGGTTAGGACTCTGCTCTTTCACTGCCGAGGGTGAGAGTTCCATCCTTGGTTGGAGGACTACGATCCCACAAGCCATTCAGCACAGCCAAGAAAAGGAATAATAATAATAAAAAGGAGGGGCAGACTGCCCATCTAGAGAGAGTGACCCCTTTTGGGAAGAGACATTTTAGCAGAGACCTGATGATGAATGGGAGTTGGCCTGAGAAGGGAGGTAGGAGGACAGGCAGGGCTGAGGCAGAGGCCTGGAAGGAAAGAAGTCCTGCCCCAAGAGCTCACCCTTGACTCATCTCTCTCAAATCCATTCATCTGGAAATTATGTTGGCCCTGCTCTCAAAGTACCTGTGTCCAAGGTCTAACCACTTTGCTCCAAGGCCATCCTGGAGCTGCTAATGGCTGGAGGTGGGGGGTGGCGGCGAGTGGGTTTGAAGCAGAGAGACAAGAACTGTCAAGACGTAGTCACCCACAGAGAGGTGAGGATGGGACCAAGTCTTTCAAGCCTGCCAAGGACTTTGGACCAAGCATAGGGGAAAAAGCAAGTCTTCCTGGAGGAGGCAGGGGAGGTTACCAGAAGAACAGAGGGGAAGAAGCAGATCTGTGCTTTAGGAAGACCCAGAGATTACATCAAGAGGGGACACGCCTGGAGGCAAAGATGATCTAACCTAACTCACCTTTCAACCCCTCCTCTGCCCCCATCCTGCGCCTCCTGACTGGTCACTGGGCAACCACCCCTGCCCACCCCGCCCCCCCAGGAGTCTCTCTGTGTGCAGCCAGAGGGGCCCTATAAACACCTGAATGAGATCCTGTCCCTTCTCTGCTTGTATAAGCCAGAGCCTTCCCCATGACCCACGAGGCCCTCATTCATCTGCTTCCCCCACCCCAACCTCATCTTCTGCTCACCTACTCCCGAACACACTCACACACACACACACACTCACATCCACACAGACATCCACTCCCTCCACTGCAGCCACACTGGAGTGGCCTTGACTTCCTCACCCAGGGAAGGCAGGACCCTACTTCGGGGCACTGGCTCTTCTTTTTGCTTATAACACTCTTCCCCCAGGTCCCCACACAACCTTTGCTCAAATGTCACCTTCTCAGTGAGCCCTCCCCTCCTCATCCCATTTGACCGTCCACTCTTCCACCTCCCCACCCTCCTTGATTCTTCTCCATAGTTTTTATCTCTCTGGCTGTTATACAGTTTGCTCCTGGGTCTTGTTTATTGTCTGTCTCTTCCACGAAGGCAGGCATTCTTGTGTTTTCCCCATTGCTGTTATCCCCCATGCTGTGAACAGGGTCTGGCGCATAGTAGGTGCTCAACAGACATTTGAGGAATTATGAACAGGAGGGTCGGAGATGCAGGGCAGAGAGGTGGCAGTGGGATGGGAAAAATGGGTGGATCTCCCGTGTCTGGGAAGATGGCCCTTTTTCCTGGTTGTGTCTCCTGTTCTATGTCGCTGTCTCTGCCCTGTCCTCCCCATTGCTGGGAGACCAGCCCTGCAGCTCCCAGGTCCCCAGAATCCCACCTGACTCTGCAGGTCTCAGCAGCCACAGGGCTGAGGGGCCACGGCCTGGGCACTGCGAGGCTGCCGCAACTGGCGAAGGGAGGCATCACCATACTGAATGCCGGAGCCCATCCTCTCGGGGTCCAGTTCACCTGGTGGGAGGGAGAGGAGAGGTCAGGACCAGTCCCTGGAAACCTATGGGCTTTGCCTTCCACTCCCAGTCTGGTCAGTTGGGAGTCTCACCTGAGTCGATCTTGTTCAGAATGGGCGGGCACACTTCAGGAATGCCTCCTCCACATTCTCACCCGTGAGAGCGCTTGTTTCCAGGAACATTAGCTCTGGTGGGGGCAGGGGGACAGATACTCAAGACAGTCAGGGCCTCAGTCAGTCTCCAGTTTCCACTCAGACTCTGACCTGCTACCTCTCATTCTGTCCCTCAAGCCTTCACTTCGGGCCTCCGTACATGTGTTTCCTTGCCATTAGAGCCCCCTTCCCCAGGTACCCACCGAGCTCTTCCTTCAGAACTCAGCTCCTATCTCCTCCTCCAGGAAGTCCTCTTGACTTCCCAGGATGAACCAGGTGCCTCCCCTGGGCTCTCATTGACCTGTTCGCCTCCCCCTCCCAGCCCTGAGCTCTTTGGGCTGTCACTCTCTGGAAATGGTCCTCCTCCCTCCGCCCTGGGCTGTGAGACCATGAGAGCTGGGCCCAGGGCTGTTTTCATCACTGTGTCCCCAGCACCATCTGTCCCCAGCACCATCTAGCACAGGCCCCATTCATAGTCCACCCATTAGCCATATGACAGGCCTCATAGTAAGTCAGAGCCAGCATTCAAACCCACATCTTTCTGATAGCAAATCCTCTAAACCTAGAGGTTACAAAAAAGAAGGAACATGGACAGACCCTAAGTCAGCAGATGTGGGCCAACACGATGTTTTCAAATGAGTTTAGACCTGCATACCTCTTGTTGTTGTCACTAGTTTATTTTCTGGATTCCATATATAAGTGATACCAAACAATATTTATCTTTCTCTGACTTACTTCACTTAGCAATACCTTTCAAGTCCGTCTATGTTGCTGCAAATGGCATTATTTCATTCTTTTTTATGGCTGAATAGTATTCCATTGTGTATATATAATTCATCCATTGATAGACACTGAGGTTGCTTCCATATCTCGGCAATTATAAACAATACTGCTATGAGCATTGGAGTATCTTTTTGAATCCGTTTTTTGTTTTTTTTTAAAAGATACATACCTAGGGGTGGGATTGCTGTGTCATGCAGCTGTTCATTTTAGTTTTCTGAGAAACTGCCACACTGTTTTCAAAAGTGTCCACACCAGTGTATATTCCCAACAACAGCGTGCTGCTGCTAAGTCACTTCAGTCGTGTCTGACTCTGTGCGACCCCATAGACAGCAGCCCACCAGGCTCCCCTGTCCCCAGGATTCTCCAGGCAAGAACACTGGAGTAGGTTGCCATTTCCTTCTCCAATGCATGAAAGTGAAAAGTGAAAGTGAAGTCGCTCAGTTGTGTCTGACCCTCAGCGACCCCATGGACTGCAGCCCACCAGGCTCCTCCATTCATGGGATTTTCCAGGCAAGAGTATTGGAGTGGGATGCCAACAACAGCGTACCAGGGGTTTGTTTCCTCTAAATCCTCACCAACACTTGTTATTTGTGGTCTTTTTGATGATAACATACTTGCATACCTTTCAATGTGGCTGTCAGTCTTGACCATTCCCCTAATGTCAGTGCCTGCTAACCTGAGGGTCTCCCCTGCCCCTTCTCCCTTATTCACAAAATGTGCCTGTCCCCTATGGCCGTCAGAGTTTACAGTCCCCACCTTACACCAATATTCTATGCTGCCTCCCCATGGTGGCCGAAACCTTCTTAGCAGCCAACATTCATGAAGCACCCATTCACTCAAGCCGTGCCGAGAGTTCCCCTGGACCACCTCCCTTTAACCATCTGTGAAGCAGAGTGTGTGATAGTTAAGGGAGGTGGTCTGGGGGGCACCCATTTTTCCAGATGGGAAACAGAGTGGTCATGTAGCCCGCACATGGCCAACACCCAGATTTGAACACAGACCTCTAAAATTGCACGTTGCCCTGCTGGGCAGAGCCATAGAGAGCTAAGAGTCTCTCACAGGCTCCCCCTGAATGCCCCCCCATCCCTCTGCTGGTCCCTTGCCCCACTGATCTGCCACCTAGCCCTCACCGTTCTCCTGGGCAAAGCGGGAGGCCTCCAGGAAAGTGACCTCGCGCTCCGGATCCAGGTCCTTCTTGTTGCCACAGAGAATGACCACGATGTTGGGCTGGCCAGTGTGCGCGCATCCGTCAGCCAGGCAGCCAGTGAGTTGTAGGTCTCCCGGCTGGTGAAAGGGGAGCCAGGAGGGAGGCAGGTGCAGCAGCAGTGGGCAGCCCAGGCCCCACCCCGCCTGATCTGTGCACCCACCTGGTGATGTCATATACCAGCAGGGCTCCAGCTGCCCCTCGGTAATAACTCCGTGTCACCGACCTGTGGGGCCAGGGGGACCCAGTCACCCCCAAGGCTGGGGTCTGCCCAAGACTGCCCCCCTCTGCGGAGAGAGACTGGTGGTTTGGAAGACCCCTGCACTGCTGGCCCCTCCTCCTAAACCTGGCCATGGTCTAGGTCTCACTACACTTTCTCCCACTGGTAGCTACTTCCCTCAATCTTTATCTTGGCTGCCTGCCTCTGTCATAATCTCTCCCTACCATTTGTTTGTCTTTGGCCACACCGTTTGGCTTGTAGGATCTTAGTTCCCTGACCAGGGATGGAACCTGGGCCTCGACAGTGAAAGTGCCAATCCTAACCACTGGGCCACCAGGGAATTCCCTCTCCCTACTTTTGACTCTCTCTGTGTCCCTGTCTTTCTGCATCTCTTCCTTGGTATGTACTGTTCTGTCTCTTGTATGTGTATGTATCTTTAATTCTCTATTTCTCTCCATCTCTGTTGCTCTGGCTCTGTCATCTTTTCCCTTTCATTCATCCCTTCTCATTCACTGAACATTTTCTGTCATCCCCCCTTTGCCCAGTCCTGGCCAAGCACTATGCAACTACATCCGCTTGGCCCTCTCCTGCTGTTTGGGGGAGGCCTCTTTCCCAGAGTGGTTAACTGTCTGGTTCTCACTGTGTCGCCAGGCTGGATCCCTCTAGAATTTGTGCAATCACACCACAACCATTTACAGAACACATACTGCCATCCTGGCGCAGTCACACACCTCTCTCTCCTCCATCCTCTCTCTGTCTCTGGGCAGCTCACACAATGAACTCTCGCATGAATATTAACTCAGCAGCTACTCAGTGCTGACCAGGACCACCCTTTCCCAGAAGCTGGATTCCTCGTTTCTCTCTGCTGGCTATTTCTCACTCAGGGTTTCCATGTGTCTATCACCTTTTCTGCAGACATACTGTGTGCTGAGCCCTCCACATTGCCCTGTCTCCCAAAAATATCCATTTCTCCATCTCTCTGGCCACACCTGTCCCATTCTCCCTGTCTTTGTCTCTCACCTCTATTTGAGTATCCTAATCTGCCTCTTCTCTCTCAGTCTGTCTCTTTTTCTCCCTTCCTGAGTGTCTGTACCTCTCAAGTTTCCTTTTCTGTTTCAGACATTTTCAGTTACTCTCTGCTCCTTGCCTCACCCCAAGCATCTCCTCCTGTCCAGGCCTTATTGCTCCCTGGGGACAAATCTCCATCCTTCCAGCCACATGGGGCTATCCCACAGGGTCTCGCTAGGGTCAGTCATCCCTCCCTGGCCCTCTCACTCTTAATCATGCTTCCTTCTCAATCTCTTTTTGTCTGTCTGCCATCCTCTCTTCAAGACACCTTCTTTCTTTGACTACATGGACCTGCTCATCACAGTCTCTCTTGCCCTCTCTCTCTACCTTGCCCACCCTCTCAGTGTGTCCTTGCTCCTGTCATTATGTTTCCAGGTAACTCTGCATGCCTCTTTCTCGCCTCTCTCCTCCCCTTTCCCCCACACTTTCTCACTGGGAGCCCAGCCCACCTACCGAAACCGCTCCTGGCCAGCTGTGTCCCAAATCTGTAGCTTCACGGTCTTCCCACCCACGTTGACCACCCGAGATCCAAACTCCACGCCAATTGTGTGGTTGGAGTCCTGTTTGACTGGGAGTGGAAGGGAGAGAAAAGACAGGAGGGCACTCAGAGGATTCCCTGTCCTCCGAGGCCTATGCAAACCCATTCTCATTGCTGGGTTGACTGAGGCTCAAGGAGGACCTCGCAAAGAGTGTATACCAAAGTAAGGACCTGGCAGCCAGCACTGAAGTTGTACCTAAGGCCAGTCCCACCCCTGCCCAACAGCTGCCTACTTGCCCCACCATGGCCCTGTCCATGGTTTCGTGCACCCAGAACCACTCCCAGAAACTCACATTTATTCTCAATGAACTGATGAAGGAGACATGATTTGCCTGTTCCTGCACTGCCAATCACCAGGAATTTGAAGAGGAAGTCTGAGTGGATGGAGCCAAATTCAAGAAAAACCCATTCGGAGAGAAAGACATGGAAAGATGGAAACCAGGGGAACATCACAATTACAGGGAGAGAAACAGACACGACAGACACAAGCAGATACAGAACTGTGGGTAACAACCATTACAGATAATTCTTGCAGAGCGCTTACCACATACCCAGCAGAAGTAAAGGTCTTTACTTACATCAACAACTCACTTAATCCTCAAGAAAGCTCTGTGAGGGAGGTATACTAATAATTATTCCCATTCTCCAGATGAGAAAACGGAGGTCTTGAAAGGTTAACTGACTTGCCCAAGAGCCCACTGCTAGGTACAGCTGGGATTCAAACCAAGACCAACTGGCTCCAGAGTCCAAGTAACTATTACTTTGCTAAAGCCTCTTGAAAACCATTTTATCAAGGACTACAATCTTGTCCTTGCTCCACTCCCCCACCCCGCCCCACAACTTCGCTTCCTATCACTTTCTGATTCACTCACTGCACTCCAGCCTCTGGCCTGCAGTCTACTTAGGGAAGATGACAAGCTGTTTCCTACCTTAGCGTCTTTGCATTGTTCCCTCGGCTTTTCTCTATTCGTTGAAAGAATGCAGCTCCCTCTGACTCCTAATTCATTGTTCTTTCTACTGCACCCTGTTCTCCCACTTTCTACCCATCCATACATCCGGATTTTCCAACTCTGTCTCTCCTTCCCTCCCGCAATCCGAGGGCACTACCGCTAGTCTCAAGCTTAAGCCCCACCCCTTGTCGCTAGTTCCACCCCCTATTTAAAGAACTCACCCGCAACCGCATTCCAGCCCTCTCCCAGGGTAATCCTTGGGTCCAAAGCATCGCTTCAGTATCCCCCAGCCCAGCAAGCTTGATCCTTGCATTCACAGTCAGCTCCGCCCCATCCACTCAGGCTCCGCCCAGACACAGTAAGGATCATCCTTTCCTTCAAGACCGATCCTCACTGCATTCCTCAAATCCCGCCCCAGATTTCGCCCACATCCCAGACCCTCAGGCTCCGCCCAAATTAACTAAGCTCAGCCTCAGACCCACTAAACCCCTCCCAGCATCCTCTAGGCTCTGCCCCATAATACCAGGCCCCGCCCCCTGACATATAAGGCCCCGCCCCATACACAGGCCGCATCCTTCCTGGGCCCAGACCCCAGACCCAGCGTCCGCCTACCACCCTCACCGTAGGTCTCAGCCATGACTCCGTCGCGGCCGCTTAGGGCCGCAAAATGGCGACAGGGCCGCGCCTGCTCCTCGGCTGGCAGCCGCTCTGCTCGGGGTGCAGCCCCGGCTCCTTCCTACTCCCGGGGCCGGCGCCGCCACTTCCGCCTCCACCCCCCTCCGGCGCGACCCGCTAACGCAGCGGGATACTAGGGAACGCTTCCCCAAGGCCGGGATTGGAGGACTCGGCAGGTAAGGGGCGGGACAAAGGCGTAGATTGGTGGTGAGAGGAGCAGGCGGGACCAAGACGAGCGATTGGTGGTGCCCCAGACGCTTCGCCCAGCTCAGAAACGGATTTGGTCAGGAGCCCAGGGGCAGAGTCGATTCCAGATTGGGTAGGAGAGGACTTGGGGGCGGGGATACGGATGCAAAGAAGGGGATAAGTGTAAGATTGACAGAGCCTGGAAGAGGAGCTACCTTGAGCTGGGAGTACTGATCTCAAAGGCAGGAAGGATGAAAACTGGGATGGTACACACAAATTAACTTCCTACCTCCTTTTGAGGAAAATCTTCCAAGAGAACCCAGAAAACCTCTGCTCTGTGATTTGTCTTCCTCATGGTCCCATTGGCTCATTCCCAGCAGTTCAACAGTTCTCCTATTGGTCTAGAGAGGACACTATAATTCCCCAATTTGACTGTTCAGTTATCCCATCTTCTCATTTATTTGTCCGTAATGCTAAGCTTAGGAGCCCAACTCGACTGAGCTTAGAGCAGAGCTTTCAGTCCATGAAACTCTGCCTAGCAACCACTTTTATCACCACAGTTGGTGGGTTGATTGGCTAGACTCAGAAACCTGGGGGAAACATTTTTTTCTAGATCCCCACCACAAAGACCACAGACACCCAGTTTGCACTTGGCTGATGTATTTGCATAAAGTCGGGGAGAAACAACAGCACTGACAGCATAGACTGAGCTCACTGGCAGTAGAAATCCCATATCTGAAAAAGAGAAAGGGGAAACAGTGGGGAGAAAACCAGTGGTCACACCACAAAGGATCTAGTGGTTTTAGCAAATGCTGCAGCCTCAGGGACCAGGTCTGGCTGCACAAGTGCTATGCAAATTAGCCTGGAGCCCTCAACTCTGCAGCTCTCAATCAAACTAGGATTTAGAAATCACTCATCTTTCAGATAAGAAAAGGCAGGGAGTCTGTTCCAGCACACGCAGCTAGGCTGCCAGGGAGCTGAGATTAGGAGCATCTTTGCCTGTCATTGCAACCCAAAGGTCCTCCCTCCAGATTCCTGCCAAGCCCCCAAGATACTCACATCTGTCTTCACATCCGTTTTGGCAGGTTTCAGGGTCTGGTCTTCACGTACGATGCTACTGGGGAAATAGCCCAGGCGAGCAACTCCGTCTCCATAGTAATCTCCCTGAACCTGGGGAAGAGGAGTTAAAAGCTGGGGTCTGGAACATGGCAAACATGCTCAAGTCCTGTGCACACTTGCTCCTCCCTGATCACTTAGCTGGCTCCATCCTTGTCAGTCCAATCTCAGCTTAAGTCGCCTGCTGGAAAGTCCTCCCTGACCACCCCATGTGAATTAGTCACCCAGTCACTTTATACTAATTCTTAAAGCAGCACACACAAGTTGGTATTTTTGATGGCTTGTCTCCTTCCATTAGAATAAAAGTGTCATTCTTTATCATACCTTCGGTGTCTATAGCAATTTGGCACTACAAGACATGCCCTAATAATTGCTAAAGAAGAAAAACAGAGTGGATCACAGCAACCACCCCCTGCCGACTCTATTTCAGTTCACTCCCTCAGATTCTCCCTGTAGGTAAAAAAGTAGGGTACGCTCCCACCCCAGCTCTCTACCCCTTCCTCCTCTGTTCTCCCAAAACTCACACTGCCTCCCCAGAAGAGCCGCCCTCGGCCCTTGAGCTTGGAGAAGACATACACCACTTGGCCCTGGTGTATGGTCAAGAAACGGCAGTCAGGGGCCACGTAGTCCTGAAGGGCCACGGCCATGGAGATGGGATCTGGAGAAGGAATATAGAAGGGAGTGAAGGTACCCTCCACACAGGCTAGCAACCCAAGCCCTCACACCCCCCGGGACCCCTAACACTCACGGCTGCATTCCTCATCGGCACACATCTTCCGGTCAGCCAGCTTGGGCATGGGGCGGCCCCCAGCACTAGGCCCTGGGACGGCAGACAGCAAGACGACACCGAGAAACACCAAGGACCAAGCCATCATGGACTCTGGGCAAGACAGTGGCTAAGGCAGGAATGGGGTCTCCGGTTTCCTCCTGCCCTCCCTCAGCAGTAGCACAAGGAAACCTGTGTTCTGGGTCTGGTCCCCTCCTTAAACCAGTCCCAGATTTTGCCCACACCACCTAGAGGCTGCTACCCAGGCAGAACCATTTCAACGACAGGGTGAGGGTTGCCAGCACAAGGAAATACCCAGAGAGGCCCAAGGCAGCCCAGGCCGCTCCAAATAACAAGTCACCCCCCTCAACAGAGGGGCCCAGACAGGCAGGTTAAAATATTCAATTCCATCTTTTCTGAGTTGGCTTGGAGACCTAGGCCCCGGCTGTGTCCCCGGAGACAGAACAAGAGGAGCAAGTATGGAAAAACCACCTTGGAATTTCCTGTGCTGAGGGGCAGCAGAACAAGGCAGCCCTTTGATTGCCAGAAATAGCCCGTTCTCAAGTACGGAGTGAATATTATATGTTGGGCCTTAGGCTAGGCGATGTCCCACCACGATCACTATTTCTTCTCAAAACCACTTCCTGACTGCGCTAAACTACTCTCAGAGCCTCATCTTTCTCATCTGGGATACTAGTTATTTAGTAAAGAATTCACCATGCATATTTTTGTTTAATTAGCTCAAATGCATACCCTGCACCAACTTGAAGGGGGACCGTCATAATCCCATTTTAGGTAGAAATGGAAGCACAGAGCCTTAAGGAACTTGTCCGTGGTTAGTATAAGTGGAGAGACTAGATCTGGCTGCAGACCCATACCCATCACTACTGGAGCTGTCAGTTGCCTAAGGCCAGAATGAGAGTGGCAGAGGATGTGAGCTCAAGTCTCCTATCTAAAACCACGCTTCACAGAGATCCACTTGCCTGAAGACGCATTTCGTTCCTCAGGTATTCTCACCTCTAGCCAGCAAGCCCAAACTTTAGTTTTAGGGGAAGAAGATGGACACACGCAGGCTTGGGATGGGGAAGGATTCCTCCTGGTCAAAGACTGGGCCTGCGCCATCTCCACACACGCAACACCCAGCACCAAATACCATGCAAGCATCAAATAGCTCTATTCATGTCACCCCCCGCCCTGAGAGGCTTCCCTTGATCACCCGTTACTGCTCCCCAGCTCCACCACCCCATCGTGTCAGTTTTATTCCTATCAGAACCCAGCATCTGAAATTAGCTTGTCTGTTTCATTTACTACTGTGTATCCTATGCCATAACAGTACTTGGTGTGTATTAGGTACTTGGCAAGTTATCTGTGGAATTTACTGAGTGCTTGCTAAGTACCTGGGGTGGGGTGCACAGCTCAGGAAGAAAATGAAGCTGAGTGGGGTCTGAAGTCTATTGTGGGAGTTGGGGGGTACTGTCCAGAGACCGTGTTCCCATGTGCTGTCTGCAATAACTTGATGTAGTGAAGATGACAATCACCCTCCCGCTTCCATCTTTCAGATCCTACAAGGAGGAAGTGTGCATGTGGTGCCGTAAATCTTCAGCCGTTTCCAACACTGTCGTTCTTTAATGGAGAGAGCAGAGTAGGTGCAAGCTGGGCTCAGAGCCTTGACACGGGAAAAGACATCCAGGGAAAATTTAACACTGTGCCTCATTGTATTTATTTTGTATTTTGTGGTAATTTTCTATTTCTGGCAAGGGATCTCATTTTGCTATCTATATGGTGTGAGAAAGGGTTTTAATACACACACACACACACACACACACACATTTAAAAATTGTCAAGTCAGATCTGTGACAGATAAGGAAGGTCCCCCATTCAATCTCCCCTTCTTATCCAGCTTCAGCTGGGCACGTAACTGTCCAGCCAGACACATCTTCTAGCCTCCACTGCAGCTGCAGCACTGGAGGGAGACTGATTCAGCCACCTGCCCGAAGTTCCTGGCTGGTGTCTCCCGTGTGTGACCAAGTCAGCATGGGCCCTCACCGCAGCAGCAGCAGGGATCTCTTCCTAAACTCCAGAGACTGCAGCTCAATCGGGGGCTGCAAAATTGAACTCAGCATCTCCCATCTAAACTGCCATTCCTACCATTCTTTCAATGACTCCATGAATACTCATTTTCCTTCCCTTTCTTCCTGAAGCACCTAGAGTGGTTTCTGTAAGACTCCCACTACGAGAGAAGCCATTTTTGTCTAGAAAAAGGTAAAGGAAAACCACTTTCTTAACACTCTTATGACAGAAAATTATCGCAATCAACATGAGTCTATACAGTGAATGGTGTGCCATCAAAAGCAGCATCCTTGTGCAGTATAGAACCTGCCCAACTGTACTTGGCAGCCTGGGTTTTAACTTCTTGCCCTGAATTCTGATTTGAGACAAAACAGAAATCTGCCAAAATAGTAAAAGTGACTTGAGTTTGGACAGTGATGCTACACTATTCTATATTTTCCCAAGGTTGCAATCCCCCAATGTGCTGAGCTGCTCAAACACTAAGAATATTCTGGTGTGCAGGGAAGGGAAACATGGAGGACAAGAAAATAAAAACAAATGGTTGTGAAAAAACAAATCGCAAAAAACACTTTAATTCCAGCCTAACAGCGCCAGGTGCAATGTCTGGGACAGACTCTGGGTACAATGCTGTGTGGCGACCACTCACTCACACACGGCTCCAAGAAGGCCCCCAAGGGGGACTTACCTTCAGGGGGCTGAACCAAGGGGGGAGGGGGTGGCCCCAGAACAGGGGGCCGGGACAGGCATGGGGAAAGGGTGCTACTTCTTGGCAAAGGAGATCTTCATGGCGTTGTTCTGGGTGATCTTGAAGCCCTGCAGGGCATCTCGAGCAGCCCCTGCCTGCACCTCATTGTCAAACTCCACGAAGGCGATGTCGTGCCGCCCAGGGACCAGCCGGACCTCCTTGAACCCAGGGAACCTGAGAGAAAGGCAAAGACCTCAGGGATCCAGCCTCAGCACTCCCCTCGAACATTCGAGCACGAAATACTACTAAACACCCCATGATGCAGGAGATGGCCCCAATAACAAAGGATCATCCAGCCAAAAATGGGGACAGTGCTAAGTTGATGTGCTCAGTTGAGTCCAACTCTTTGTAACCCCATGGACTGTAGCCCACCAGGATCCTCGGTCCATGGAGATTCTCTAGGCAGAAACACTGAAGTGGGTTGCCATGCCGTTCTCCAAGGGATCTTCCCAACCCAGGGATCAAACCTGCATCTTCTGCACTGGCAGACGAGTTCTTTACCAACGAGCCACCTGGGAAGCCCCAAAATAACCACTACCCTCTACTTTTATGATCTGCTGTTTCTTTCATTTCCCTCTTCTCATTCCTTACTTCCTTCCCCATTAGGCAACCATCCTCAGGATTACCGAGTATCTTTTTTCCCATCAGTATTCTTAGAAACTGTGCATTGTTTTGTGGAGATGGTATAAAATTGAATGGTATGATTTTTGTTTCATTCAGTTTTTCAAAATTTCCTCTTCACCCGGGTATAAAGGGTCCTGCTCCCTCTAACTGCTAGCACCTGGCCTCGACTTCGCCCTTCTTCCAGGCTGCCTCCAGCTCCCGACCACACCATGAGGAGTGCCCCAACCAGGCCCTTGGGCATGACAGAATTTCATACAGACAGAGCAAAGGCACCAAGTGTTGTTCTTTAGTCACTAAGTCACGTCCAACTCTGTGACCCTAGGCTCCACTGTCCATGGGATTTCCTAGGCAAGAATGCTGGAGTGGGTTGTCATTTCCTTTTCCAAGGGATCGAACCTCCATCTCCTGGATTAGCAGTGGATTCTTTACTATTGAGCCACCAGAGAAATCTAGGTGAGCACTTGACTGAACAGTGGACAGTTCCACCACGCAATGGCCCACATCCACCCACATCCCCGAGGGGTCGAGCATCCCCTAGCCCCACACCTGCAGTCTGAACAGGGTGCCTGGTTCCAGTCTAGCCAGCATTCAGTGACATCTCACTGTTGCTGGACGTGCACCTCGCCTTTGTCTAAGTTAGAGACTGGGAAGATGAGATCCAGAGTCATCTCCATAAAGGCAGAGGAGTCTGCCCATCCTGGCCACTGCTGACGTCCATACCCGGCCACTGCAGGGCCAGCCTCAGCCTCCTCCTCCTGGCCTCCAGGCACTGTCCCCGCCTGCACAGGCTCGGGCTCCACGAACAGAACCATGAGGCTTGTCCCTGTGGTGCCACCTCGCAGCCACCACCCTCTGGGCCCAGCCCAGCCACAGGCCCCACTTACTGGTTGAAAAGCATGGAAAGCATGAGCTCGTTGGTCTCTTCTGGCAGGTTGGTAAGGAACAAGATGTGATTTGGTGGATTTTCTGAAAGCTGCAGGAGAGCAATGGGAGACCGTAAGCCTGGTCAGGGATCTATGGCCCTCCTGCCCTCCAGCCTCTCCCTGCTTGAATTCTTTTCTAGTCTTTCACGTAACAGACCCCATGTTGTTGCCTGTCTACCTGACTCTACCCTAGACTGTAAGCCACAAGGGAGCACGCCTGCACCCGTAAGCGAGTGCTCAGCGGAAGTTCAGAGTGAACCGAGGTCCAGCCCACCCCCATTCCAGCCTCCCCTTGACCTGCTCCAGCAAACACACCAATTCCTCTGTCCCGGGGCCTGATGCCACTGCTACATCTTCATCTCCAACAGCACCTCCTCGGGGAGGCCTGCCCAGACCATCCTACCTAAAACAGCACCCTGCCTGCCATTCCTGTCTCCTGACTATACCAGACCCCGGGAGGACCAGACACTTACAGGCTGGGCAGGTGGCATCTGCCCCGGCATAAGCTGCTGTGGTGGCATGGCCCCCGGCGGGAGCTGGCCAGGCGCCAGGCCTGGAGGCGGGATCATGCCCGGTGGCGGCATGTAGGGGGGCTGGCCCGGCATGTGGTGCATGATGCGGGGCGCCTGAGTCATCGGCGGCATGCCCTGTGGGGAGAGGAGGGCAGGGCTGAGAGGGGCACCAGCAGGTGGGAGGAGGTGTGCTTTCAGTGTTGGCAGGAAGCAGAGAGGAGAAAAGGTGGTTACAGGAAACCCCGGGTGTGAGACACAGAGAGAAAAGATCCAGACTTGGAAAAGGCAAGAAAGGAATCCAAAGAGGGGTAGCTGGAGCACATGAGGCCCAAGGTCACAGGGGACACCAAATTAGAAAAATAGAAACTTTTTTAACATATAAAAATTGGTTGGGGGAATTCCCTAGCCATCCAGTGGTTAGAACTTGGCGTTTCCACTACAGGGGGAACAGGTTCAATCCCAGGTCAGGGAACTAAGATCCCACATGTTACTCACTATGGCTCCTCCCCAACCCCAAAAAGGGAAAGAAAAATTAGTCAGAATGGCCTAATTTTGCTTGTAGACATATGAACAAAGTTAGGGGCCTATTGGGGAAAAAAAAAAAAAGACTAGGAGAAAAATAAAAACATCATCAACTAAAAGGGGTGGAAATAAACACTATAAGCAGCATGCTGTACTGCTTTAAAACTTTATGGGGACTTCCCTGGTCCAGTGGTTAAGAATCTGCCTTGCAATACAGGGGACATGGGTTTGATCCCTTGTCTGGGAACTCAGAACCAACGTGCTGCACAGCAGCTAAGGCTGCACACCACAACTGGAAAGTCGGTGCGTCAAAACAGGAGGATCCCGCATGCCGCAACTAAGACCCAAACAGCCAAATAAACAAACAGACTGTATGGAGAAAGAAACAGGCCCAGAGAACAGATGGTGAAAGGCAGAGGTGGATGGGGATGGTCAGGGCTGATGCAGAAAGACATGGGCAGGGGTGACAGCAAGGGGAAGGGAGAGAGGCAGAAGGCAAAAAGCACGTGCTCCCAGGGGAGACAGGAAACCCATGTGAAGTCAAAGTTGGATGGACAGCTGGGCATAGCAAGAGCAGAGAGGGTAAGAGTGGGGCAGCTTAACCCAGACAGGGACATTGACATAAGACAACTCATCAGAAGGTTCGGAGACCAGAGTGGGTCCAATTCATTCATCATTTCTTCAGTACCTTATGCTTTCTATATCTTCTTTAGAAAACAGGATGTTTCTACTCTTACGGCCTCACCAAGGTCATAAAGACATTTTTCTGTTTTCTTCAAGAACTTTGATTACTGGAGCTGACACATTCAAGTCTACCATTTATCTCAAATTAACTTATATGTAGCCAAGGGAGGGCTTAACTTTCTCCTCTAACAAATATCCAATTGGTCCAGTACGATTTACTAGGGGAAAAAGCCCTTTCACCACTGGAGAGTAGTGATACCTCAGTCATATACAGAGCGACCACATACTCACATGCGTGTTTCAGGACTCTACTCTGCCCCACTGGTCCATCTTCCCATCCTCAAGCCAGTATCATACCATTCCTGAACAACAGACCCCAGCTTTGCCATCACAGACATTTACAGACAGCCTGTCTGTCCCCACAAATCCCTCTCAGGATTCTGATTGGAACAGAGTTGACTCTTAAACCAGTTTGGAGAGAAATGACATCTTAATAGCACTAAGTCTTCCAATTTCTCTCAGCCATGTTCTATCGTTTCAGTGGGCGGCCTTGCAGACTTTCCTTGGAGGCGTTTATGTAAAGAAACAAAACTGACTTTTCCATATTAATCTGGTGACCTTGGTAAATGAAATTCTTTTCAATCCTAATAGCTGGTTAGTGGTTTCCTCTGGATTTGCTACACAGAACTAACTTTAAAAGACACAGCAAAATCAAGGTCAAGGAGAGAAAAAACAAAATGACTGAGACACACAGAAAAAGATCCCGAAAAACTGGCAGAGAGGTATAGACATCAGACATTTCCAAGTGGAGATACCATCATTCATATGCTCACCCCGCTACAGATAGGCACACAATCTCCACAAGAAAAATGGAAGTGGGGGGAACGTCTATATCCCCAAGGGGATATCTCTCCCTACCGCACTCCCACGCCAGCCCACGTGGCTGAGGAAGACCTGGTGGGGAGAGGGCTGTGTCTGTGGGCCCTGGCTTACCGGGACAGGCCCTTGCACGGTGCCCACCACAGGGGCGGCAGCCCCTCCCTGCACGGCTTTTTTGGCAGCTGGGGTCTCCTGGCTTTTGGGCTTCCTCTTCTCCCGCTTGCGGTCCCGCTCCACGAAGGTGCCCTTCATCTTGGCAATGATGTCTGAGTCGGTCTTCGCGTATTGGATGCGCTGCCCAACAGAGAGCAGAGGGTGATATGGACTTAGGAGCCCATATAAGACCTTGCCTGGAGCTTGGTGGGAAACATCATAGAAATCCCTTGGCCTCAATGTCCCCATCCATCAAATGGGTACTAAGGTATTTTCCACTTCAAAGGACGACCAGGAGGACCAGGAGCTAAAACATGTTCTAGACAGTGCCTGGCGTGCAGCAAGCTCTCAGGAATGGATGCTGGGATTCTGATAGGGACAGCCCTAAGCTGTCCTAACTGTCTGATGGGGCAGCCCCAAGCATCACTCAGGGTACAAGGAAACAGGCCAGGACAGGAGCACTATACAGGGGGCTTTCCATCACACACGAGACCGAGGCTCCAAACTAAATCTCATTCAGTGGGTTACAGAGCGCCCAAATGTGCTCAGGATTCAGCAATGAGCCAATCACACAAAAGCCCCAGCCTTGTGGCATTAGTTCGCTGGGGATGATATGACAGAGATCAAACAGTGAACCAACAGAGGAAGGGGAGGTGAGGAGTTGAGAAGTGAAATTTCAGAGAGCAGCCAGAAAGACCTCAGGGAGATAATGCTGGTGTAAAGATAGGGAGGGAAGGAGGGAGGCATGCAGGCATCTAGGGAAAAAAGCGTTCTAGCAAAGGAAGAGTGATGAAGAGCTAGCGTATGGGGTGTGTTCAAGGAACAGCAGGGAGGCCTACGTGGATGAGGAGGGAGGCAACATCACAGAGCCAACAGGGGGCCTTGGGATTTTGTCTTTTCCTGAGCAAGCCGGGAGTCACAGAGTGTTATAAGCAAGGGGATGACAAGCTCTCACTTGTGACTCCCAAGGAGCACTGTGGCCACGGGATGGAGAGAGGCCTGGGAGGAGCAGGGGGTCAAAACAGGGAGAAGGGTCGTGGCTGGGACTAGGTGGGTACCAGGGGAAGAATGGGAAGAATCAGTGGAGTGTTTTTTTGGAGTGGAGCTTTGAGTTTCTTGTGTTTTTTTTTTTAATTTTATGTTTTCAGTGGAGGTTTTCCAGGTAGAGTTGACAGGATTTCCTGATAAGAGCTCACAGTGGCTCAGCGTTTCCTATGGTTCAAGCAGTAATGTTAGAGAAAAGCAGGGGAAGAAGGTCCACATAAAATGATTTATGATTTTTAGTCCTCGAAAGGGAATTTCAAGCTACTCCAGAAAAGCAATGAAAGACGTGGCAACTGTGGGCTCACACACCCACAAAAGAACACACAGGCAGGAGTCAGAGAAGAGCCCCCTCTAGAAGGAGGTGAGGGCACCAGGCCGCCCCTGTGCCCCTGGGGCCAATGTTTTCCACGCAAAGCGACCTGCCTGGGACCCGCAGGCCCTGACACTTGCTGTCATCACCCTACTGGTTCAGGGAGGCATATTCCAATCAGGTGAAACTCGAAGAACTGACAGAGGGCGAGAGAACTGATTGATATGGCAGGAATTCCAGATCCACGCAAGGACTCTGAACAACAGACTCCCATCTGTTCAAGGCCTACTGAACATCTATAACCCACTTCCTCCCATCCCATGGCCCCATGTAACCATGATTTAACATCAGCACCCGGTACCCAGTGTTAGCCATCACTGGAACCCCTGATCCTAAATGAACTCTCCCCTTATCCCAGACCTGGGACCCTGACCCAGCCTCACCGTCACAACTGAACCCCATCTCCCACAACTTAATCCATCCTCTCCAACAGCCACAGGCATCTCCCTAACCCTTCCATGGTTTGCCGGCAACCTTGGAGTCAATTCCACCTTCAGGATCAGCTCCTTAGCCTGACTTCTGACAACTCTCCAGGCCACGCTCACCCCACCATCTCCCACCCTTCATTTCTGCTGAATGAACTTGACTCACTTCCTCAGTTACACAGGTTCTTGGTTATCTCCCATTCTTAGTTTGTCTTTCTCTTCTCCAACTCTTACTCATCCAGAAAGGCTCCCCTGCAAACTCCCAGGCTGGGTGAGAGTAAGCTCCCTGAGTTCTGTGCATCGCCTGTCCCAGCCCTGACCCCTCAGGTCGTTGCCAACTGCAGACAGGCGTGTCTCTCCAGAGGCACTGTGGGTCTACGAGGGCAGAGCTGGGACTTCCTATGACTGCTATGTGTCTCCACTGCCCGAGTACAGTGAACAGCGGATACCAAGGACCAACAGGAGGAACTCCCATCCTTAAGGCTCTGGACTACAGACGACAGTAGTCCAAACCCATCCAGCCTACAACAACACTTGGCGCGGGCACACACCCATACCCTCCACACCCAGTGCTCACCATGGGCTTGTCGTAGAAGGGGAAGCCCTGCATGGAACGCAGGGCATTGGTAGCACTGCTGACCTCCTTGAAGATGACAAAGGCCTGGCCCCTCATCTTCAGGCTTCGTGACACCAGGATATCCAGGATCTGGCCAAACTGGGAGAAGATGGCATACAGGGACTTCTTCAGCTCTGCAGTGGGGAGAGAAAAGACCCAGGGGTGACTGTAGGCCGGGGTATCATGTCCTGGGGCTGGAGCTCCGCTTCTCAGAGGAAATGCAGCCCAGAAGGGAAACCATCAGCCCATTGACAAGAGTACTGAGAACACCATCAGCAGTCTAGAACCACTCAGGTGGTCATGTGCGTTGACTCTATAGTAGGTCAACAGTCACGATACCTACCCCACAAGGTCGCTGCAGGGGAACATGAGTCACACATACAGAGGGCACATAGCAAATGCTCAATAAATCCAAGGACTTTCATTGTCTCCAGCACCTTGACACAAGCCCCTCTGATCTGGCCCTGGTGACTTCGCCTACCTCATCTCTCCCCATGCCCAATCTTCAATCCTATAGCTCTAGCCACACTGGCCTCCCAGCCCTTTCTCAGGCTGGTCACAGCAACCTTGCCTCAGGAGCTTCCCACTGACTGCTCCCTCTACTAGGAGCAACTTTCTCCTGATGTGTGCATGGCTGCCTCCTTCCAGTCACCCAGGACTCAGCAGAGATGTTACTACCTGAGGCCTTCCCTGACCACCCTGGTGAGATAAGAGCCCCCTCATGTCACTCCCCGCACCGTGAGAACCTACTTGCTTTTCTTTCATGGCACTTCCCACCTCCTGACATCATGTTTGTTTCCTTTTTGTTTGGTGCTCTTTCTGAAGAGGTACAAGTCTATCCTATTTGTTTATCACAATATCCCCACAGGGAACTCCCTAGCAATCCAGTGGTTAGAACTCTGTGCTCTTATTGACAAGGGTCCAGGTTCAATCCCTGGTCAGGGAACTAAAATCCCATAAGCCCCTTGGTGTGAGCCAAAAAAAAAAACAAAACAAAAAACCCTAATGAACAGCATAGTTGCCAGCACACAAATCTCCAAATACATTTGCCTGAATAAACACAGCATTAAATGATTTCTGGGAATAACTTCACTGAATTTTTACCTCTACTCCATGAGTTAGCAATTATAACTGCCCCAATTTTACTAATGTGGATAGAGGCTCTCAGAGGATCTGTCACTGGCCAAGGACCCAAGTCCATCTGAACCCAGGACTACCAAACCTCCCTAGCAAATGCACAGCCAGGAAAGGGTACCAGTCTTATGCAAAGAAGGTACCTGAGCTTAAATACCCGGTCGAAGAGACAGTAGCAAAGAAAAGGGGGATCGGGTAAAGAGGGAAGCAAATAGCCAAAAATTCTGATGACATTTCTGAGATTTGTCTCCACTTGCCACCCCCGTGAAGCCAGTGTGGGCCCGAGTCATTCCCCTGGGTGCTGGGCCTCTCCCCAGTATCCTTTCTTGCCCACGCCAGTTCACCCTCCACAGCTGGAAAGATCTTCCACAATTAACTGCATCCCTTGCCTGGCTCCCCAGAGCCCTCAGGATGAAGCAAAACACCCAGCCAGCCCTCTCTTGCCTGAATGTTCCCCATGAATCACCAGCCTCTAAGTCTCAGGCACCCAAAACTGCAGTACATGTGGTTCCCAGAATGCCCTGGGCTCTCTTTTGCCCCTGGACATTTCCACATGCTGGTCCAGGTTAGTCACTCTTCTCCCTCACTGTAACACAGATGCTGCTTCCTCTACCTGGTAGGCCTTCCCAAAACGTCTCCTGTTCTATAAACCTGAATACCTCTTTCCAAGTGCCCAATCCCAGCCTTGACTACTGTGCCTCAACTTCGCCCAATTATGGCCATGGCTACTCTGGGCTATCACTGTCTGGGAGCAGATCTAACATCTCTACCAGACTGTGGTTCCATGAAGTCAGGACCAGGACTGTCTCAGTCACCACTGTGTCCACAGCTCCATAGAGAACTGGCTGTGCACAATGCTCTGACAGTATATGAAGGATTTACACGGCTTGTTTATTATCTTCAACAGCAACTTTATCGGTAACCTCAACTTAATGCCAGCAAGCTCCTTCAGTTCTCCTAACAGTTTTCTTGAGGAGATAATAAGAGCTAACACTTACATCCAACCCTTACTAACGGCTAGGCACCATAAAAAAAAAAAAAAAAGCATGGAAGTTTAGCTCATATATTCCCCATAACATCTGTACACAGATTTTGCCCAGCTTTCCGATATATATAAAAACATGAAGGTCAATAAAAAGTGATAACTCGCTCAAGAAAAAAGAAAAGTATGTCATTACAGAATCGAGTTTTTAACCAGAATTCCATATAGTGGTCTCAAGCACGTTTCCCTGCTGTATACCTTGAGCAAATCATATCCCTCTGGAGTCTCAGTTTCTAATCTGAGAAATGGGAACAATAGGTCCTTCCTGAAGGGTTGCTGTGAAAGTTAAATGTAACCATTATTTATACATCAGCACCTGGTACCCAGTGTTACGCACCATCATGGTTCATGTCACTTTATTTTGAAATGAAACGTTTTCACTGTGGGTTATTCACTTGAGGGCACGACAGTGACCAACATTTGCAGTTCTTACCCTCCTGGAGCTCAAAAGCCAGGAAAGAATCCCCTGACAGCCAGATCAGGACTTGACTGGGGAGGTTCAGGGTTTTAGGAAGTCAAGAGGCAGGCACGTAGGTGGAAAAGGGAAAGGGGGAAGCATCCTGGAGGAGGGGGGTCTCGAAGCTGAAACTCTGAAAGACGAGCAAGTTACCAGGTTACCGGGAAAAGGGTAAGAGAAAATGAGGAAATATCAAAAGCACTACCTGTGCAAAGGCCGAACTTAAAAGAGTTTGGCTGGAGAAGCCTGAGGAAGAGATGTGGATGCTGGGGACAGAAGAGGGGGCAGGTTCCTGAGAGATAGCCTGGTGTCCGGACTATCCCGAAAACTCACCATCCTTCTTGATCTTCTCATTGAGATTGTTGATATAAATAGTGTGGTTGGGGCGAGTCTCGGGAACTGCCATGGAGTAAGTTGCTGAGGTAGGGCTGAAAGAATGAAAAAGTCCCACTCAGTCCTGGGTTTCTGAAAATCCTTTTGTCCCAACGAGGGCTGCTAAAGGATCTTCCTTCCAAGAGAAAGTCAAGTAAAGTAAAGAGGGAAGAGGGAAGCACGGCTCGGAAAACAAAGCAAACGCAGCACACAGCTTCTCCTCCCCGCGTGGTGAGGGAAATCTCGTGAGGTTTACTACGAGTCCCAGGATGCTCTACTCGACTTAGTAGGCGGAGCGGCCTAGGTAGCGATTCCCACTGGTCCACCGCTCAAAGGCCGGCAAAGGAGAAATGGCCCGGATGTAAGAGCCAGTTAAGGCAGGCGGGACGACTTTGCCGAACCCTGGCCTCGCGCGGAAAATAGTTCCCACTACACGAGGCGCAGGAAAGCCTGGTGTCAAGCGCTCCACCGCCAGGCGCCTACGGCCGCGTGTGCCCAAGAATACTCACCGAAAAAGACTCAGCTCCCGCAAGCGGTGCCCGCTACGCTGCTGAGCGCAGACCACAAAACTTCCTCCTCTGGACCCGCCTTTGTCTATCTACAAGCCAACCCCTGCGCAGAAACTTGGTAGCTTGGCCAATCAGAATAAGGCTAGCTCCCGGACCCAGATTTTGCCAATAAAAACGGCAATTGGGTTCCCGCCTCAGCAGAAAAACTCCGCCCAGCCCCTGCAAATCCTTTTGCGGCGCACGCGACTACGGACCAATCAGTGAAGGCCGCGCCCCCTCACGCGCCTCTTGCCAATCGGGACTCGGTTCTTGCGGCAGTCTCTTCCAAGGCCTTTCTTTCGCAGCCCGTCTCTGTCACGTGATCGTTAAAGGGGCGGGCTTGAGTTGCGAGTCTTACCGCGGGATTTGGGAAAGGCTGTACGCCGTGGCAGCCATTTTGCGGCAAGGGTAGGGGCGTTTTACTGCCCGACCCTGTTACCCAAGCCGTAAGGGGGCTCCCAACGACCTCCGATCTGTGAGCCTTCTCCAGCCCACAAGACTTCCTGTTGCGCCCTGATTTCAGGACTTTCTCCACAACTAGGCTATTTTCCCTGCCAAGTGTCCTTTTGACCTCTGACTCAAAGGTCAGCTGTAAGGTTCCAAACTCGGGTCTGAGATATGAGGGGGTAGGGTCTCTTCTAAATTCTCCCAGTTTTTAGCCCAGGGGTCCTAAATTCCACGCTTTAGGTGCCTTGCCCCAGGCCTGGGATTTCGTGTCCCATAATTTCCCTAGTTTCTAAACTAGCCCAGGATAAGAAGTTAATTTCCTACTAAGCCTCACTCCTTGAGCTCTTCATCCCACTCTGTACCACAGATTTGTTTGCACATTAAAGGACCCCTTAACCCTCAGATTCGTTGTGATTTGCGTCAGCTTCAATACCTGCTCCCAGGGTTCCAGATTTTAGCCCTGTTTTTTTGCAGTCCCAACTTCAGCTCCCAGATCAGGAGTTCAACTCTGTCAGACTGCGTCCCTGTGACCACATTTTGGAGGATCTGTCCCCTCTCTCCCATCCTCGACCTTTCACCCTAAGTCACAGACCCCAAAATGATTTCTCCATGTTCTCCTCCTTTAGAGCCACCAATTCGTCCTCCCGAAACCCCTGCATCCCAGGCCCTTAATATTCCACTTCCTCCCCTTCCCCTAAACCTCCCCGAATTAGCTTTTCCACCCTCCAGTTTCCAGGCCCCTGTTCCCCCACCACCCCCACTGCCGCCTCTGCCCTGTACCACCGGGTTTGCTCCCCCTCATGTCTTCGGCCTAGAGAAGAGTCAGCTCCTGAAGGAGGCCTTGGAGAGGGCCGGCCCAGTCCCCGGGAGCAGAGAGGATGTGAAGAGGCTCCTGAAGCTGCACAAGGACCGGTAGGGTCCCATGGCCCATCCCTCCCACCGGTAGTCTCACCCAACCACCTGTCCCCACATCACTTCAGTCATCTTCTCTTGGGGTTTCCCATTTTCTCAAGGGCAAACAGTCTGCTTCAGCTCCCTATTTGGCCGCCTTCAGTAGCTCTGTGCCTTCAGCAATGAAGAAAGCTCCTGCTCCTTGAGAGCATCTCATCCAGTGGGAGAAACAGATCGCTCCCTCCACCAAACAGTGACAGCTCAGAGAGGTCAGAGCCATTGGGAGGGAGTCTGGAGGGAGTTGGTGCCCCAGGAGTGGGGGATCCCAAGGGCTTGTCTAGAGGAGGGAACCCCTGAATGCTGTCGAGGAAGTTTCTTAATGAGAAGAGTAAATAGCTTGTGCCCGGGCCCAAAAGTGAAATGAAGAGATGTTCTTTTCAGGGACCTGCAATTATTTGACAGAGAAGCGGCAAATGTGGGGTTTCCCAGGTGGCCAGGAGCCCGACACAGGGCATGGG
>SJXQ01000898.1:389507-442987 GCA_006408695.1 Aepyceros melampus | reverse complement strand
GGGCTGGGGGTGGGGGGCTGTGAAAGCAAGGTGGACTGACCTGAGGGCTCTGAGGAGCTGTGGAAGGGCTTTGTTCCCTTCCAGGGAGGGAGGGAGGGAGGCTGCCTTCCAGGAGTGGAGATGGTAAGACTGGAGGCTAGAGGCCCAGAAGGAAGCTGGAGCACCCAGGGACCCGGGCAGGAGGGAAGGGGTGAAGGGAAAAGGGAGAAGTGATCCGCCCCTGTCCAGAAGTAATTTCCGGTTCTCTAGACAAGTTTATAATCAGCCCTAAAGGCCCCAGGTATAGTAAGACAAATTGTTTTGTTTTGTTTTTTGTTTCTGCTGCACTGTGTGGCATGTGGAATATTAGTTCCCCAACCAGGGATAGGACGGGACTTCCCTGGTGGCTCAGATGGTAAAGCGTCTCCCTAAAATGCGGGAGACCCGGGTTCAATCCCTGGGTCAGGAAGATCTCCTGGAGAAGGAAATGGCAACCTACTCCAGTATTCTTGCCTGGAAAATTCCGTGGACGGAGGAGCCTGGTAGGCTACAGTCCATGGGGTCGCAAAGAGTCGGACACGACTGAGCGACTTCAATGTCAAACCAGGGATAAAACCCACATCACCAGTAATGGATACACAGAGCCTAACCACTGGACTGCTGGGCAATTCCCCCATAGTGGGGCAGATTTAATGCAAGTAAGAACCACCCATTATCTACATATGCCAGGTGCTGTTCTAAGTGTTTTTTACTTATTAATTTAACCTCAGCAATTCCATGAGACAGGAACTATTTTTTTTTTAATTGAAGTATAGTTGATTTATAATGTCATGTTATTTTCAGGTGTACAACACAGTGATTCAGATACATATATACACACATACATATATGTATGTACACATATGTATGCATGCTAAGTCACTTCAGTCGTGTCCAACTCTTTGTGACCCCATGGACGGTAGCCCACCAGGCTCCTCTGTCCATGGGGATTCTCCAGGCAAGAATACTGGAGTGGGTTGCCATGCCCTCCTCCAGATACAAAATAGCTATCTATGTTAAACTCAACCTTTTCATTTATCTCTCCCCGCTCAGGGCAGGAACTATTGTTACCCCATTTTTCAGATGAGGAAGCTGAGATTCACATTGGTTAAGTCACTTGGCCACGGTGCTTAGAAGAGGAAGGTCATGGCAATGGGGCGCCCCGCTTTTGGCGGGGCGGGGCGGGGCGGGGTGGAGCAGAGTGGCGCCCTGCTTTTAACCAATGTGCTGTGATATCTCCTCTCATCAGGAGGGTGCCTCCCAGCCTTGCCCTTTCATTGGCTTTGGGATAGAGATATAAGCACATTGCCTTGCACCTCCTGAGCCCTGGTGGGGAGGGGGGAAGGATTGGAATCACCAAAATATTCTGAGTGGCCTCTCCTTGGAAGGGGCTGGGCCTGACTCTTATCAGTGATCTCTTAGGCCTAGAGCTGTTACCTGGTTTTGCTCAAGGCTGAGTGGAGGGATTTTCATCTTAACTGCATGAAAAACAGGCTTGAGGGGAAAACATGGAGAGTTTCGGCACTGATGAAATTAAATTCAATGTTTTATGGCAAGATGAGAAAAATTTCTTTTTCTTGATGTGGATCATTTTTAAAGTCTTTATTGAATTTGTTACAGTATTGCTTCTGTTGTTTATGTTCTGGTTTTTTGGTCGTTTGGGCTTGTGGGATCTTAGTTCCCCAACCAGGGATCAAACCTGCATCTCCTGCTTGGGAAGACAAAGTCTTTTTTTTTTTTTTGGAAGGCAAAGTCTTAACCAGTGGACCAACAGGGAAGTCCCAGCAAGATAAAATTTAAATGTGAATTGTTTCTTTGCCCATTTGGGCCTCCTCCCTCCTATTTAGTGTGCATTTACCAGACCTCCTTACAGAGTAATATTCTTTCTTAATCTCATCAAAAGAATTTCCTTCTTAATCTTGTTAAAGGATTGTTAAAATGACCCGTGTCCCACAACTTGCTTTGTACTTGTAGATCTGGATTGAGTAAACTGTCGATAATATTTTGACAACCCTTTGTCTCAAAAACTTACATATAACTATGTTTTGACATCTGATGGGTGGAGAAGTCCTCAGAGCATCCTGAAAGACTATCTCCCAGGTTATAATCCTCAGGTTGGCTCCAATAAAATTTTCCCTTTCTTTCTTTCGTTAATTTTTTCATCCATGGTGTAGAGCATGCATGCGTGCTCAGCCGCTAAGTCATGTCAAGTTTTTTGCAACTGTAGCCCACCAGGCTCCTCTCTGCACAGGATTCTCCAGGCAAGAATACTGGAGTGGATTCCCATTCCCTTTTCCAGGGGATCTTTTCGCCTGAGGGATCAAACCGGAGTCTCCCGCATTGGCAGGCTGGTTCTTTACCACTGAGCCACTAGGGCTCAACATGATACAGAGACACTCCTTTTAATAAATTCCTCTGACTCCTAATTGCAAAGCTTTTGCACATCTGCTCTTTGCCCCTTCAATGGCTGAGAAAAAGCAGGGAGTAGCAGGCAGAAGAATGATTCCCATGGAACAGATGAGAAAACAGAGGTGGGGAAGGGAAGTGTCTCATCAGAGATGAAGGCAGTCTGACCCAGCCAAGAGCAGCCCTTGAGGGTGAGACCCCAGGAACTGGTTCCCTCATGACCTGAATGCGCCTCTGATTCAGTTTCAGAAGTGACCTGCAGTGGATCCTCTTCTGTGCTGACCTGCCCTCCCTCATCCAAGAAGGCCCTCAGTACGTACCCTGATTCGGGACCCCAGCCCCTTGGCCGGCTGTGCCCTCAAGCCTTTGCCCTCACCAGCCTTTGTGAGGATTGACCGGGGAGTGTGGGAAGAGTAGGTTCATCCCAGGCAGCCTAGGGGGAAGGAAGAGGGGAGGGAGAAGGGGAACTTACCCAGGTCAGGATCCTGGGAGCATGCACAGTAAATTGAAACAAATAAGTCCATTATCTCTGACTCCCCCTTGGCACCTGCTACTCCTGGAAGCCCAGGTGACATGTCTGCCTAACCCCCCACCCACTCACCCCACCCCAGCCCTCCAGCCTTGGGTTCAGGCCTTGGCCATCCTCCTCCTAGGAGAGGGAAGTCAGGTCTCCCAACTCGCCCTGGGAGACAAGGGAATTCCCCCAGGGCTGGCAAACTGTTCCCTACACTCCAGCTTCCAGGGCAGAGGGGGCCAGGAAAGACTCGAATTAGAGGTTGGGGGGCTGGGCCTGTCTCTCCCCAGGTGTGGGCTGGTGGCCTTGTGGATGGCAGGCACCCTCCTGGTGCCCCCCAGCGGTACCCCCTTGGAGAGACTCGTGCAGGTGGCCATGGAGAGAGGATACACAGCCCAGGGGGAGATGTTCTCAGGTAGGTTGGATGTGGAAGGGTGTCACCCAGATGTCCTGCCGGAGGGGCCTGGAGAGCTTGTCTGGGACACATCAGGCACATGGGGGACTTTGTTCCATTCTTTGCACCCTTCTCCTTCCCCCGCCTCCTCACTGCCCCGCCGAAGAAGAGCAGAGTGTTATGAGGTGGACTCTGGAACCAGGCCACCTGGGTTCCCAGCCTAGCTCTGCCGCTTCCTGCTGCGTCACCATAGACAAGCAACTTACCCTCTCTGTGCCTCACTTTTTTTTTTAATTTTTTTTTGCAGTAGAGTTGCTTCACAGTGTTGTGTTAGTTTCTGCTAGACAGCAGGATCAGTCAGCCATACATGTAGATGTACGTCCTCTCTTGAGGACTTCCTTGCCATTCATGTCACCAAAGTGCATTGAGTTCCCTGTTCTATCCAGTAGATTCTCTTTAGTTGTCTATTTCATACATAGTATCAGTGGTAAGTAGGCGTCAACTGCAATCTCCCAGTTTCTCGCACCCCCGCCCGCTTGGTATCCATACATTTATTGTCTGCGTCTGTGTGTCAGGGTCTCTGTTTTGCTGGTAGGATCATGTGTACCAGTTATCTAAATTCCACACACATACATTAACACAGGATCTATGTCTTTCTCTGGTTCGTTTTCCATGTTTGCACGAAGAGATGATGGTCACAGTGAGAGTTTTAGGCATTGATTCCTAAGAGCCTTTTTCCGGTACCTGGTGCACAGTGACTCTCCTTGTGTGTCTGCTCTGTCCCTGCAGTGGCTGACATGGGCAGGCTGGCCCAGGAGGCACTGGGCTGCCAGGCAGAGGTGCTCTGCGGCGGCCTGGGCGGTCCCAACAGAGACCACGTCCTGCAGCACATTGTCGCTGGACACCCCCTCCTTATCCCGTATCCCAGGGTCAGGGAGGGAGCTGGGCTGGGATGGGGAGAGTCGGGTGGTGGTGTGTGTGTGTGTGTGTGTGTGGACACCCCCTCCTTATCCCGTATCCCAGGGTCAGGGAGGGAGCTGGGCTGGGATGGGGAGAGTCGGGTGGGGTTGTGTGTGTGTGTCCCGGGGCCACCCCACAGCATTGGCCTTGACCGCAGTGCAGCTACGATGAGGACTTCAACCACGAGCCATGTCAGAGGAAGGGCCACAAGGCCCACTGGGCTGTGAGCGCAGGTGGGTTCCCCCTCCCCTGCCCTGGACCTCACCTTGGCCTTCCTGATCCTCAGTCTCCCCTCCTCACATGCTCACCCTCGTATCAGCCCCTCCACACTACTCAAGGCAGGAGCCAGGGTTGGACCACCTTTGTCCTTACAGGGTAGTTAGCAGGGTCCTGGCCGGCAGCAGGTAATTCAGTATCTGTCAATCAGGATTTTTCCCAAACAAGAAACTCAGAGCACAGAGGAGGATCAAACTGGGCTGCAAACCTGGTCCAGACACTCCCAGGCTCTGTGACTCTGGACCTCCAGGTCCCCATCTGGAAATCAGGGTGAACAGTCCCCAGGGCAGAGGGCTATTTGAATGTTCAAACTCTTTAAATGGTGCCTGGTGGGTTCCATGTCTCACTTAGTGTTAGCTATAGTCAGCAGCTTCGTCTTTCCATCTGCCTGATAGAAGGCGGCACCCTGGTGTGCACACCTCTGAGCATGGCTCTCCTAGACAGCTCGCAACAACTAGGTGATGATGTCTGCTCTGTTCGGTGCTGCCTTGGCCACCTCCCTGTACTGACAGGCTGTCAGAGGCAGGACTTAAAATGCCTGCAGTTTGGAGCCCAGCACCGTGGGTTCAGATCCAAGCCCAGCTGTGCCCATGCTGTGTCAGTGCAGGGATCATGGCAGCGCCCACCCTGGAGGGCAACGGGGGGATTCTGGGAGCCCCAGCCCCTCGTCAGGTCTCAGCTCCTACTCACAGCCACCCCCTCTTCCCCCCAGGGGTCCTGCTGGGTGTGCAGCATGTGCCCAGCCTTGGCTACTCAGAGGATCCCGAGCTGCCAGGCCTGTTCCACCCAGTGCCCGGCACACCCCAACAGCCACCATCCCTGCCGGAAGAAGGCTCCCCAGGGGCTGTATACCTCCTCGCCAAGCAGGGCAAGAGTTGGCACCACCAGCTGTGGGACTATGACCAAGTCCGGGACAGCAACCTGCAGCTGACGGACTTCTCGCCCTCTCGGGCTGTGGATGGCCGGGAATACGTGGTGCCTGCCGGCGGGGTGCGGGCTGGCCTCTGTGGCCAGGCCCTGCTCCTCCGACCACAGGACTCCAGCCACTAGGCTGCTGTGGCCCCAGCTCAGCTGTGTCACCAGCCACAGAGTGCCCCGGCTTCTCCCTCTGAGCGACAGCCCAAGGGGTTGGACTGGGACCTCAAACCAGAGATCCTTCATTCAGGGTCCCCCAAATCCATCCTGGGCATCACCCCAACTCCCCCCAAGCCCACCTCCCAGTATTGAGCACCTACTCTGGGCTGGGGTAATAGCCAGGAGCCACACAGACCAGCTGCCTCTGCAGGGGAGAGACTGACAACCGCTGAGACCCCAGGGCTCATCAACAACTCCCCCCTATCAGTGCTGCATCCACCCATTTCTGGCTGCCGACCACCCTCCCTGCACCCCTTGCCTCCCAGTGTCTTCACGTCAAGCCAGAGAAGCCTTTTAAAACACGAACTGTGGACTTCCTGGTGATCCAGTGGTCGAGACTCCGTGCTTCCACTGCAGGCGGCACGGATTCTGATCCCCGATTGGGAGCTAAGATCCTGCGTGCCACAAAAACAAAACCCAAACAAACCACCACGTTCACCACTGCCCTCCAGAGAAGCTTCCAGCACCTCTGGTATGCTCCTCGTGCATCATCCTCCTGGATACTAAACTCACCTGTCTCCCTCACCCCAGGGTTTTCCTCCTCAAGCTTTCTGCCTGGGGTGTCCTGTGCCTGCACCCAGCCCTCCATTACAACTCCTGAACTCCACAGTCCTGGCTCCTTATCACTTCCTCAGGGAAGAGGCCCTCAGGCTCAGCACCTCCCCCACCTGTGTTCTCTCCTGATTTAAAAAGCCACAGCTCCCACTGCTAGTTATTTGTTCCAACCCCTTCACAGTTAACTCATCAAGTCCTCCAGCCCTGTAAGGAGGGCACTAGATCCTCCCAGTTTGAGGGAAAAACAGGCTGGAGAAGTACCGTCACTGGCCTGAGGTCACAGGGCTGGCCAGTGGCAGGGCCAGATTCAAGCCAGGCACACAGCACCTAGATAGATGCGGTTGAGGCGGGCCAGGCACAAGAATAGCAACTCAGTGAAGCTGATGAATGAACCACCAGCTCTGCGCCCACTTCTGCCCCAGACCTGTCGTCATCCCCTCACCTCATGTGCTAATGCTCCAATTATGAGCTTTGAGCCCATAAGCTCCAGATGTTAAAAAGACTCCACAAAATGGACTACGAATGTTTATTGGGGTGTCATCACAGGGGGAAGGCAGTGAAGCGATGTTGCCTTCTGGTCCCCAGTGTGACCCCATCAAACTGCCTCTCGTATAAATAAGTATAAAGGTGGTCAGTAGAAAAGGAGCAACCCTCAGCCTGGAAGACCACGCCAGAGCTTTGGCTAAGGGGGAGGTGATACCTCTCTTCCCCCAGCCCAGCCTGGTGGGCCAGGAACCCAAAGTTGGGAGCAGGAGGACAGAGGGGCTCCACCCGCGCCTCAGGGTGCTGGGGTGTTCTGGTTTGGACCAGGTTGCCAGCTCCGCCCACCCTGCACCTCAGGCCCAACCAAGCAGGGCATCTTGCCAGCAGAGGCTGGAGAGGGGGCGCTCCCAAGGAAAGTGCTGGGTGCTGAGCCAGGCCCAAGTCTGCCTGGCGTCTGAAAGCCCTCGCTGAGACCGCAGCCCTCTAGGAGGAAGGAGACACAAGAGGGCAGGAGGAGGAAGTCCCCGGCTGAGGCTGGTGCCTGAGGGTCGAGATGGTGCTGTCACAGTGGCCGCATGGGATGTGGCTGTGGTTTCGGTCAGCAGAGGGTCAGCAGTTCTGGGAGCAGGGAAGGAGCCCGTGGGGCCAGGGGCGGGTAGGACAAGGTGAACCGAGCCCTGCCCAGGGGTGTCAGCCTTCAGGCCCAACCCACAGCGCCACACCCGCAGAGCCTCTGCCAGCCTTGGCGGCCCCCAGCTGAAAAGGGGGGGCTGTAACTGCTGGGTGCGGGGAGAGCTGCTGCATTTGTTCACTCATGAGGTCTGGCTCTCCGGCCCCACCAGCAGCCAGCCCACAGAAGGAGGGGCCGTGGTTACAGTCACTCCTGTGGCGACAGGCCTGAGGTCACGCCTGTACTGTGCAAGCGTGGGCACTGCGTTCTTTCAGGGCGCGTGGTTTAGCTGCGGCTGCTGCATCCCCTCCTGGCTGGTCAGGGGCCCAGTCTGGTTCTGACTCAACCGCGGGCCCCAGCCAGGTCACACTGCCTCTCCGGTTCTTAACCTCCCATCTCGTCAAAGGGTCGGGCGGGCCCCCACCCCCATCTCCAAGGCCCTTCGTATCTTCCACACTGGTCCTGCATGGTGTGCGATGCAACCTCTCCCATCCCTGGACTTCAGCTCTCCCTGTGGCCGACCTCAGGCCTCTCGCATCTCGGGGCCCCTCCAGCCAGATGGGCACCATCCATAAATGAACCTGGTTGTAGACAAGCAGGTCAGCTCTGGGCCAGGCCCTTGAGCAGGCAGATCATATTGTCCAGGCCCCAGAGGTAGCCGTCCTCGCGATTGCCTTCAGCCCAGGGCAGCCGGTGGCTGAGCGTCTGGTGGTCAGGCAGGGCCACGGTCTTGCCGAAGTCAATCATCCAGACCTTGGCCAGGTCGGTGTGTCGTGCACAAAGAGGAGGGAACTGCCTACCACCTGCAGAGGGAGAGGCAGGAGGTTAAAGGGAGGGGCAGGCACGGCCAAGGTCCCTGCCCCAGCAGACAGCTGAGAGGGTGGTTGATAGTATGGACTTTGGAGTCAGGCTGCCTGGGTTCAAGCCCCAGCTCTGCCACTTACAGGCTGCATGCCCCTCCCTGGGCAGGGGACTTTTAACTCTCCTTACCATTTACCTCAAAGACTGCCATGCATATTATCTATAGGAAGTAATCCACATAAAGCTCTTAGAAGACTTGCCTATATAAACAAATGCAAAATATGGATTTCCCTGGTGGACCAGTGGTTAAGAATCCATGTTGCAATGCAGAGGACAAGGACTCGGGCAACTAAGCCGAGTGCCGCAACTCCTAAGCCTGCACACTGCAATTAGAAAGAAGCCAGTGACTAGAGAAGCCGGACAACTGTAACTAAGACCTGACAGCTAAAATAAAAAAGTTTTTAATGTAAAACTGTGTTAGTTGTTACCCCTTTTCAAACGGGTACAAAATCCAATGCTTGCAGGATCCCAAATGGGTCAAAGGAGCCTGGTGGGGACTGAGGGTGTGGATAATGCCTCCTCATGGTGAGGGGCAGCAGCTACTCAGCCCCAGGGAAATACTACTGGTGACCTGAGGCAAGTGGCTTCCTTTTTTTCAGGCTCAGCTTCCTCATCTGTAGAATGGGGATGATGGTAAGAGCCTCTCCCTCCTTGGGATCATTGTGGGATTCCATGTTCCACAGCTCTCAAGCTGCCTTGTGGAGCTGAGCACAAGGCCCTAGGGAGATACTGGGCTGCTTTTTTCTTTTTAATTTAGAAATATAGGGCTTCCCTGGCGACTAAGTGGTAAAGAATCTGCCTGCCAATGCGGGAGACATGGGTTCAATCCCAGGCCCAGGAAGATCTCACATGTATAAACAAATGCAAAATATGGATTTCCCTGGTGGACCAGTGGTTAAGAATCCATGTTGCAATGCAGAGGACAAGGACTCGGGCAACTAAGCCGAGTGCCGCAACTCCTAAGCCTGCACACTGCAATTAGAAAGAAGCCAGTGACTAGAGAAGCCGGACAACTGTAACTAAGACCTGACAGCTAAAATAAAAAAGTTTTTAATGTAAAACTGTGTTAGTTGTTACCCCTTTTCAAACGGGTACAAAATCCAATGCTTGCAGGATCCCAAATGGGTCAAAGGAGCCTGGTGGGGACTGAGGGTGTGGATAATGCCTCCTCATGGTGAGGGGCAGCAGCTACTCAGCCCCAGGGAAATACTACTGGTGACCTGAGGCAAGTGGCTTCCTTTTTTTCAGGCTCAGCTTCCTCATCTGTAGAATGGGGATGATGGTAAGAGCCTCTCCCTCCTTGGGATCATTGTGGGATTCCATGTTCCACAGCTCTCAAGCTGCCTTGTGGAGCTGAGCACAAGGCCCTAGGGAGATACTGGGCTGCTTTTTTCTTTTTAATTTAGAAATATAGGGCTTCCCTGGCGACTAAGTGGTAAAGAATCTGCCTGCCAATGCGGGAGACATGGGTTCAATCCCAGGCCCAGGAAGATCTCACATGCTGCGGACCAACTAAGCCGGTGTACCGCAACTATTGAGCCTGTGCACTAGAGCCTGGGAACCACAACCACTGAAGCACATATGCCCTAGAGCCTGTGCTCTGCAACAAGAGAAGCCACCGCAATGAGAAGCCTGCACACCGCAAAGAAGGGTAGCCCCTGCTTTCTGCAACCAGAGAAAGCTCAAGCAGCAGCAGTGAAGACCCAGCACAGCCAAAAATAAATAAATAAAACTTTTTTTTTTTTTAATTAGCAACACATTCCTTCCTCTTGTCTAACTACAGGTTTGCAAGCCCCTCCCTTTTGCTACTTGGGTTTCAAACATCAGTTCTTCCAGAGAACGCTGATGATGGGGCAGCTGAGCAGGTGGCTGTCAGAAGAGGCGACGCCGCCCAGTGCTGGATGGTGTTGGCATATGGGGAGGAGCCCAGGACTGCCACGTCTCCTGTGGTCCAAAGGAAACTAGAAATCCCGATTTTGGCATGAAGTCTCAGGTTTTAAATCTTGGCAACTTGTTTTTTTTTTTCAGATTCTAGTCACCAGGCAAGTGAAACCAAACACGATGAGAGAAGAGATGGAGTCCCCAAGCCACCTCTTCGTGCCTCGCATGTGAAGCTCAAAGGCAGTGGCAATGATGAGGGTGGCAGTCAGTGATGTCATGCAACAGTAGAAGCTGGCACACGCTGAGGGTCTCCTGTGGGCTGGGCTTTTCCTAAGTTAGTCCACTTAACCTTCACTACACCCGGGAGGCAGGTGCTACTGGTGCCCTGTCCTACGGTTCAGGAGACAGGCCTGCAGAGCCACTGCCCAGGCAGCTGGGGTTCAAACACGGGCCCGCCGGACTCCCAGACGTGGCTCTTTCAGCACTCAGTGCTAACAGGAAAAAGAGGAGAGAGGGACTTGGAAGGGAGAGATGGAAGAACATGGAGATACACCTGGTGACGTCACCACAGACTTCCTGAGACAGCCCCAGAGAGGTGATGGCTTCCAAAGAGACACAGGCTGGGAAAGGGCGGGAAAGGGGAGGGGGAGAGCTGCCAAAGGAGGAATGCAGGGAACAGTAACTGTAATTATGGAGACTTGCCTGGCAATGCAGTGGTTAAGAATCTGCATTCCAGATCCCACGTGCAGTGAAGCAACTAAGCCCATGCATGCGCAATGATTGAGCCTGTGCACTAGAGCCCACGAACTGTGATGACTGAGTCCACAGGCCCTGGAGCCCACGCTCCGCAACAAGAGGCCACTGCAGTGAGAAGCCCTTGCACCGCAACTAGAGAGTAGCCCTTGCTCGCCACAGCTGGAGTCCCAGTGCAGCCAAAGGTAAAAAAATAAATAAAACTATTTTCTTCAAAGAGAAAAGAATCTGCCTGCCAATGCAGGGAACTTAGGTTCAATCCATGGTCGGGGAACTAAGATTCCACATGCAACGAGCAACTAAGCCTGAGCACCACCATCCCTGAGCCTGAGAACCACAACAAAGATTTCGCATGCCACAGCTAAGGCCTGATACAACCAAAAATAAAGAAAAATTATTTTAAATAATAATTATGGCTACAAAATCATCACAAGAGCTGGGAGCTCTTCTGCACTCTGAACAGCACTCTGTATTTACTCAGGTCCATCTCAGCAGCTCCATAAGGAAAGTACTATTTTCCCTTCCTCTACCAGGAAGAAACCAAGGCCCAAGGGGGTAGGTCACATGCCCCGGGTCACATGGCAGGGCCAGCCTTCATCCCAGGCCATCTGCCTGTAGTCAATGCTCCTAACTGTCCCCGTCCCTGAAATTCCTGATGTTGCTTACCCTACAGAAGCAAACTCCCAAACCAGGGGGAGGGGCCTTGTTTTTTTTTTTTTGGCCATGCCATAAGGTTTGTGGGATCTTAGTTCTCCAACTGGGGGTTGAACCCAGGCCCTGGTCAGTGAGAGTCCTCACCACTGGACTGCCAGAGAATTCCCTCAGGGTCTCCTTTTATAGCTTTGGCAGGTGACTCTGTCAGTGGTTTCTCCTGAGGCCACCTGGACCCAGACACCCCCCAACACACACAGGGCCCTCTGTTCCCATGGTGGCTGGGGCTCGCACCTCATGGGTCCTGAAGAAGGGGGAGCTTTCCAGAGCTTCACGAAGTTCTTCTAGGCGTGCCACGTACTTTCTCTGTGGGTGAGGGCGAAGATTTCTTGGTTAGTTCATGGACTTTCTGGGTCTGTACCCACCTTAAGATCTGACTCCATCTCATTCCCCCCAAAGGAGTGGGCAGACCCCAGCCAGGATGAGGAGCCATGGGGAAATTGGAGGGGGGGGCGGGATTGGAGGCATCAGGGTGGCACAGACAAGAGTATAGCTGGTAGATCACATGAATGCCCACAATTCCTAGCAGCTTTTCCTACCAAGAGGCAGACTCTTTCTCTTATAATCTAGGCTTGATCGTATGAGTTGCTTTGGTCAATACAAGCTGTAGGAATGAAGGTGGCCATTCTGAGCTCAGTCACTGAGAGACCTTGCTTTTTCACTTACTGTCTTGGCCTGCTGCTTCCACTGTGAGAACAAGCCCAGGCCAGCCTGCTGGGCGATCAAGCCAGGAGCTGAGAGAGTGAGGCAGCCCCCAGACATGACAGCAGGGCACCCCTGGGCCTGCCTATCCTGACAAGACAGTGAGCAATGCCAGCCCAGCGTCAGCTGGAGCAAAAGATGGTTAACACGGGAGGAACAAGGATGTGGCGGTCCTACGCTTCTAAACTTGGGGGCATGGGTGTCCCGCTCACCAGGATTGTGTGGTTCCCGTCCACAAAATCCTCCAACACCTTTGTCACCTGCTCCAGCTTCTGCGTCTTCTTGAAGTTAGTGTTGCAGGTCCCATCTGCTTTCTGCAAGACGAGGGGTGTCATGGCTTTTCCTTCCCACCTCCAACACCAAGCAGCCTCAGACACCTCTGGGGGGCAACTACCTGCCTCCAGGCTTGCTGTTCAGGAGAAGCCAGCCCACCTGGTCATACTCAGCCCCAGGTCATACTCCTGAGCAACCAGTCCTTCAGGTCTGAACTTAAACTCCCTGGTTGAACCGGTCTAGCCAAGTGGGCTTTGGAGAGGCTTGGATCTGGCTTTGAATCACGGCTCTGATACTTCATAACTTGGTGGCCTTGAGCAAGTCCCTTCACCTGCCTCAACCTTGATTTCCTCATCTGGAAAATGGGATTGTGTTAATACCCACCTCCTAAAGCTGGTATAAGGATTAGGAGAGCCTGAGTGTGTAGGATGCGTAGCACAGCACTGGGCACCACTCAAAGAAGTGCTTAGCCGCTCAGTCATGTCTGACTCTTTGCAACCCCATGGACTGTAGCCTGTCAGGCTCCTCTGTTCATGGAATTTTTCAGGCAAGAATACTGGAGATGCTTTCGAATTGTGGTGCTAGAAAAGACTCTTGAGAGTCCCTTGGACTTCACAGAGCTCAAACTAGTCAATCTTAAAGGAAATCAACCTGAATATTCGTTAGGAAGGACTGATACTGAAGCTGAAGCTCCAATACTGTGGCCACCTAAGGTGAAGAGCCAACTCGTTGGAAAAGACCCTGATGCCGAGAAAGATGGAGGACAGGAGGAGAAGGGGGCAACAGAGGATGAGATGGTTGGATGGCATCACCAACTCAACGGACATGAGTTTAAGCAAGTTCTGGAAGATAGCGAAGGAGAGGGAAGCCTGGTATGCTACAGTCCACGGGGTCACAAAGAGTCGGACACGACTTAGAGACTCAACAACTCTAGGGGATCTTCCCTACCCAGGGATCAAACCTGCGTCTCTTGTATCTCCTGCATTGGCAGGCAGATTCTTTACCACTGGGCCATCTGAGAAGCTCCCATACTACACTTGATCTCAGTCAAAAGGCAGAGAAGCAATAAAATAAAGGAGACTAATGTTATTTGTTATGTCTGAGAGAGGTACAAAGGGCCCCCTGAGTCATCCTGCCAGGCTATGCCAGGTGCCCCGTGGGCAATGGTAACACAGAGGTAACAGCACAGGTGTAATCAGATGACGGAGGCACATACTGAATAAGATCATCATAAAGGGCGATAAGATGAGGGAGTGTAGGAAGATATAAGGAGTCCCTGGGCCTCTCCCAGGGTTGGGAGAGGCCCTGAACTAGTAGGACAGAAATCAAGGAGGGCATGCCAGAGGAAGTGGAATTTGGAAGGAGACTGGAAGGTAACTGAGAGTCAGTCAACCAGGGGAAGGGGGAAGTGCAGTCCTGGCACAGGAAACAGCAAATACAGAGGGCCTGTGGCAGGAGACAGGAGGACCCTTTCAAAGAAATGAAAGTACTTCACTGTGCCATCTATAGGGGCTTGTGGCACACCCACAGAGAGCTAATACAGAGGGAAAAGAAAGGAAGAAAGGAAGGAGACGGGGAGGAAAATCTCTCTCTCTGCAATGATAAGGAAAACTCTCCAGGACCATGCCATCTTTTGTAAGAAAGGGAGGAAAATGTAGGCTGCATTTGTTTGTTACACAGCAAGAAATATAAGTAACTGATCAAGTGGTTCCCCATGAGGCGGTGCGGGGTTGGAGGGGTGGGGACACAGAACAGGAAGGAGAGTAACAGGGTTGGGAGAGAGATTTCTTTTATATTATTTTGACTTTTAAACTGTGGTGGATAGCTATTCACACAATTAGATTAAATTTACAAAAAGAAGAAAGAGAAAACTTTTCTGCATAAGGAGGAAGAAGCCCATCCAGCTGCTGTATCAGATGATGGATCAGAGTGGGTGAGTCTAGCAACTGGGAGCCCAGGGAGGCTGGGGTAGGAGAACATGGGGCTGGACTCGGACAGGGCCTTGGGGAAGGGGAAAGAAGGTGGAATCAAGAGACTGTCAGGCGGGTGGATAAACAGAACTTGGTCTTCGACAGACGTGGCAGGAACAGGGAAGCAGGCCTCTCCCAGCCTGTTTTTCCATCCTCTGCAGTCTCCTGCTTGCTCTCCAAATCTGGCATCTTTCCAGCTTTTTCTGACATCCTAGTTGGTTGGTTTTTCTGTCACTCTCAGACCTAGCTCTTAGCCCTCCGGAAACAGGCCAGCAGCTCCTGGGCCTCACCTTGATGCCCTCGATCCGGAAGCCTAGGGTGGAAGTCGAGCTCACGGTCTCCCTCCACTGCATGTAGCGGGGCTTGGTGACCGCACACTGGGCATGCTCCTCGGGGGTGGGGGCCCCGGGGTCCACAGCCACCATCTTCTCATACATGTCCTTCCGGGGCCGGGGCCGTTCGCGTGCCTTCACCAGCTCCTCCTCCAGGTAGGTCCTGGGACACAAAGGATGTAACAAGGGAAACTATGAAGAACGAAGCCGGAGGACTTTTACTCCCTGATATCAAGGAGTGTTATAAAACTATAGTATGGCACAAGAATAGACAAATAGATCAGTGAACTGGGACAGAGTCCACAAACAGACATACAAGTACATTCACCCGATTTATGACAAGGAAGGCACTGCAGTTCAATGGGGAAAGAGCAGTCTTTTCAATCAATGATACGGGTCAAGAGGATATCCATATGGAAAGGGAAAATGAACCTCAATCCCTGCCTCACACCATATATAAAAATTACATCTAGATGGATTACGGATCTAAATGTGAAAGTTAAAACAAAGCTTGTAGGGGCTTGCCTGGTAGCTCAGTGGTAAAGAATCTGTCTGCCAATGCAGGAGACACAGCTTTGATCCCTGGTCCAGGAAGATCCCACATGCTACACAGCAACTAAGCCCATATGCCACAACTATTGAACCTGTGCTCTAGAGCCCAGGAACCACAACTGCTACTAAGCCTGCACACCCTAGAGCCCGTGCTCGGAAACAAAGAGAAGCCACTGCAGCGAGAAGCCTGTCCACCACAGCTGGAGAGTAGCCCCTACTCGCTGCAACTAGAGAAAAGCCCTCAGGGCAACAAAGACCCAGCACAGACAAAAATAAATAAATTATTTTAGAAAAACACAAAACCAGTAGAAGAAAACACAGATCATCGTGATCTTAAAGTAGGCAGATTTCTTTAAAAGCTACTAACCATAATGAAGTAAATTGATAAACTGTAGTACATTAAAAGTACTTCTGTTTATCAAAAGACATTATGAGAGTGAAATGGAAGAGTTGGAGAGAGAGAGAATGGTGTGTGTATGTGTGTGTGTGTTTGTATCTCCAGCAAAGGACTTGTATCCAGAATATATAAAGACTTACAAATCTTTATAACAAAAAGAGAGCCCAGTCGAAAAATGAGCAAAACAAAATAGTAAAATGGGCAGTTTTCAAAAGAGGATATCCAAATGGTTAATCAATGCTTAATTTCTTTGGTCATCAGAGAAACAGAAATTAAAGCAATAAAGAGATACCCGCCAAGATAGCTAAAAGTAGTAAAACAGGAAATACAAAGCACTGATGACAAGATAAAACAACTGGAACTCTCATACACTGCTGGTGGGAAAGGGTGCTAGTACAACCACTTTGAAGATTGGCTTAAGACTTCCCTGGTGGTCCAGTGGGTAAGATTCTGTGCTCCCAGTGCTGGGGCCCAGTTTGATCCCTGGTTAGGGAACTAAATCCCACATGCCACAAGCTGGACCTGGTACGGCAAAATAAATAATTAAGTATTGTTTAAAAAGAACAAGATCGGTTTAGTTTATCTTCAAAAACATCCACCCAATCCTTCACCTCTGCCCCATGGCTGCCCCTGAACCTACCTGCTGCCCATCTTGCAGTCCATGATGGAGGGGTTCTCAAAGTCTGCCAGGAGATCTTCCATCTGGTTAAAGGTCTGGCCATCCCGCTGCACCATGCCATAGTAGGCTGGTACAAAAGGCCGCAGGGGGTCACGCATTAGCTGCTCCAGGCTGTGCTGCTCATACTGACAGAAACGCTTCAGAATCCAACCATCTTCTCCTGCCTGAAAGTTCCCTATGAGCAGCCATCAACAAGAGGGTCAGAAACTGAATGAGCCACTTTCCCGTGTGTCTCAGATCCTGGCCACCATCATCTTGCCTGACCAGTCTGCAATACTTTCCCTCCCTCCCTGCAGCTCTCAAAATCTTGGCCAGAGGAATGTGTTTGAATCAGTTCTAATGAGGTGGACAAACCTAGAGCCTATTATATTGAAGTAAGTCAGAAAGAGAAGTATAAATATTATATACTGATGCACATATATGGAATCTAAAAAGATGGATTTATTTTCAGGGAGGCAATGGAGAAACTGACATAGAGAATGGACCTACGGACATGAGGGGAGGGGAGAGGGTGAGATGTATCCAGAGAGTAACATGGAAACTTACATTACCATATGTAAATGGGAATAGCCAAGTCCCATAGCCAATGGGAATTTGCTGTAGGACTCAGGGAACTCAAACAGGTGCTCTGTGACAATCTAAAACGGTGGAATGGGTAGGGAGATGGCAGAGAGTTTTGGGAGGGAGGGGACATGGGTGTATCTATGGCTGATTCTTGTTAATGTATGACAGAAAACCACAAAATACTGTAAGGCAATTATCCTTCAATTAAAAAAAAAATCTTGGCCAGAGTTGGTGAAGGAAGGGCCAGTTCTGCATTTTTCTTTAAACAGAATCAGATTCCCAGCACACTATGTTCTCATTTGTTTTGTAATTTTGGATTATGAGCTCACGATCAGCAGTGAGAACTTCTGTGAGAGCTGAGTCAAGAGCATAACTCTCCCGAGCAGATTTGTATTGTTTCAGCCTGGAGTCCCAGAGTGCTAACGGACCTTGTTAATTCACAAATCTGGCATTTCCTGGGCTGTGCAGATAGTGTAGGTTAGAATGACAGATAGTATTTTCAGATTATATTTTCCAAAATGTCTGTAACGGTAATCATGAACCCTTCTCCTGGGGCATTTGTTTTGTTTTCATCATATATATGATGGTAAAGAGTAGCTCATGTCCACATGCTCTTCTAGAATTTTGCCACTCCAATCAAGAAGTGGAATCTAATTCTTTAATTCTTTTCCCCTTGATTCTGACAGAATCTTGCTTCTTATGGCAGAAGCAACACTATGACTTCAGAGTCTGAGATGCAGCCTCCACTTTGTTATCACAGACCCTTGCCTTTCAGTCCTGAGCTACTAAGTAAGAAATCTGACTGCTGAGGCCACCATACTGTGAAGAAGCCCAAGCAGCCACACAGAGAAGTCACACATGGGCTTTCCAGCTGACAGCCCCAATGGAAAACCAGCCAACAGCCAGCATCAACTGCCTGGTGTGTGAGTGAATGAATCTCCAAAGGTTTCCAGCCTGCAGCCTTCGATTGTCCTAGCTGAATTCCCAGGTATCATGGCGCAGCAATAAGCCATCCCGGCTATGCTCTGTCTGAATTCCTGACCCAAAACTTATGAGTGTAATAATATGGTTGTTTTATTCCACAAAGTTGTTGTGTTGTTTTTTTTTTAAACCACTAAGTTTTGAATTTTTTGTTTTCGGTTTTTTTAAACTCAGCAATAGTAACTAGGATACATACAGATGGCAGGCCTGTGTTGACAGCTTTGGTGGTGGTGGGGGGTGCGGAATTTGCCTTTCTCTGACTCAGATCTGAGGATGAACAGGAAGAAAGTTCCCTTCTCTTTGTTGATAGGAACAATTTGTCTAGTCCAGCCCACTGCCAGTTTTTGTAAAAAGAAAAAAAAAAGCTTTATTGGAACACATTATCTATGTCTGCTTATATGTTGCAGAAACAGAGTTGAGTACTTTATATTTATTATCTAGCCCTTGACCAAAAATGCCAGAAGCTTGGCCTCATGCTACTATGTGCTTAAGACACTGGGGGGACATTTAAGCTGTTCTTTGCTGTTGTTTAGCCCCTAAATTGAGTCCAACTCTTTTTGACCCCATGGTCTGTAGCCTGCCAGGCTCCTCTGTCCATGAGATTTCCCAGACAAGAATACTGAAGTGGCTTCCTATTTCCTTCTCCAAAGGATCTTCCCCACCCAGGAATCGAATCCCCATCTTTCACATCAGCAGGCAGGTTCTTTACCACTGAGCAAACAGGGAAGCCCCATAGCTGTTGTTTCCTGGGGGCCTACTCTGCTCCAGACACAGGATGGAGACATGGACTGGTAATTGCCATTTAGGAGGGGCAGGGCCCCAGTGAGGGAAAGTAACTTGCCCAGGGCCATCCACAAATAAAGAACAGAACTCTGATTCAAGCTCAGGCCCCTCTGTCTCTGTGGTCAAAGATTTGCCTGCCAGCACCCTGACACCAGGCTAACAGGAAACAGCCCTCCATCCTGAGGTATGAACAGCCTGGCCCAGCCAAAGCACGTGCCGCAACAGCTCCAGGAACTACAGACTGCCACTAAGCCCATTTCACAGATGGGGAACCTAAAGTACAAAGAGCGGTTCCTTCCCTGCCCAGGCATCTCTGCTCAGCTCGGCCTGCCCCCTCAGCCACCCTTCCCCCCGCCCGCTCTCACCAGAGTGTCCAGACAGCTGAACCCAAGGGTAGTGTTTTCGGAAGGAGACGACAAAGGGCGAATACTTCAGAACTGTCTTCAGCTTCTTCCACGGCTTGTTCTGTGTAGGGCAGAGAGGGTGGGGTCAGGGTTGAGGCCAGGAAGGGAGGGTGAGGTGAGTCCTGAGAGGGAACCAAGGGGCAGCCTGGGGTCTTTCCAAGGGCCGGGGGGGCTTTCTGGGATCACTGGGCTTAAGCTCACTGGGGTGAGCAAAGCTCACTTACTTTAGTAATCATGAGCACCCCCCAAAGCCTCAGCAAAGGTGAGAAGAGTCCCTTTCCATTTATCTCAGTGTCATCATTTTTTTTGGCTGCACAGCATAAGGGATCTCCCCCAATCAGGGATTGAACCCTATATTGGGAGCACAGAGTCTTAACCATTGGACCACCAGGGAAGTCCCTCAGTGTGATCACTTTGTATCTGTGTCTCTCTGTCCTTCTCAAAGAAGTAAAGATAGGCTAGGTCTTGCTGTCATCACCAGCAACACCCCACATCTTTCCACGACATACACACACCAAAAATGGGGAAGCCTGCTGTTCCTGAAGGAAGTCAGATCTTCCAGGGAAAATGATAAAGGAGCTGATGGATAGAGGTCGAACAACAGAGAGAGAAGTGGAGACAGGGGACAAAGTGAGGACAGGGACAAAGACAGGGACTGTGGCGGCCCTAACAGCCGCTCACCAAAGACCTCAGGCCTACCTCCCTGCCAGGAATACCCCTGCCCTCTCGAACTCAGCTTTGGCCAATGAAATGTGAGTGGAAGTGTCGCTTTTAGGTGGAGTCTTAAAGCCAGTGAGTGACTCCATGTTCTTTTTCCTGTTTAAGAAGGGGGCGGGGCGTGCAGGGCACTGTGGGAAGAGAAACAGCAGCTGAGTGAAGACAGCATGGAGCAGGGGCCCCTCGCCTCACCCATCACTGCTGAGGGCCCATGTTCAGTCCCTAGTCAAGGAACTAAGATCACACAGGCAGCACAGCCAAAAGAGAAGAAAAATCCTTCGTTGCTCCAAGTCACTAAGTTTGGGCGCTGTTTGTTACTACAGCAGTCCTGACCTCTTCCCACTGACAGTTACTAGAAGAGAAAGAAACAGAGAAACAGAGTGGGAGACACGGTAATGACAGAGAAAGAAAATGAAACCTAGATGCGAGAAAAGGTGGCAGCAAATAAAACAGAGACGCCAACAGAAAACAAGGATTTAGTTGTATCCTGTTGACTCAGCCAAGAGCATCTTGAGAACTGGTTAGGGCCTGAGTTCACTGCATATGCACACACACCCATGAGCGTACACACAGACCCGTGCATGCACAGATATATGCACGCTTCAGTCGTGTCCGACTGTGTGTGACCCTGTAGACTGTAGCCCACCAGGCTCCTCTGTCCATGAGATTTCCCAGGCAAGAATACTGGAGTGGGTTGCCAAGCCCTCCAGGGGATCTTCCCGACCCAGGAACCAAACCCGAATCTCTTACGTCTCCTGCATTGGTAGGTGGGTTCTTCACCACTAGTGTACACGCACGCGCACAAACACACACACACACACACAAATACCTTTTCTGCTCCAAGCACATACCAAACTCTTAGCAAGGATTGGGAAAACGAGTTGTGTCCAGAGGAAAAAACCTACATGGCTCATTTCCCTCCACTGAGGGTCAAAGTCATGTTATCTCCTACACCCTGAAAACCCCGTTACCTAGCAGACATCTAATGGATGGTGGGAAGGTCAAACACAGACCAGGGAGTTGGACTGCAGGACTCAGGAAGGGTTCTTCCCTCCCCTCTCCAGCTGCCAGCCATGGAGAGGAGGTGATGAATGAAGGTTCCTGTTTACTAAGCACCTGGAACATTCCAGGCACGATGACAAAGGCTCAGTGTGGCATAACCCACCTAACCCTAAACACACCATCCCAGGAGGATTGTTGACTGTATTACAGGGGTGGAAACAGACTCAGAGGGGTGAAGTCACCTGCCTAAATCACACAGTGTAGTGTTGGGGTTCTCTCTCTGGTCTGCCCCCACTGCTCTGGGGTTATCCACCACAGCCCTGCCAGATTACAAGCCTTGACTGAGGGCAGAACTGAGGTTGCCTTGGTTACAAGCCTGTCCCCAGTCATGGCCTGACACAGAGTAAGTGCTCCAAAAATATAGTTTGGGTTGAAGGAAGTTAATTAAAGTGTGTTTTTCTTTCTGTCTTTTAATCATAAGCAGATTCAGTATCTTCTTTATCTCTCTTTTTTCTTAGATTTGATGGTTAATCTGGGCTGTCTCAGATTTCATCATGTCTTCAGCTCACATGTTCCCCCCCCACCCCACTCCAGGAAGCCCTGATACCCTAGGTCTGGCCAGTCACCTTCTCTGGACTCCCACAACCCTGTGGGCTTCCCCCATCCCAGCCCTGACCCCTCCGAGCTGTCACTGCCTGGTGATGGGTCTGTCTCCTCCCAGTGACCTGGGGGCTCCATGCAGGCAGCATGTGGATCACTGCTGTGTTCCCAGCAAAACCAACATGGAGCCAAACACATAGCAGGGACTTGGGGACTGTCTGTTGCCTGATTAGGAGGATGCACGTGAGAAGGAAGGAAGCGGGGAGGAAAGGAAGAAAGTAGCTGGGTCTTTAAGGTCAGATGGGATTTCAAAACGAAGGGAGCAGGAAGCGAGGGGTATTCTGGGCGGTGGGAATGGCTTGAGCAACAATCGGAGGCAGGATGGCAGCAGTGTGTTCAGGGAACAGCATGTACTTAGGCTCCGTTGCAACAGCATAAGGGGTCAGGAGGGGAGAAGGGAAGCTGAACAGAGGAAGGAGCCTGGAGACAGGAAGCTCTGAACTCAGGACCAAACTCCTGGTTGCTCTCAGGAAAGCCCTGGGGAACCATAGAAGACTCTGGAGCGGGCACCTTCAGATGTTAGTCACAGCTGGGCCCTGGAGGCAGATTCTAGAGGATGAGGAAACACTGAAGACAGAAAGGCTCCAGAGGAAGGCAGATGAGGAGGAACGGATCCACACATCATAGGGGTGAAAATGCCTGGGCTTTCAGCTCAGTCAGAACTGAGTTAGAATCTAGGCTCCGACTGGACCAGGCCAACTCCAAGCAAGTGATCTCACCTCTCCAGGCCTTAGTGTCCCCTCTGTAAAATGGAGAGAATAATCCCAAACTTACAGTGCTGTTATAAAGATTCAACGAGTTAATACATGACAGCACTTAGAAAAAGTGCCTAGCGTTCAGTAAAAGTTGGAAACTGTGTCTTCCAAGGTCTGTGACTTTGGATAAGTCTCTGTGTTTCAGTCTCATCTGTAAAATGGAGATAAAGGAATCTACCTCATAGGGCTGCTGTGAAGTTTAAATGAGTTGATATAAGCAAAGAGTTCAGCACAGGGACTTCCCTGGCGGACCAGTGGTTTGGACTCTGCACTCCCAATGCAAGGGGAGAGGGTTTGATCCCTGATTGAGGAATTTAAATCCCTTGTGCAGCAAGCTGCAACCAAAAAATAAATAAATCAACAAAAGAGCTTGGCACAGGGCTGGGCATGAGTGAGTGAGAGCTGGGTTTTTTTTTTTTTTTGAGTTTTTTTTTTTTTTTGTCCTTCATTCACTCCAGCTCAGCTGCTCTGAGGTGCCAAGGAGGTGAGGAAATAGGGAGAGGGAACAGCAACAGCAGAGCCCCAGAGGGTCAGTGCAGGCAGGCTGGGGCAGGTCTAGTACACCTGCGGCCACATGTGTGAGCATGTTCAGAGAGCAAAGCATGTAGGGTGAGTAGGGCTCAGGGCAGACTCCAGCCAGGGGCCCCAGGACAATGGGAGGATCCAGCAGACTGACCCATGGGAGGCTCTCATACCTGTCTCTGCACTGACCCTCCCTCCCTGAACCTGCCCTGCCAGCCCTCCTGATTCACCAGTAGAGAACCGCACCCAAGCTGAGGATGGAGGATGTAAACAAGAGATTGCAGGAGCACCCTGGGGAGCTGGGGGTAATGCAATGGGGAGATGAAGAGTTCTTGGCTGGGGTCCCTTAGCGTTTGGGGTTCACATAGCCCTTTGAGAATGATAAAAAAAAAAAAAATACTGGGCGCTTGCTCCCTGCAGAAGTGAATGAGCTTAGGGGTGTTGAAGGCTGATGATCCCTTAAGGCAGCTATGGTCATTCACTCCAGCTCAGCTGCTCTGAGGTGCCAAGGAGGTGAGGAAATAGGGAGAGGGAACAGCAACAGCAGAGCCCCAGAGGGTCAGTGCAGGCAGGCTGGGGCAGGTCTAGTACACCTGCGGCCACATGTGTGAGCATGTTCAGAGAGCAAAGCATGTAGGGTGAGTAGGGCTCAGGGCAGACTCCAGCCAGGGGCCCCAGGACAATGGGAGGATCCAGCAGACTGACCCATGGGAGGCTCTCATACCTGTCTCTGCACTGACCCTCCCTCCCTGAACCTGCCCTGCCAGCCCTCCTGATTCACCAGTAGAGAACCGCACCCAAGCTGAGGATGGAGGATGTAAACAAGAGATTGCAGGAGCACCCTGGGGAGCTGGGGGTAATGCAATGGGGAGATGAAGAGTTCTTGGCTGGGGTCCCTTAGCGTTTGGGGTTCACATAGCCCTTTGAGAATGATAAAAAAAAAAAAAATACTGGGCGCTTGCTCCCTGCAGAAGTGAATGAGCTTAGGGGGTTGAAGGCTGATGATCCCTTAAGGCAGCTATGGGCCCCAGACTAAGAAAAGTGGGGTAGAAAGTGCACCCTTTCTGTCTCCCTAAACTAGTATCCTTTAAAGTTGGGGGTGGGGGGGCAGTCACAGACTGTCCAGAGGATCCAAAAGAAGTCACAGACCCTTGCTGCAAAAGCATGTGTTTATACTCACAGGACTCACACAACTTTTCGGGGTTCCTGGGTGCCATGAAGTTGGCCAGCAGCCATCCATTTTAGACCCCAAGACTGGAGGCGGGGGAAAGGAGAGAATGAAGAGGAGGGTGCCTGGAGAGCTAGGAACCCTGCTGTCAGAGGGAAGAGGTTGGTGGATGGAAGAGGTGCCTGGAGATAAAACTGCTGGTGGAGTTCTAGAGAACTTCTCAAAGGAAAGGCGGGAGTGGGAGAGCTGGGGGGAGAGCTATGGGGTCTGTAGGGGTCTGGCTCAAGGGAGGGATGGGTCCCACTCACCCCAGACCTGTCCTCGGGGTCGCTGGCACCTCCGCCCCCAGCCACCACGTCATCCTCAGACTCGTCGAAAGAGGAGGCAGAGGAGAAGCCACCACTGCCCGCCTCAAGCTGGGAGGGGGGTCCCCCTGGTCGAGCCTCAGGCTCAGGAGTCTCTGGAGTGATAATGAGGCGGGGCACAGGGGTCAAGGGGCTACCCTCCAGGTGAGAGTACCGGTGAGTCACCAACTCCCTGTGTTCTGGTTCCTCTAATGAGTCATCTGGGTTGGGATCCCCCAAAAGGCAGTCTGTCCTAGGCTCTGCCTGGGGTCCGTCAGTGCCGGGCTGTGGCCACAAGCCATCGGTATCTTGTGTTGGGAAACCGCCGGGGTCAAGCTGCTGCCAGGCTGCTTCAGCGTCTTGTTGTATCGGGGAGTCATCCGTGTGCAGCTCCGTCCAGGAGTCTTCGGTACCTTGTTGCGTCCTGGAGCCCTCGGTAAACGGTAGTTTCCAGGAGCTGTCAGCACTCCGCTCTGTTGAGAGAGGAACCCCCTCTGGCTGGTCCGGACGCTTGACCTGTTCTGGTGGGTGCAGAGGTTATCGGCCCTGGGCTTGGCCCTCTCTGACTGGGTCTGTGACCCATATATTTCTAGTTCTGTCCAGGGCCCGTCAACCCCTGGCTGTGCCCAGAGGTTAGCCCTCTGGGGCTGAGACTGGAGGTCAGTCCTGTGTGGATCAGCCCAAAAGCCATCTGTCCCAGTCTCTGTCCAGTCTCCGGCTGTCTCCAGCTCTGACCAATGGCTGCTTCCTCCTAGATGCGTCCGGAGAATGGACTTGCCTGGCTCCGCCGTTGGGTTGGGCCGCTCCGTCTCCGCTCCGAGGCCAGCTGCTTCAGGCTCAGCCCGTCCGTCGGCCCCCGACGCAAGCCCGAGGCTGGCCCTCTCGGGCTCGGTGAGGAGGTTGGACTCCTCGGTCCGGGCCCGGGGCCCGCCCCCTTCCGGCCGCCCCACCTGGCCCCCTGCTCCGGGCCCAGGTCGTTGCTGCCCTGACTGCCGCCGCCCCCCTCGCGGCGCCGCCAGTCCCATGCGGGCTGCCGCCGGCAGCGCCTGGGCCTCCGCCTCGTTCAGGCTTCCCCGGCACGGGCAGCGCCTCATGCCCGCTCGCAAGGTTCGGGCTTCGACCGGGCCCAGCCCCTCCTGTCCCTTTAAATCCCGCGAGGGGTGTGGCTGGGGAGCCCCAATTCGCGGGTTCCGGCCCTCAGAGCTCCAGCCCGCCCAGCCATGGAGGGGTTAACCGATACTCCCGCCTCCATCCCGGGGAAAGCCCCGAAGCCCCGCCTCGCCGGACGTGACGTAAGGGACGAGCCTTGTCTGGCTCCTCCCACCTCCTTTGGCTGGGTGGACTGCGAGTCCCTGACAGGTCGTGTTTGTGGCGCTCGTGTCCTGATCGCGGGCGAGTAGACCCCTCGCTACACCCTCGCAACTAGTCCAAACTCGCCACACCCTCGACTGGCTAGTTTAGTCTCCCTGTAACCCCCTGCGACGAGTCCAGCAGCCCGCTCATTCTTCACGCAGCGCCGGGAGGACTTGCAGAGACTTGAGAATTCTATTTGCGTCAGTTGAGACCCGCCTCTGCTAGTTCCTAGCCGCGTCCCTATGAGGGAGTGAGTTCCACTCCCAACCCCTTGTCTGAGCCCCAGACTCAGTTTTCTCATCTGTAAAACGAGGATACTTTACTTTATTGTTTGGAAAAAGGTGTGTTCAGTGTCACAGGAGCCAATTACGTTCACCAACTGGGAAATTGTGGCCCAGAGCAGTGAAAGAAATTGAAGGCCAAATTCTGGTTCCAACACTGACTTCCAGGATGACCTGTCCCAACAGACTTGTCTCTTCTGACCCTCAGATTCCCCATCTGTAAAAAGGGTTGTTGTGGGGATTTTTTATTTACTTACAATAACACATTTGTGTACTTGTTTTGTCCCAGGAGCTGCACTTACCATTTTGTACCCAAAAATCTTAAAAGATGGGATCCTCGTCATCGCCGTTGCACCATCAAGGAAACAGAGGCACAGAAAGGCAAAGCAGTGAGTCCAGATCACACATCTGAGAATCCCCTGGTGGTCCAGTGGCCAAAACTCTGCACTCCCAATTTAGGGGACTCAGGCTTGATCCCTGGTCAGGGAACTAGATCCCACATGCCACAACTAATGAGTTCACGTGATGCAAAGAAGGTGGAAGATCCTGTGTGCTGCAACTAAGATCCTGTGCAGCCAAAGAGGTAAAATTAAAAAAAAAAAAAGATCATACATATAAATTGTATAGATTTGAACCTTCAATTCAGTTCAGTCACTCAGTCCTGTCCAACTCTTGAGTGACTCATGAGTGACTCCTTGTAACACACCTGAGCTGGCTCTGTTTACCTCCAGACCTCATCTTATCCTTTTTGCCTCATTCACTCTGCCATTAACCTCTTTCCTATTTTTCTTCCATGGCAGGGACTTTGAACTGGTTGTTCCCTCTGCCTGAAACATTCCTCCCTCGGCTATTTCAGTAGTTTCTTCCCTCACCTCCTTCAGATCTTTACTCAAACGAAATCTGCTCAATGGGCCTTTCCTGACTGCCCTACTTATTTATTTTTGGTCCACACCAAGTGGCATGTGGGATCTTAGATCCCAACCAGGGATCAAAAAACGAGCGCCCCCTGCAGTGGAAGTGAGGAGTCTTAGCCGTTGAACCATCAGAGAAGTTCCCTGAACCAGCCTATTTAAATGCAGTCTTCCCTCCTCTCCCTGCCCTTCCCAGGTTTATTTTTCTCTTTAACAAGTGTCACCTAATTACATATACTCATTTATTTATTTATTACATATACTTATTTATTGTGCTCCTCACCAGAAGCCAGTACCAAGAAGGCAAAGATTTTTGTCGGTATTGTTTCTTGCTGTGTCCCCAGAGCCTAGAAAAGCATATGGTAAGCACTTCACAGAAATTTTGAAAAGAATGGTTTTTCTATAAGAAATATCTCTCATGTATAGAGCTCTTGTTCTGTACTGGCTCTGTGCCAAGCTCTTTACAGACACGATTTCACAGCACTTCCCTCTCACTAACCCTGAGTAAAAGGGAATGCCATGACCCCACTTTACAAATGGGGACACTGAGGTTCAGAGCTCTGCCAGCCTGTAGCCTTTGCTTGTGGTCACCAGGCTAGCTGATATGATCTCATGTACGTGAGCCATGTGATACCCAGCTTGGTACCATCAGTCACAGCTTTGTAGGATGAGTTATTGTCACAGGTGCTTTTTATGTATTTTGCCCCTTGGGGTGAGCTGCCACCTAGCTCCTGAGTCAGACCCTTGTGTCTGGTACGGTACAGGGGGTGGTTTCTGTCTTGAAACTGAGTCACCTGGAAAGGGATGTTGGGCACAGACCCAGGGCTCTAAAATGAGTCATCTCTTTACAGACCAATGAGAAGTCATAGCAGGGTCCCCCTAGTGCATCACACAGGCTGGGAAGCTGAAATTCAGAAAAGCGCAAGGCTCTTCTGAGGTTGACTAGTACAGGGACAGAGATAGGGAGGTCTGATTCCTGACCAAAGGGGATAGACAGGGATGGGGGGGGGGGGGAGAGGCTGTTCTGTGCAATGTCATATCCCTTCTTCAAGTGGTAGGAGAGATGCCCCAGCCAGCTGCTTCTATTCCAGACTGTGAGAAGAGTGAGTCAGCCTATTGTGGGGGGGAGCATGCTTTAAGCCTGTCCTCCTTCCCCCATCAACAACACACACACCCAGATGGGCTGGGAGCTGGTTTTCTGGGATGCCGGGGCTCCTGAGTCAGCACAGGGAATCTTGGCTGAATGTGTTCTGGGAAATGTCAGGCCTACAGGAAACAAAGGACTCCCACTCACACCATCCTGCAGGTGGGTGGGGAGCCAAGAGAGCAGGGTGTATGGGGAACGGGGGCCCAGTGTGCAAAGGGCTGATTGTGAGGGAGTTTTCACATGGGGCGGAGGGAGCGGGTACCAGGATATGGCTATTTGAAACAGGGTGAACTTGCAAAGTGGAGGGGCTCCATGTGCAAAGGAAATGTTTGCTGGGGACATATGTGTTCAAAGGAGAGATTCGATTAACCTACTGGAAGTACAAATACGAGGTTGACAAAATGTTCACGCAACGAAGCAGTGAGTTTCTACAGGAGAGGAAAGTTTGCAAAGAAGACGTGTAGGAAACTGAAAGGTCTCCTACGTACAAGGTTCTTTGAGGTGAGTGGAAGGACATAAAATGGCACGTGTGAGCTCCTGTAGTGTCCCTAACCAACCCTAGGCCCCGCCCCGTCACGCACAGCGGGGCGTGTTTTGTGCCAGTCAGTGACCTGCTCCTCTGTCATTGGCTAGCTGACCGGACGGGGCGGGCGTGAGGAGACTCCCGGAAGCGCAAGAGGCCCCGGCGCGTAGCTGACCCCGAGCCAGGGAGTGGGTGCTTAGCAACCAGGGGAGGTGCCCAGTAACGGGATGGGGGGGAAGACAAGAGGAATTGTGGGTGCCTAGCAACAGAGAGGAAGGCGGTGCCTAGCTACGAGGGGGTACTCAGAGCAGCGGAGGGTAGCCCTGGAGGATCTGTGGGTGTCTAGCAACGGGGAGGACCCTAGCAACAGCGGAGATGGGACGGGGGAAAGTGATTTGTAGAGGTGCGCGGGAAGAGCCATGGGTTCTTAGCAATGAGAGAGGGAACCAGGAGAAACTGGGGGCCTATTAACAGGGAAGTCTTTGGCGGGTGGGAGCCTTAGGGTAGACACGGAGGAACGTAAGGCAAAGAAGAGATCAGTCCCACAACTCCTACCCATATAGTCCCTCCTCTTCTCCCCCAGACAATGTGGCAGGAGGTGGGGGGCCTATTGCGTGCGACCTGTGGACAGCTGGGCCGGACTATTGGTCTGCCTTGTGGGGCCCTAGGGCCGGGGCCCCGCTGCTGGGTAAGAGGCTGGGGAGGGGTTTCCAAGGGGAAGAGGCTGAAGGAGGCTTCAGGGTGCCAAAGGACAGGGAGGGATCTAAAAAGACCAGGCAGATACCATATCCTCCACTCTTTACCAGTGTTCACGTCTCTTGCAGGGGCCATGTGGGGATTCTTGGGCCCAAAAACTTCATCAGGATGGGCCTGGCAGGGGCCTGGGTGAGGAGGACATTCGCAAGGCCCGGGAGGCCCGGATCAGGAAGACGCCCCGGCCCCAGGTATCACTGCGTACCACTCAGCAACACCCCCATGAAGGCAGCTGGCCTCCCAATCTTGGGGAAGGGTGTGGTGGCAGGTTGGTTGGACTGCCTGGGTGCTTTGTCCATCTTTTCCTGCTCAGACCTTCTCCCCACTTCCCACTTCCCAGCTGAGTGACCGTTCTCGAGAACGCAAGGTGCCCGCCTCCCGCATCAGCCGCTTGGCCAACTTTGGGGGTAGGTGTGACTGTGGGAGACTGTGACCTAGATCAGAAGAGGTGACATGTACAGAATGAAGCAAGGGAGAGAGTGAATCAGAGAGAGAGGAGGGAGAGATGGAAAGAGAATAAAGCCAAAGGCCCATAAAACCAAGAGAAATAGAGAAGAATGTTATATTTATTGAGAACCTGGAATGGCAGGGCCCCTTACACATGGTCTCTGCAGTGAATCAGTGAGTGTTTGTTTCCATTCTATAGAGAAAGTAGAGGCTAAGGGAAGTAAACAGGACTAAACCCTGGGTCCTGCACCAGGATTATTCAGACTTCAGGTCACAACCTGCATGAAATAATTTAGTAGGTTGCAACCAGCATTTAAAAGAAGAATGGAAAATATGAGTGCAGATGTAGAGTCAGGGAGAAGTCTTGTTTCATGAAACATTATGTATCACTGGTCTCTATCGGTTATAATGCAAATGTCTTCTTGACTGTGAATCATGGTTCAAGTTTTAAAGATACTGATTCACAGTGTAAAGAAGGAGTCAAATGCACTGCTTAGAGCTTTGGCACCAGGCTGCCCAGGGTTCAAGGGGGTGATTCTTATGCATCCTCACTTTGTGAGTCTGGATAAGTTACTTCTGTGAGCCTTGATTTACTTTTCTGTAGAATGGAAGTGTTTCTATAAAATTTCTCTCATGAGGGCGTGAGGACAAAATGAGTCAGTGCATAAAAGGCACTGAGAATGGTTTTTGGCATGGAGAAAGTGCTCAGAAAATTTGAACTATGATTATTTATGGAAATGATGAGAATACAAGAGGCAGAGTGACTTCAGATGTCTTTGAGGACAAGGAGACAGAGGAGGCAGAGGAAATCAGAGCTGGAGAGATAACATCGAAAGGAGGAACTGAGAGGAGGCCTAGCCAGACATACTGGGTGGAGGGAAGGGCAAAGATGGAGAAAACACTGACTTAGAAAAGGAGAGGTGCGCATGAAGAAGAGAAACAGGAGTCATAGGAAGACAGAGCGACCTGGGGGAGAAGGGGATCGTTTCCAGACCTTCTTACTCTTGGCTGTACACTGGAATCATCTGGGATGGATGCCTAAAAGAAAAAGAATTCTAATTCTGAGGGACTTCCCTAGCGATCCAGTGTTTAGCTCCTTGCCTTCCACTGCAGAAAGTTCGGGTTCAATCCCTGGTCACACATGCTAAGATCACACATGCTTGTGGCAAAAAAAAAAAACCTGAAACATAAAACAGGAGCAATATTGTAACAAATTCAATAAAGACTTTAAAACTGGTCCACATCAAAAAATCTAAAAAAAAAAAAAAATAAGGCTAGGGACTTCCTGGTGGTCCAGTGGTTAAGAATCCAGCGCAGGGGACTTGTGTTCAATCCCTGGTCGGGAAACTAAGATCCCACATGCTGAGGGCTTGTCTCAGGCCAATTTAACCAGAACCTCAGTGGTGGGGTCTGGGCATCGTATTTACAAAAGCTCCTCACGTGACTCTGGATGCAGCCAGGGGTGAGAAACACTGACCTGGGAGACAGAAACAAGGAGAGAGGGATGGAAACAGAGGTAGCTTCACCTCCATGGGAACCTCAAGCAGGGAGGCAGTGAGCAAGAGACTGATGTAGAGACAGAGGGCTGCAGAGAGCTGACTGCAAAGAGATGGGAGACAGTGGTGCATAGAGGTAGACAGAGAGGAAAGAGGGTCAGGGAGGGGGTGAGAGGTGGGGAAGGAGATCGCCCCAGGGCAAGTGAGCACTCAGGCCCCCCTCTCTCTTCCTCAGGACTGGCTCTGAGCTTGGGGCTGGGAGCACTGGCTGAGGTGGCCAAGAAGTCCCTGCCCGGAGGAGGTGTACAGTCAGGTAAGCGAGCCACGTGCCTGGGTCCACACCCTGGCCTTGCTGTGTGTCCTAGGGCAAGTAGTTTCACCTCTCTGAGCCCCAGTTTCCTCATACAGAGAATGGAGCTGATGATGACACAGCCACCTCTTTGGGTCATGGTGGAGTGCTCAGAGCAGGTGAAGCTACTGTCAGGGTGGTGATGGGTAGAAGCAGGTCATGGGGGAAAAAAATGTTAGCCATCCACGGTGCAGTTCCTAACTGTAAGCAGCAGAGGAAGTACAAAAATAGGAGAGCTGCTGAGGGTCTGCGGCCAATAGAGATGGACTGGGCAGTGTAGAGATCAGCATTTGTGGGTATGATTCCCCAGCATGTCAATGTCTTGAAACAAAGACAAGATGGATATTCTAAATGAAGAAGAGACTAGAGAGATAATAATTGACAAAGGGAATGTGTGAGCCATGATTGAATGTTTGGAAAAAATGACTATAAAAGACTTTGGGGGACAATTGGGAAAAATCAGAATATGACTGGATGGTAGATAGTTGAGAATTAATGTTAATTTTCTTTTTTTTAAATGTCAAATTTATTAACTCTATTATTATTTTCATTTTGTATTTTTTGTCCACATGGCATGTGGAACTTCCCTGACCAGGGATCGAACCCATGCCCCCTGCATTGAAAGCACGGAGTCTTACCCACTGGACCATCAGGGCAGTCCCAGAGTTAATTTTCTTGGATGTGATTTTGGCATCGTGATTGTCTAGGGGATTATTCTTATTCTTAGCACAGGTTGAGTGCAGATCAGTCAGCAAAAATAATGGTCAGTGTCTGGGTACGGTCAAAGTGGGTGAAGGAGCTTGTCAAAACTTTGAATCAGGTATGTAGGTCTTCACAGGATGAATGCATCCTTTCTGTCTGTTTGGATCTTTTTCAAAACAAAAAGTTGGCAGTTGGTAGAGGAACAGTCTGGCTTTAAGGTAAGGCCAGACTGAATTTACAACCTGCTCTGCTACTTCTGTGCTGTGTGACCCAGAGCCAGGCAAGGTACCTTTCTGAATCTCTGGCTTCCTCACCTTGAAATTTAAGGCATTGGTTTTTCTCACTTCCTGGGGTGATTGTAGAGATTCAGCCAAAGAATCCATAGACACACTTAAAATTCTGCCCAGCACAAGGTGAGCCCTCAATAAAGAGCTCAATAACTGTTATGAAATAAATAAAAGCTTAACAAACACTTTCTTGAATAATATTATTTGTATATAGAACTACACACATCTAATTGTATAGAATGGGTTGTTTTCACAAAGTGGACGCATCTGTGCACCCATATCAAAAAACCCTAAAACAAGCAGTTCTCAAACTTTTTAATCTTAAGATCCATTTACACCTTTAAAACTGAGGAATGGATAGACCACGTGTTTATATCTATACAATGGGATTTTATTCAGCCATGAAAAGGAATGAAGGACAGATCCATGCTATTGTGCGGTTGAATCTTGAAACACTATCCTAAGTGAAAGAAGCCAGACACAAAAGGCCACATATTTTATGATTCCATTTATCTAAAATGTCCAGAGGAGGGAAATCTACAGAGATAGAAAGTAGATTAGTGGTTTTCAGGGGCTCAAGGGCAGACGGTGAGGGAAATAGGAGAGGGTAACTGCTCACAGGCTTCCCTGGTGGCCCAGTGGTGAAGAATCCACCTGCCAATGCAAAAGCCATGGGTTCAATCCCTGGGAAGACACTCTAGAGAAGGAAATGGCACCCCACTCCAGTATTCTTGCCTGGAAAATCCCATGGACAGAGGAGCCTGGCAGGCTGCAGTCCATGGGATCATAAAAGAGTCAGACACGACTTAGCGACTAAACAACTACTAATAGGTATGGGTGTCCTTTTGAGGGTGAGGAAAATGTTCTGTAATTGATCATGGTGATAGTTGCACAACTGAAAATACTAGAAGTCACTGAACTGTGTGCTTTAAATGGGTAAATTATATCGTGTGAATTACCTCTCAATAAAACCATTAAAAAACAGAATGAGAACCCCCAAGAACTTGTTTATGTGGGTTATATTTACTATATGTGCTGTATTGGAAATTAAAACTGAAAAATTTGGGAAGATTCTCTGGTAGTCCAGTGGTTAAGACTCTGCACTTTCACCAACAATAGCCTGGGTTCAATTCCTGGTTGATGAACTAAGATCCCATTTTTTTTTTTTTTTTGGTGCAGTTTTGCCAAAAAAAAAAAAAATTGAAATTTAAAAACTGAAAAATGTTGTAAACAGAAATATACACACTCACTCCATCTGTCATCAGAGCAATTATAGCATCACAAGTCATAGAACTTAACTCCACTGAACATTTATAGGCTAATAAGGGTAAAAAGGGCAAATTATGTATTGATACAATTATGAAAGTTCTGTCCTCAGACTCTCCTAGAGGGCTCAGGGCCCCCAGACCACACTTGGAACATTGCTGCCCTGGTTCTCCAGAAGCTCTTCTGTACTCATTCTGGCACATTCTCCCCACATCAGGGGTCCCCACTATCTTGGCTTCTGACCCTTGAGATTAGTTGTGTCTGTTTTTGCTCCTTATACCCATATCATCAGACAGTGTTTCGTGGCACGTGTCTGGCTTGTTCCGCTCAGCATTCTGTTTAAGAGGTGCGTCTCTGTTACTGTAAGCTGTCATAAGTTGTTTGTTCAACACTGTTCTCATCACCCCGTGGCTCTCCCACAGGCCCTTTGTTGGTTCTATTGATGGTCCTTTGGGTTGTTTCCATTTCGAGACTGTTAGAGCAGTGTTGCCATGAACCTTCTTGGGGCATCTGTTGGTGGACACCTTTATGCATTTCTCTTGGGGATATACCTCAGAGAGAAATTGGGTACAGTTGTATGCTTCAGTGGAGACTTCCCAACTGCTTCCCAAAGGGCTTGGGCCGTGGCACAGTTATCAGCAGTGTTGGCATTCCCACGTTCCATATCTTTGCCAACACTTGGTATTGTCGTCTTTGTTTTAGCCATTCTGATGTCTGTGCGGTGGTGTCATAATGATCTTTTTTTTTGGTTGCCGTACTAACGATGATTCTCTCCACCCCAGAGGGAGGCTCCCAGCCAGGCTCCAGCCTTTTCCTGTCGGAGGCCAACGCTGAAAGGATCGTGCAGACCTTGTGTACAGTTCGGGGGGCCGCCCTCAAGGTTGGCCAAATGCTCAGCATCCAGGGTACAGCAGCATGATGACTCTCAACTCCTGACCCCTGACCTCAGCCTCACCCCTCCCCACCTGCCACCAAGCGCCGGCTTCAGATACTCCCACAGGGCCCCTTATGGCCTCCCCTCTCACTGGCTTCCCTCTCCCCACTGTCTCCCAAGACAACAGCTTCATCAGTCCCCAGCTGCAGCGCATCTTCGAGCGGGTCCGCCAGAGCGCCGACTTCATGCCACGCTGGCAGATGCTGGTGAGTGCCCAAGTGGGAAAGACTGGTGAAGGAGGCCTGCCCCACCTGCCTGGCCTTCCTGGCTTCATGCTCCCTGTCTGACTCAGTGTTCCCATTCATTAAATGGGAATCACTAAAGCCCACATCTCGGAGGATGGTGGTGATGAGTCAGTGAGAAAAAAGCACAGAGCTCTTCGTCCAGTTCCTGGCAGGCTCAGGGCTCTGTCTGGGCTGTGAAAGAGGCTGTGAAGCACTGTGGTCAGAGGCCGGACTTTGGAAGTTCAAACCCCAGCTCTGCCACTTGCTACCTGTGCGGTCAGACATGTGGCCTGCCCTTTCTGCTTCAGTGACCTCATCTATGATTGGTGGTAGTTCTAACAACACCCACATCTTGGGGTTACAGAAACCAGTGTGTGCAAAGCACCTGGAAGGGCCCCTGACACACCACGAGTGACATGCAAATGTTAGCTGTTCTCATTACCGTTTTTTTAATTAAAGGAGAGCGTGTCTGTAAATAAGTTGGCACAGCACCTGACACTGAGTAACTGCCCAGGACATGAGCTGTTCTAATCACTGGGGCAAGGGTGTGGAGTCCAGGATCCAGCCGCCTGCCTTCTGAGTGCTATTCTCTCCCTCTCCATATGAGCCACTCTGCACAGGGCCCAGCCCACAGGAAGAGCTCTGTAATTTTAGCTCTTTTTTACCATGTTAACTGTAGAGTTAATAATACAATATACGGGTATATGGGTATAATGGAGGACAATTATCAATCTTGAAGTAAAGAAGTGTTAGTTGCTCAGTTGTATCTGACTCTTGTGACCCCATAGATTGTAGCTGGCAAGGCTCCTCTGTCCATGGAATTCTCCAGGCAAGAATACTGGAGTGGGTTGCCATTCCCTTCTCCAGGGGATCTTCCCGACCCACTGATCAAACCTGGGTCTCCCATGTTGCCGGCAGATTAACTATACATAATAGCATTCCCCACAGCAGCCTGCACAGCCTCACGAGTATGGGCCTCCCAGTTTGTCAGCGCCTGGCTCATCACCTTGGGCAAGAGGCCTCTCCCTGAGCCTCCGTTTCCCCATCTGTAAAGTGGGGTAGCAGCCAAGAGCTTGGCCCAAGGCCTTGCATGTGGCGAGTGGGGTTATTAACATGTGAAGCGCTCAGCACAGGGCGTGGACCCAGCTGCCAGAAACCATGGTGACAAGTGTCATGCCCACTCTCCCCAGAGAGTTCTCGAAGAGGAGCTTGGCAGGGACTGGCAGGCCAAGGTGGCCTCTCTGGAGGAGGTGCCCTTTGCAGCTGCCTCCATTGGGCAGGTGCACCAGGGCGTGCTGAGGGACGGCACAGAGGTGGCTGTGAAGATCCAGGTGAGAGGGGAAGCAGGGTGGGAGTTGGGGGGCACCTGGCCACCCCAGAGAGTGACTCCCATCTCCCCTCTCTCCTCCCCTCCCAGTACCCAGGCGTTGCCCAGAGCATCCAGAGTGACGTCCAAAACCTGCTGGCGGTGCTCAAGATGAGCGTGGCCCTGCCAGAGGGTGAGACATGCAGTACCCCCCTCACTCCGACCCCGACTGTGGCGGGTGGCACCCTGAAGAGATAAAGGCGGGGAGGGGCTGGATGCAGCAGCGGGTGGCCAGCAGCTCAGGGCAGGGTGTTTCACGTGTGTGAGCCCGAGTGAGCACCCAAGTCTGGGTGTTCCAAGGTGGGGAGAGCCCAGAGTATAGGCGTGTGACAAAGTCAGGCTTAGACATGCCGACAGAGATCCTGAGAGACAGAAGCCCAGACAGAAATCCAGAAACAGACACACCAGATGTGCAGAGCTGGACAGGAGGCCTGAAAACGAGCCACAGAAACAGGAGGAGGTGTCAGTGGGACCTCACGAGTGTGTTACAGTATGTGAGAGAGCGCCTGAGGGAGATGGAGCAGAGGGTGTGTGTGTGAGAGAGAGAGGGGGCGGGGGGAGAGCGAGAATGAGAGAGTCAGGCCCAGAAGGAAGCTTCAGAGACGCTGGAAGCAGCATAAGGGAGTAAGAAATAGGGACAGAGGGGGACTTCCCCGGCCGTCCAGTAGTAAGACTCTGCGCTTCCGCTGCAGGGGGCACAGGTTCGATCCCTGGTCGAGGAACTAAGATCCCACCTGCCATGGTGTGTGTAGGGTGGCCAAAAACGGGACAGAGAGTAGGTGGCAGATGTGACTGTGAAAGGGGCCTAAGGACCGGTGTGCGTGTCTAAGAAAGAGACCTCAGCCGAGAGGCTTCCACAGAGCCGCAGCTGTGTGAAGGGCTGAGGGGAGTGTGTGCCCAGAGCGTGTGGGTGAGAGACATGGAGCAGAAGGGATGAGGGCTGGGGAGACAGAGTGACAGACACGACTGGCAGGAGAAGACGTCCCTGAGTAGGAGCCTGAGGGGTCAGGCACGGGGCAGGAGGCAGGCTGTGGCCTTACCTGCCTGACACGGCTGCACCCCCCACCCCCCACCCCCAGGCCTGTTTGCTGAGCAGAGCCTGCAGGCCTTGCAGCGGGAGCTGGCATGGGAGTGTGACTATCGTCGTGAGGCGGCCTGTGCCCAGAACTTCAGGTGAGCTGACACCCCTAGAGGCCCCTGGACGGGCCTCGCTGGTGGCTCAGGCAGTAAAGAATCTGCCTGCAATGCAGGAGACCTGGGTTCAATCCCTTGGTGGGGAAGATCCCCTGGAGAAGGGAATAGCTACCCACTCCAATATTCTTGCCTGGGAAATCCCAAGGACAGAGGAGCCTGGTGGGCTACAGTCCATGGGGTCGGGAAGAGTTGGACATGACTGAGAGACTAACACACACCACAGGCCCCTGGAGGCCCCCTTCCACCCTCCAGATTCCTTCACGGGCTGAGAGGGCAGCTGGAGCCCTGCGGTGGGGCCGGCAGACTGCTTCTCTCGTCGTTCATTTGGTCATCCATCCAGCCCTTCGCTCATTACTTCATTCACACCCTGTGTCCTCTGTGAGCATGCTAAATTCCTCTCTCTGAATGTCTCTGCTTTCTCATGGGTCAAATGGGACACTGAACCACTGCAGTCCGATGCAGGAGACAGACTTGTCAACAGGCACTCAGTCACACGGATACCATCACACCCACTGGACTAACAGAGATGAAGCTGTCAAGAGTTGGGGTTTCCAGGGACTTCCCTGGTGGTCCAGTCCCTAAGATTCTGCCCTTACAATGCAAGGGCACAGGTTCAGTTCCTGGTCAGGGAACTAAGATCCCACGTGCCTCACATCGTGGCCAAAAAATAAAATTAAAAACAAAAGAGCTGGGGGCTCCAGGGCATCCCTTATACTCTGTGGGCAGGAGGAATAATGGATAGAAGCATTTTGGAGAATGGTTTGGCATCATCAAGGCTCAGGATCCATATCTAACCCAACAGTTGCCCTCCTGGCTAAATACTCCAGGGACACTTATGCCAGTATGCACCATCAGACTTTTCCAGAATACTCAGAACACTCATAGCCTCAAATTAGAAACAACCCAAATCTATCAAACTTAGCCAGCAGGGTGGATAAATAAACTATGGTATATTCATCAACACAGTATCACGTCGCATTGAAAAGGAGTGAACTTCAGCTCTGTGGAACAATGGTTGTATCTTAGAGGCATCGTGATAAACTGCAATTAATTACGTCTCAGTGAGACCCTCCACAGTGCGGAGCATGGCCCACATGTTTACTGAGCCCAGCTCTGTAGATACGAAGGCAGTAGAAGGCAGTGGTTAGGGGCCTGGGCTCAGATGTGGGATCCAGTCAGGATTCAGTTCTGGGTCAGCCCTTAATGGACTGGGTAGCTTTAATATGCATGGTGACCTCAAGAGAGCATCCTCCTCAGGGAAAGTGAGGATAAAGGGGAATTGTGCTAGGACTTCCCTGGTGGTCCAGTGGCCAAGACTCCCTGCTCCCAATGTAGGGGGCCCAGAGTTCAATCCCTGGTCTGAAAACTAGATCCCACACACCATATCTAAGAGTTCACAGGCCACAGCTGAAAGGTTCCATGTGCTGGAACTAAGACCCAGCACAACCAAATAAATATTTTTTTTAAAAGAGGGAATTGTTGTGCTGACTAAATGCTCAGCAGAAGCCTGGCCCATGAGAGCAGTTCAAACATCAGAGATTTAATCAACAAGCACAAAAATACCAGCCCCCAAAGCAGAACATCAGTGCAGGAGACCTGGTTAGATCCCTGGGTTGGGAAGATCCCCTGGAGGAGGGCCTGGCAACCCACTCCAGTATACTTGCCTGGAGAATCCCCATGGACAGAGAAGCCTAGAGGGTTACAGTCCATGGAGTCACAAAGAATCAGACATAACTGAGTGACTAAGCACAGCGCAGCAAAGTAGGACCTGGAGAAAGAGAGTGTCAAGTGGGCTGGGCCAGAGCACTCCTGTGTGGGGTCTGGGGAGACCACCCCCTCCCAGAATTTCCCAGTGCTCTTAGGATAAAACCCACATCATTTCCCCAGCTCCCTGTCCCCCCACCCCCCCAACACCAGCCTTCCTACAGGTTCCCAACCAGAGGCCTTGCTCATATTCTTTGCCTCCCATATCTTACAGTAACATGCTTATCTCAGTCTACTGTTGTTCTGTCTGTTTGTTAGAATGCGCTCTTCTGTGACTGATGGCGGGGGCAGGGGGGCGTGCCTGGGGCTCCTCTTACTGCTCTGTCACCCAGCATCATCCAGCACAGGGATGGACACCAAGAATGCCCGTTATTAGTCAGTGCTTCCCTGGTGGCTCAGAGGGTAAAGCGTCTGCCTGCAGTGCAGGAGACCTGGGTTCGATCCCTGGGTCAGGAAGATCCCCTGGAGAAGGAAATGGCAACCCACTCCAGTACTCTTGCCTGGAAAATCCCATGGATAGAGAAGCCTGGTAGACTATAGTCCATGGGATCGCAAAGAGTCGGACACAACTGAGTGACTTCACTTTCACTTTCAGAATAGTGACTCCAAGGAGTGGCCAACGAGTATCACTGTGGACTCAAAGATCTGTATATCAATGACTATTTTTCAGACAGATGAATAAGTTGATGAGAAAGTAATGCTCATTGAGTTTAATACACTGAGCTCATCCTGGGGTGACCAGAAGTCAGAGAAGTGTTCCCAGTAGGGAAGTGGTCCTGGGTCTCCAGCCGCACTTAGGGGCAGGCACAGATATTTGTTGAATGAATGCATGAGTGAATGAAGGAAATGTCTGAATCGGTGTCAGCCCAGCCAGGTATTGGCCATCACTCAGGGCAGAGAGGAAAGAAGAGGGCGGGAGAGAAGAAGAGACACAGACTTTCCCATGGAAGACTTCTCAGAGGAGGGGGAGGGCTCAAGCCAGGGCCACAGGGGCCTGAAGAGTGAGGTCCCCACCCCTACCCTCCCATCTGCCCCAGGCAGCTGTTGGCAGATGACCCCTTCTTTCGGGTGCCGGCGGTGATTCAGGAGCTGTGCACGACGCGGGTGCTGGGCATGGAGCTGGCTGGAGGGGTCCCACTGGACCAGTGCCAGGGCTTGAGCCAGGACATTCGGAACCAGGTACATGGACTCATGGGACAGTCAGAAGGGTGCTGCCCTGGGGCAGGGCTGGCTGGGCAGGGCAGGTCAGACCCACGGTCCCCCTCCAGGCTTCAGAGGGCTTTACAGGGGCGCATGACTCTGAGATTTCTGTTACTCCTTCTCCCCACCCCAGATCTGCTTCCAGCTCCTGAGGCTTTGTCTTCGGGAGCTGTTTGAGTTCCGATTCATGCAGACGGACCCCAACTGGGCCAACTTCCTGTATGATGCTTCCAGCCACCAGGTGGGTTCCTTGTGATGTGTCAAGGTTCGTCAGCTGCTGTAACAGATTTCCCAATATGTCAGTAGCTCAGCACAATAGCTCCAATAGCTATTGTAGCAGGCTGGAGCGGCCTCCTCCATGCAGTGATTCAGGGACCCAGGCTCCTTCCCTTTTGTGAGTGTGCCACCTCCCCACCACACACACCCCAGGCCTTGAAAGCCCCTCCTTCCAGTGCAAGGAGAAAGAGAGGTTGAGAAGGTAACTCCCTGCCTAACTGCTTTGGCCAGAAATGACCCATCATTCTCTTCATCATTCCATTGATAGGAACTGGACACATGACTCATCTAGGTGCAAGGGATGCTGGGAAATCTCTAGCGAGCAGTGGCAATGGAGAAGAGTCATTACCTCACCTGTCATTCATTTAGAACATCCCAAGTATTAACACCTACTGCCTCTTGACAGTGATGCCAAGACAACTCCAACCTTTGCCTTCCCAGAGTTCCTCACCCAACACACCCTATCACCAGACAATGTGACCTGCAGTTAGTACCTTGGTAGGGAAGCACAAGCCACAGAGGGGTCAAGTGATGGGGGAAGTTCAGGGGTTTGTGGGAAGCCAGGGAAAGTGGCTAACCCTGCCTGGGGTGAGCAGGGCCAAGGAAGCTGAAACCAGAAAGACAGGGGAGGCATAGCCATTTAAGGAGCAGGGAATAAAGAGCTTTCCTGGTAAAGGACACAGGCCATCCAAAGGCCTGGGAGTGACATTTTGCACTGAAAGGCTCTCAGCATGCATGGTTGCTCAGTAGCTTTCCAGTTGCTCGGTGGTCTGTGCTGTTCCGTCCCCGGAGGGGTCCTTCTAAAGCACAAGTCCCTTCCGTAGCTTCCAGCACCCTCAGGGTCCAGTTAGCCATGTGCTGGGGGCGACAGGGCCCCACTGCATCCAGCCTCTGTCCCTTGCCAGCTTCTTCCCCCAAGTGCACAGACGCTGGCATCCCTCCAAGGCTCCCACGGCAGGGAGGGCAGTTTCCCCAACTTGGGGGCCAGGGTGGGGGTTGAGGGCGGTGGTCTGAGTCCTGACATCAATTTGTTGGGTCTCAGAAGCTGTTTTATTTTAAAGGCTTAGACTGTGTTGCCAGTGGGAGGGATCATATTGTTTCGGGACACTTGTGTTTGATGTTTATTTATGTGTGCATTTGCACTGGAGCCCAGAATAATCTGCATTTTCTCCCCCCTTCCTTTTTTTAAATTGGAGTATAGAGCTTCCCTGGTGGGTCAATAGTAAAGAGTCCGCCTGCCAATGCAGGAGACGTGGGTTCCAGCCATGGGTTTTGGAAGATCCCATGGAGGAAGAAATGGCAACCCACTGTAGTATTCTTGCCTGGAAAAATCCCATGGACAGAGAGCCTGGTAGGCTACAGTCCATGGGGTTGCAAAAGAGTTGGACACAACTTAGCAACTAAACAACAACAAATAGTTGCTTTACACTGATGTGTCAATTTTTGCTGTAGAGCACAATGAATCAGCCACACGTATCCTTATATCCCCTCATTTTTGAATCTGCATTTTCTTACTGTGGGTTGTGATCAATAGTTTGAACTCCATTGTTACAGAGAAACTTACACATGTGTTCATTCACTAGCAAAACCCCAAAATAACCAGTGTCCATCAAGCAGATAAATGTGATATATTCATCCAACAGGATCTTAACTGGGCAGTGAAAAAATGAATGAAAGAGCTATAGCAGTGAGGATGAATTGCAAAACCATGTTGAACACAATTTTCAGAATAACTATCGTAAATTCCATGTATGTGAAGTTTTAAAGTACACAAAACATGACTATGTATTGTTCCTGGGTCGACATATATGTAGAAAATGTAGCAATGCATACATGGGAATTTCAGGAAACAATAATAATTTCAGGAAAGTGGTGACCCGGAAAGAGAGGGTAGGGACTGGGGGAGGTAGAATCAGGCCCCACTTTGATTGGTAGTATATTTGTGAGTATATTGGTGGTAGGATTTGTGAGCGTTGATTTCACTTTTCTATGTATTTTCTTATTCTCTGGGTGTTTCTTTTTCTTCTGTGCCTAAAACATGTTATGATAAAAAACAACTAGAACCCCCAAAATAAAAGCCAAGTCCCTTCAGCTTCATGTGAGGATGGATTGAAGTGTGGAGACCAGAAGCCAGGAGTCCCGGGAGGCGGGTGGTCAGGGACTCAGGCAGGAGGGGGTGTGTCAGGGGACAGAGGGATGGGCCCTGGCACCCCCACAGACAGTGGGGAGCATTGGTGGACTCCCAGCGTCACTTTCACCATCCCTCAATCCCAGGTGACCTTGCTGGACTTCGGGGCAAGCCGGGAATTTGGGACCGAATTCACAGACCATTACATTGAGGTGAGTGCCCCCCAGCCCTGGGGTCTTGAAGGGCCAAACCTCAAGCCAGATACTGAGGCTTGCAGAGAAGGGGAAATACAATAACTGGCATTAAGAAATAAATAATAAGGCTCTAGATCTCTGAAGCCATGCTTTGCAGCTTGTATGGAGCAGGGGAGGGACATAGAATTAGGAAACTCCTGAATAACAAGTGGTTTCTTAAACCCTCGGAGGCTGGGATGGGGTGGGGGAGCTGGCAGAAGAGAGGTGTCAGAGACAGGCCTAGGGCTCTGGCTTGAGGAACTGGGCCTTGTGAGGTGGGGGGGGGGTCCCCTTTGCATGGGGACAGGAAAGAGTTGGTTCCCCCAACCCCCAACACAGACACACAGGCTCCCTGGGGTTCTCTCTGCAGGCCACTCTGGAGGTACAAAGCTGAGGCCTCTCTGGATAGTTGGAACATCCCCTCCCCACCCCCACAGCCCTGTTTAGCATGGCCCTCCTGCCTCCTCCCCAGCCTTTTCCAGTTTAAAAAAGCCCTGTCACACGGGTCCCCCAAGGACCACAGGCGTGACAGATGGCCAGACAGGCTGGGGCAGGGGGAGCCAGGACAGACCAGAACTGCCGAAGTTAATCTTGTATCCCCCTTCCTCCCAAGAAGGGGCAACCCAGTGGTGAAGGGTTCGTCCCCCTTTCCCTCCTCAGCGGGCCGTTCCCCACTCTGAGCCTGGTTCCTCTTCTGGGAAGCAGGGACCCTCCTATCCACCTTTTAATATACTAAGTCCCCTGCACACAAACCTTCTAGTTGCAAACTTTCAAAGATGCGAACCTGTGTCCACACGTCTGGTCACGTTAGTTAGTTCACGTGTCTGGCGTGTCCTGTCACCTCTGTTGTCACCTGCGTGCATGTCTACAAGGGCCTATGCTTTTGTATACTGTACAGGATGGAGTACAGTAGTACAGCATCTTTCTTTCAAGCCCGAGATGTCCGGAAGCAAGCGTAAAAGCAGCAGTATATAACTGATTGTGTTAACGGGCTACCCAGGCTAACTTCGTTGGACTTAGGAGCAAACTGAACTTGGGAATCTGCTCTCAGAAAGGAACTCATTCATATGTAGGGCACTTACTGTAGTAATAGGAATTCATGATATTTATGGTGTTTCCTTCATGTGGGCAACTTCCCCGGTGGCTCAGTGGTAAAGAATCCACCAGCGATGCAGGAGACACGGGTAGACGTGGGTTCCATCCCTGGGTCAGGAAGATCCCTTGAAGGAGGAAGTGGCAACCCACTCCAGTATTCTTGCCAGGAAAGTTCCATGGCATTGGAGCCTGGAGGGCTACAGTCCGTAGATCCACGAACAGTCGGACACACCGAGCACACACGCACCATGCGAAGCACGCCACAGATACACCGTCACCCTCCCAGAGCCCCATGAGGAAGACAGTTTCATCATCCGCACTTCACAGATCAGGAGGCAGAGGCCCCCAGAGCAAAGCGACTTCCCTGGAGTCAGCCAGCGAGTGGCAGAGCTGGGACAGAGCCCAAGCAGGCTGGCTCCCGGTTCTGTCTGTCTGTCCCTGCGCCCTCAACTCCTGCCCACTACATGGCTGGAGAGCTGCTTAGCTCCAAACACTGATTTACTAAACAAGGGTTTTCACCAAGGGCCTCCTGAGTGAGTGCCAGACCCAGTGCCACTTGGGACTACACCCAACTGGGATCCCTGCCCTCTTGGGGCTCCAAGTCCAGTATGGAAGCCAGACATCAACCAAGTGTGTCCCAGAGATGGCAGCCTCAGAGGCAGTTCTGGGTCATGGTCACACCCTTTAGCAACTGAGTGTTTGGCCCCGTGGGCATCACTTGGCATCTGCTTTCCTCTGTCCTGCTTCCAGGCAGCCTCTGCCTTCCCAGCCAAGTGGGCAGAACGCCTGACCACCCCAACCCCCAGGCTCAGAAACAGTCTTGAGAGAGGCACAGACAGGGGTAAGGTGGAGAGGGAGAGGCTTCCAGGTGAGAGGGCTAAGGTAGAGGAGAACGGAGGTGGATCTGGGCAGGGCCAGACTTCCAGCTCCCGTCTCCAGAGCCACCCTTGAACCCTCTGACCCTGTGCCCACATCCGCCTTTCCAGGTGGTGATGGCAGCAGCCAATGGAGATAAAGATCGGGTCCTGCAGAAATCGAGAGACCTCAAATTTCTCACAGGCTTTGAGACCAAGGTGGGGACAGTTGGAGCTGGTGTCTCCTTGCGGAGAGTAAAAGCGCTTCTCTCTACTAGGGGAACTGTGGATGAGTGGGGGACTCTAGGGGGACTGCTTCTCTGTACTGGGAGCTCTGGGGAGGAGGGGTAGATGGGGGTACCACTCATCTATTCTAGAGAGGGAGGGGGGCTGCTTGTGGATCTGGTGGGGCAGGGGGTTGAGGAGCAGAAGCTGCATCTCTGCCCTAGGGAGTGAAGGCTATGTGTCAACCGGAGGCCCTGAGAGGACAGGCAGGGTGCTTTGGGGAGTAGAGGGGGGCTGCTTGTCTCTTAGGGGCTCTGGAAGGAACAGAGGCTGCCTGTTACTCTCTGGGAAATTGAGGGCTTGTGATTATACTCGAGACTCTAGGGAAGCAGAGGGCTATATGTCCACACTGGGTGCCTCTGGTCTCCCCAATCCCTAGGCATTCTCGGATGCCCACGTGGAGGCCGTGATGATCCTGGGGGAGCCCTTTGCCACCCAGGGCCCCTATGACTTTGGGGCAGGTGACACTGCCCGCCGTGTGCAGGGCCTCATCCCTGTGCTGCTGCGGCACCGGCTTCACCCACCACCCGAGGAGTCCTACGCTCTGCACCGGAAGCTGGCCGGGGCTTTCCTGGCCTGTGCCCGCCTCCGTGCCCACATCGCCTGCCGGGACCTCTTCCAGGACACCTACCACCGCTACTGGGCCAGTCGCCAGGCATAGCCACGGCCCATAGCCTCCTAACCAGAGGACCCATCAGAGAGACTCCATCTCAGGACTCCAGCCCCATAGCAGGCCATCCCCTGCTACGAGGCCTCTTTTTCTCCCCTGCTCTAGGCCCGGGGACCCACTTTTGGCTTGGGAATAGGACACTCCCAGCTTCATACCCCCATGTCCTGCCTCCCCACTCCAAAGGGAGCATCCAGGAATTCTACCCTGGTATTAATTTATTTCTGGAAATATTTGAGAGTCTTAGGCCCCTCTGCACTGCCATCACGGAGATGCAGAGGCAGCTAGAGGGGGAGCCCCTCACCTCTGCCTCAGGTCCCCCATAGATGTGGTCCGTGAAAGAGGAGGGGTAGTGATGGTGGAGGCAGCCCTCACCTTTGCCTTGCTCACCCCTGCACCAGCTGCCTTCTCCCTAGTGGCATGCTCTCTGTGTGTTTGGGGAGGGCATGGTGGGGGGGTGAAACTTCAGACCCAATAAAAGTGACCCTCCCATTCCCCCAGTTCTTTTCTCTGCTACGGGGTGGGTGGGGGGAGGTCTCAGGCTGCCTCCAGGTGCAGATGGCCAGCCCCCTCCCACCCTCTTGTCTGAAAGCCCCATCGCTGCCTGGGCCATCTGTTGCCAGGCACCTCCTTCTCCTTTCCCTACTGCCCCCCCATCCCGCCCCTCCCGCACGTGCTGACCACCTGCTCTGAAGGCTGCAGCAGCTGAGAAGGCCTTCCTCCCCACCCCCCAGAACACACACACACACACACACCCCACCTCCCAGCCTCCTGGCTCCCTCTGCTCGGCTCCCAGCAACCTCGCTTTTTTGCTAATGGGCCTTAATGCCCCTGCCAGCTGCTTTGCCAAACCCACAGGACTGGGCGGGAGCAGGGGTGCTTGGGCGGCCAGAAGCCGCTCCCCCATCCCAGCCTGGTGCCCCCGCCCCCAAAGCTGAACCGACTGCGCACCAGGACGTCGGGGTCTGTTCACTCCCCCTCCCCTTCCCAGCAAAAAGTGCCTCGTCACCGCTTCTGCCCGCCCCCGCTGGGCTGGGAGATCCGTGGGGTTAGCTGAAAGATTTGGGGATGTGGGGCGGCGAGGCGCCTCCCGAGGCAAATCTTTTGGACGCAGAACTTAAGGGGATCTGAGGTCAGGGGTCACGGAGGGGAAGGGAGCCCACGCCTGGATGGACCGAGAAGAACCAGTGTCCCGAGATTCACGTGCGTGCTCAGCCCCAGGACTGGCCAATGGGCGTGGCGGGGTGGTGGCCACACCGAGGAGGGCGGGGTCATATTTGCGTATAGGCGGGGTCTGCTGCTCAAGGGGCGGGGTCTCTCTGCATATCCAGCAGGCGGCGGGCCAATGGGCGGGGCTGGGGCGGGGAGCCGAAGCGGGAGGGGAGCTCCTCCGCCCCTGGAACGGAATCCTCCAGGGAGCGGAGCAGGCTACCGAGCGTGCATCCCGCACCAACCCCCGGCCCCCATCCTCGACCCGCGTCAGACGGAGCTGCCGCCGCCGCCGCTAGAGCAGCAGCAGCACTCGGGGATCCGGGCCCAGCCGGGGCCGCGGGAGGCGGGGGCGCCCGAGCCCTGGATGTCCCGCAGCGCGGCGGCCAGAGTGAGAAGGGCGGGAGAAGGGGGCTCGGGTGGGGGGCGGCGCCGCTGCTGATGTGGCGGAGGGTGGGAGGCGGCCGCGGCACCCGGATGGAGAGGGTGCCAAGGCTGGAGAGGGTGGTCCTGGGTGGGGGGGGTCTAGGAATACGCTCCGCTCCAAGCCAAATCTTGGGAGACAGAGGTCTGGGGCACAGGCCCTCTCTTGCCCAGGTTCTAAAGATAGGGATCCCAGAAAGAGATCTCCCCCTCCAAAAAATCAAGGACAGGGGGACAGCTTCTAGGTACAACTTCCTAGGCAAGATTTTGGGGATGGGGTCTAAGACACAACCTCCTTAGGAAGCCAAGGCCTCTAGGAGGGGATTCCACACCAGACACAATCCTTACCCCTCCCTGCCTGAGGGAGTCTCTGAATACAACAACCCTCTAGGCAAGGTCTTGAGAATGGGGTCCCTGAGCACAGCTTCCCCACCAAGACAAGGCCTGGGGGGATTCCAAGCACAGTCTGTCCCCAGGCCTCAGAGGCATCCCAGGCAGAGCATCGCCCCCACACTTGGGCGCTGTCCCAGGAACATCCCTTTCTCAAAACAAGGTCTCTGTGCCTGGGACCCCATCCCCCTCAGTCTGAATAAAATAATGGGAATTTCAGGCAAACCCCCCCACCACACACACAGAAAAAAGCCTTGGTCAAGGGTCCCAGGCCACAGGTCTCTTGGGCCACCCTCTTTGTCCCGGGGGCTGCCCAGCTGTCTGGGAGGGGCCCGACCCGCAGACAATCCACCGCTTCCCTCTTCAGTTCTGGCCCCCCAGGCTCCAGGGTTCAGGCTGGGCCAGGGGGCGGCTCCCCAGGGACCTGGTACAGCCCTGTCTGTCTGCAGTGTCTGCCGTGCTGGTGACGGCGGCTTTGTGTGTGGTACCTGGGGGGAAGGGGGGAAGCCAGTGATGGGGAGGTGGCTAAGAGTGTGACCCTGTGTTTTTGTGACTGTGTGTGTCTGTGTGTGAGCTGCTGCTGGGGACCGTGAGGAATCATATGTGTGTGTGTGTGTGTGTGTGTGTGTTTCATGCTTGTGGTTCTGTCTGTTAGTGCCTGTGACTGTATTTGTGTGTGACCCCAGCATTTGTGTGACTGTGTATGTATGTATGACAGCTGCTTGCTCCATGTGCAGAACCCTGTACTTTTCATTCCGTCTCTGTTTGTGTGCGTAGTTGTGATTCTGGTTGTATCTTTGATTACATCTTTTGTGACCCTCACATACGTACCTTGGTAACTCTAACTGGGTATGTGACAGTATATCCATTGAGTCTGGGGTTGGGCGTATGTGTGGCTGACTGAAGATGTGGGTGGAGTTGTGACTGTAAGTAGAGTTGTGTCTATGACTCTGTGTCCATGTGCGGCTGTTCTAATGACTTCTAGTCTTTGTGGTTGTGTCTCTAGCTGATTCTATATGTGTTTGTGACATACACGTGTGACACACAACTCTGCCTGCAGTTTGGGTGGATGACTGCCTTTGTATATGAAGTCATATTGTGCTTATGTGACAGGTTGTGTGCTGGCACTGTGACGTGTCTGTTTCTGTTCATAACCACATCTATGCATGTGATTGGGGTTGTATAAATGACTACATTTAGGTCTGTGTGTTGATCTGACTGACCCTTGTGCATTTGCTGTAGTTGTGTATGTGTGATTTGGGTTATGTATTTGACTTAAGAGTCTGAAACTCGGACTATTAATAGTGAGTTATTTAATTGCATGTGACTCAACCTATAGGTGTGTCTATATGTGCTGGCCCCAGGTGATTGCGTGTGTTTGTGGGGGTGTGTGTGTGAGACAGTGACTTTGTATTTGTGTGTGACCTGCATGTCTGTGACCCTGGGTGTCTCTGCGTACCTGTGTCTGTGTCACGGTCTGTAAGATTGTTGTCTGCTATATACTGTGTAGCAATGTGGCTGTTTGGGGTGGGTGCGTATGTGTCCCTGCAGGCATGCTAGGCTGCTTTGTTGAAGTTGCATGATTTGGTGACAGAGTGAATGTCTCCTGACAGCATACATGTCTTGATCCGGAACCATGTCTTCTGTGTAAATGTAGCCGTAAGTATTCCATCTAGGTGTGGGAAATGGAAACTGTGTGCTGATGTTTCTGTGCGTGAGATACAGTGTGTCTGTCCTCATGGGGCTGTGATTATACATGGGCCTATACTTGTCTGTGTGACTTACGTGTTTGCAGGAAGAGAGACTGTATGTTTTTCTGGGATGATGTGACATAGTACAGCTGGGAGTTGGTGGATAACTGCAATAGATGTACCATGACTGATACATGGCTGGGCAATGTGGACACTCCTGGGGTGGGACTTTGGATACATGACCATTTCTGAAATGCGTATGACTGTGACTCTGAGCCACCAACTGTCTGGCTGTGTCTGAGTGGGGCTCGGGGTGAGCTTCCTCTGGATGGCTGTATGCATGTCTTGAGTTTGTGTGCCTGCTTCTCTCTAATGCATGGGCCATGGCCATCAGGGTCCCTGTGTGTGGTTGCAGATGGAGGACCATCCATAGATGTGTGGCTGATACTGTGACCAAAGGTATGTCTCTGACTGGGATGTATGACTGTAACAGTGTGTGACCAGATGGGGTTAGGTGTCCTTGTACAGCCGTGTGCTGGTCAATGCTAGACACATGTGTCTGCGGCTGGGAGTGACCACATGTGTGTCAGTATGTCTACATGCGTCGCTGACCGGATGTCAACAGGCAGCAGGGGAGCTGTGTGTGAACACTGTGTGTGCCTCGGTACTAATAGGTGACCTCCAGCAGGGTGTGATTCATCATGGGTGGGTCTGTGACATGAGCATCTTGGATGGGTGCCTGAGGAAACAACTCTTCTTGGGTGTGGTTGTTCACAGGCTGCCCTGGTGGGTGTGCCTGGACCCGGCTCTTTGTATGTGGTGGAGAAAAGAGAAGTGACCGGATATCAGGTGCTGCTATGACCAAACATTGGTGGCGCTGCCTAGGCAGCCCGGCACTCTGTGTGTGCGCGTGCTTTGTTGCTCAGTCATGTCTTACTCCTTGCGACCCTGTGGACTGTAGCCCCCCTCCCAGTCTCCTCTGTCCGTGGGACTTTCCTGGCAAGAATACTGGAGTGGGTTGCCGTTTCCTTCTCCAAGAATACTGGAGTGGGTTGCCATTTCCTTTTCCAGGGGATCTTCCTGACCCAGGGATTGAACCCGCGTCTCCTGCATTGCAGGCGGATTCTTTACCTGCGGACAAATGGTCTGTAGCAGAGACTGTGTGTCTGTGAATATGGATATGTGGCCAGACATTTACGGTGGCTGTGACTGTTGATGTGTATCTGTGTGATCCCGTGTGTGTAGCTGTGGTTGTGTCTGTATGTAACTAACTGTGCAGAGCTATAACCAGGTGCTGGGGACAACTGGAGACCAGAGTTGCATGTATACCTGTGACTGTATGTGTGTGCAGCCCTAGACATGTGTCTAGAGGGCAAGGCCACTCCCTCTCTGCACCAGCCCCTTGGGTACTGATGGCCTTCTGAGGCCAGGACATCCCCAACAGATGCTCCCAAAACACACCTACTCATTCCTAGGTCCTTGCAACCAGGTGGCTGATTGCCTTAGTAACAGTTGCTATAGTAACCAGGACTCTCATCAGGGATCCTGAGATGAAGGGGGGTTGGCTATATCCAAAGAAGGGGTGAGGTAGGGGACTGAGCCCCACCCCAAGCCAGCTTCTCAACTTTCCCTCCCTCCCTCGGGCAGGGCGGACCCAGGAGGCCTGAGCAGCATCTGCCCCCTGCCCCCTGTGGGGCCCTGGGGCCCCCTGAAATCTCCAGGACGGAGCCAGGTGAGTGGCCAGCTGGGGACTGGTGAAGGCTGCCTGAGGGGGTGGGTCTGCCTAGCACAGCCAGAGGAAATGTCCCTGCAGTCACACAGGCTTAATCACACTTATGAGTGGACAGCATCAAATGACTTCCATCACACTCAAGTGACCTCCTTCACAGACTCACCTACCTAGACTGTGTCACACACACACACACACATTCAGACACACACCAGCATCTCTGCACGCACAGGTACAGGGTCACAAAAACACGCAGACACAATCCTCAACAACATCCAGACTCCCTCCCAGGCGAGTGCTACTGACTAGGGGACTCTCAAGAAATGTCCTCTGTACAATCTCTCCAACAACACACACAGACCCACGCTTTACAGACCACAGCCACACCTTCACAAGCAGATCCAGCCTCACAGACAGCACCCACGTGCTCGTGCCTATATAAGAGCTACACTTTGGCACACACAGTCTCACAAATAAGTCAGTACTCTCATAGACAGTAGCCACATTCTCACACCATCACACTTTCATAAATAACACAAACACAACGTCAAAGACAACAGCCTCATGTCCTCACATACCCTCACAGACCCATGGCTGCATACAGACACACCCCCAGAACAACACTCACAGACCCACACTCTCTGCAACAACAACACATGATCTGACCCATATACACTGTCACAAACAACAGCCATGGAAACAGCCTCACCACCAGCAGCTTCACTCATGGACAGACATGGTATTTTGAGTATCTCTCACAGACACACACACTGTCATGGGCAACAGCCATCAAAGGCAACAGCCACATCCTCACACAGACACACAGCATCAAAGATAACAGTCATAGACATGGCTTTTCAAGAAAACAGCTTTATGCTCAAACACAGACCCATCCTCACAGGCAACATTCCCTGACACACTCACCACCACTCTCTTTAGCCATGAGCTTCAGGGACCTACACTTAGACAACAACCACAATCTTGGCCACAGACATCCCCTCACAGACAGCATTCACACACACTCAGACTCACAGACACAACTATTCTCAGACCTGCATCCTTCCACACACCCTTCAACTGTACACACACTCACAGACAGTAGTTGTCCGAGCAGTTGTATCTGCATCAGAGACCAGCCCGTCCCCAACACTCTCTGGCATGGGCTCTGAATCTCAATCCCTGGACCTTCTGTGTCCCCCACCACTCCCCCATTTGGACCCATGCAACTCAACTCCTATGCCCTCTGTCCACCTCTGACCTTTACCCGTAAACCCCCTGACCTCATGGCCCCTGACTGCTATGCCCTCTACCTGCCAGGTCCCCACTGCCTTAATTTCCCATGACTTCGGATCATCGTGCCTCTTTACCGTCACATCTCCAAACTGCAGACCCCTAAAAGCTGTAACTCAGGACACCCCACCCCAGAACTCCACGCCCCTTAGCCCTGTGCCTTTTTTTGGCCTCACCACAGGGCATCTGGGATCTTAGTTCCCCCACCAGGGGGAACCAGTGCCCCCTGTACCCTCAACGTTGGAAGAACCCAGTCTTCACCACTCCCCACTGGACAGCCAGGGAAGTCCCTAGCCCCATGTCTTTTGAATGCACGCTGCCAATTCTCTCACTCCCCGGCCTTCTAGGTGCCCCCTTGTCAGTATCCCCTAGTTGCTGCTGGTCCATGTTCCCCGAATGTCAGATCCTCTGACCCCGTGACCCCTAACCCTGTAACCCCACTGCCATGTTATCTGACCCCGTGCTCCCTGGGCATTGTTTTCCCCCACCTTGAGTCCCATGCCTCTGACCCTCGCCCTTGACCTGCACCCCTGTTTTGTGTCAGCAGACGGGGCGAGCACCATGAACAAGCTACGGCAGAGCCTGCGGCGGA
>SJXQ01000898.1:369788-389199 GCA_006408695.1 Aepyceros melampus | reverse complement strand
GGGCTCGGCTGGGCGTGGCTGCAGCTGTAGGCCGGCGGTTCGAAGTGCTCATGCGTTCCAGACCCGAGAGGTGACTGAGACCTCGGCCTGTGTGGAAGAGACTTGACATCCGCAAAGAACTGCGGAGCCTGCAACATTAGCCCCCCTGCTCCCCCAGCCTGGGTCCCTCACAGTTGGGGTTAAAACCCAAGACACATTCTCCTGTGCCAGGAAAATATGACCTGGAGTGTGTGTTAGGGGACGCATCCCGCCTGGAGTCACGCTGTTCTGCGGGAGCTCACAGTCTCCAGGGGGCACTGGAAGGTCACAAATGTTCTATAGCATTTGCAGTGGGCTCCCCTGATAGCTCAGTTGGTAAAGAATCCGCCTTCAATTCAGGAGCCCCCGGCTCGATTCCTGAGTTGGGAAGATCCGCTGGAGAAGGGATAGGCTACCCACTCCAGTATTCCTGGGCTTCCCTTGTGGCTCAGCTGGTAAAGAATCCGCCTGCAGTGCGGGAGACCTGGGTTCGATCCCTGGGTTGGGAAGATCTCCTGGAGAAGGGAAAGGCTACCCACTCCAGTATTGTGGCCTGGAGAATCCCATGGACGGTGTAGTGTATGGGGGTAGCAAAGAGCCCGATACTACTGAGCGACTTTCACTTTCGCTACTGTTAAGTGCTTTCTGGTTTAGACCACCACGACTCTTTACAACACACACTAAAATTTATGAGGGAGAGGGCAAGATTCAGGGTCAAATCTCCACTCAGTCTCTTCCTGACTAGGAGACAACAGATGATGGTCACAGAAAGGGGAATTCCCCCCAACAACACACACTCTCCTTTCCTCCCCACCCTGTCTTATTTTCCCTTCCCCTGGAAGTGGATCTTGTGTGAGAGGCTGTTGAGAGGTACAGGAAATGCTGGAGAGAATGACTGGAAGATGGCCAATAAAGGGTGTTTTACTAAACTACAGCTGTGAGCACCTGAGCTTGATGCCACGGGGAACTCTGGGAAATCAGACCATCCCACCCGCGGGGCAAGGGAGCTGGAGCGTGTGTACCCCAGCTCCCATCAGTCATTGCGTGAGGCCAGGCTCCAGGCGCAGACAGTGTCACTCAGAAGGACACCGAGCTGTGTTAAGGAAGCCCAGGGATACAAGGAGAGAGGTGCAGACGTGGATTACGGACTTGTGGACATAGTGGGGGAGGGAGAAGGAGGGCCGAATTTGGGAGAGTCATATTGACATATGTATACTACCATGAGCAAAATAGATAGCTATTGGGAAGCTACTGTATAACCCAGGGAGACCAGCTTGGTGCTCTGTGATGACCTAGAGGGGCAGAATGGGGGGTAGGGGATGGGTGGGAGACTCAAGAGGGAGGGGATATATGTACACCTGATTTATGTTGTTGTACAGCAGAAATTAACACACCAGGGACAGAGGCAGGGTGAGAATCACTAGTCCAAACTGTGCTTCAGTTTTCTCACTTGGATATCTGGGAGGAGAATGGAGTCCGCCACCTTGTAGGTCTGAGATGCAGAGTAATGAGTGCTTAGGACACGATGTGCTTAGGACATTGCCTGATACAGCAGCCCAGTGAACACTCGGAATCATTGATGACTGTGCTTGTTTCATGTCCTCCCTCCCCTTCCCCACCAAGTACCTGGGCCACGTGGAGGTGGAGGAGTCCCGGGGGATGCACGTTTGTGAAGATGCTGTGAAGAAGTTGAAGGCGGTGAGTGAAGGGCTGGAGCGGGGAGGGAGCAAGGTCAGAGCAGAAGAGGCAGCCCTGCCCACACCCTCTGTCTGTCTCCATTTCAGATGGGTCGGAAGTCCGTGAAGTCTGTCCTGTGGGTGTCAGCCGATGGGCTCCGGGTTGTGGATGACAAGACCAAGGTAGGAGACCTGTGGGCCTGGGAGTGGGTACCAGTGGGCCCCCCTCTCCTCAGCCTGCTCAAACAGGGCCTTCTCACCCACCTCTGGGATGTCCCTCCCTCAGGGACCTTCGCGATTCAGCTATGGCTCCTATAATATATTGGCACATCTCACAGTCATAATTCAGGATTGAGTCCTGTGGCTATTTGTGAACCGGCATGGAGTGTGGGTGAGAGCACAGACTAGAGCAGTTGCCTCAGCTGGTCTTCCAGCCCACCCACTTTCCAGCTGGGTGACCCTGGGCGTGAGGGGGGCGGGGTGGGATTTAACCCTTGTCATACCTCACTTGGCTTATCTGCAAAAATGAGGGTAAAATTGGAGCTTACCATTCAACGAGAATGTATGTGCAAATAGTTTAAAACCATGCCCGGTATAGCAGAAGTGTTCCGATCAATAAATGTTAGCTGTTATGTGCTTATTCTCCATCTACTCGGCCAGATGGAAGCACCGTGGAACCAGGACCTGGGTCTCTGTCTGCTCACCATTGAATTCCCTGCCCCTAGCCCAGAGACTGCCCGGGAAGCCAGCCAGCATGTGATGACAATTAGGTTAATGACTGAAAAGGATTCACCCCCTCCAGGAAGCTTTGCCGGACTCCCGTCCAGCTTGGGTCAGGCACCTCATCTTGCTCCCAAAAGCCCCTGCACCTCCCAGATCCAGCCCTGAGCCCTCCACCCATCAAGAACAGCGTGGCTGGGACTCTGGCCTGTCTCCGTTGGGTGATGGGTCTGACTCCTGCCCTAAACTCGGGAGCCCCATGTAAGCAGGGCCCACAGCTGTTTCAACAAATGCAGGGTCCCCAAGCCATCTGGGACAGGACACAGTCCAGACACGCAGGGAATACGTGAGACAGTCCACATTCCTTTCCTGGCTTCCCTCGCAGGATCTGCTGGTGGACCAGACCATTGAAAAGGTCTCCTTCTGTGCTCCTGACCGCAACCTGGACAAGGCTTTCTCTTACATCTGCCGTGATGGGACCACCCGTCGCTGGATCTGCCACTGTTTCCTGGCGCTCAAGGATTCAGTGAGTACCACCGAAGCCCAAAGCCACCTGAGTCTGTCTCCCATGCCCTGGTATTCCCAACCTCAGCCCGCTGTGTGGTGTCGGCAAGTCACTCACCTTACCTCTCCTCTGTGTCCTCATCTGGAAGAGGGGGTGTGTTCACAGTCCCTGAGTGCATGCATGCTATGTCACTTCAGTCGTGTCTGATTCTGTGCCACCCTATGGACTGTAAGCCTGCCAGGCTCCTCTGTCCATGGGATTCTCCAGGCAAAATCCTGGAGTGGGTTGCCGTGCCCTCCTCCAAAGGATCTTCCCGATTCAAGGATCAAACCCGCAGCTCTTATGCCTCCTGCATTGGCAGGCAGGTTCTTTACCAATAGCACCACCTGGGAAACCCAGTCACAGCCCCTAACAGAAGATTATCGTGAGACTTGATGGGTTTGATACAGAGTATTTGGAATGATGCCTGGCATATAGGAAGCACTCAGAAAAACATTATTTACCATCATCCTCCTCTTTGTCAATAATTCTTCATGTTTCTCTAGCTTTTCTCATTTGAGGAGCATATACATACCCATGCACAGCTCCACGAATTTTTCCTTATTTTGAAATTTTATTTATTTATGTATTTTTGTCTGCATCACGGGGCATATGGGATCCTAGTTTCCCAACCAGGGATGGAACCCATGCCCCCTGCAATGGGAGCTTGGAGTCTTAACCACTGGACCACCAGGGAAGTCCCAAAGTAGTTAAAGTGTACAATTCAGTGACATATATATATATTCACAATGCTGTTTACACAATTCCTTCACCTCCATCTAGTTCCAGACATTTTATCACTCCTAGAAGACACCTCATACCCATTAAGAAGTCACTACCTGCTTACTAGCTCTATGGAGTTGTCTGTTGCAGACAGTGTGTACAAAATGAGTCATACAGTATATGATGTTTTATGACTGGCTTCTTTCACTTAGCATAATGTTTTTAAGGTTCGTCCTTGTTGTAACATGACTCAATATTTCATTCCTTTTAATGAACAAATAATATTCCATTGTATGGACATACCACATTTTACTTTATTTATCCACTGATGAACACTTGGTTTGTTTCTCCCTTTTGGCTATTGGACTAGCGCTTCTATGAACGTTGCTATGCACGTATTTGTTTGAACACCTGTTTTTAACTCTTCTGGGTATGTACTTAGGAGTGGAATCACTGGGGCACATAGTAAATCTATTTTTTTTAACTTGGGGCATACTTGCTTTACAATGTTGTATTATATCCCCTCCTCATCCCATCTAGGTCACCAGTGGGCACTGAGCTGGGCTCCCTGTGCTATACAGCAGGTTCCCACTAGCTATCTGTTTTACACAGAGCAGTGCACGTTTTTTGAGTAATTGCCAAATTGTTTTCCTTGGTGGCAGCACCATTTTCATTCCCACTCACACTGTACGAGGGTTCTAATTTCCCCATATCCTTGTCACCACTTTATTGTAGCCGTCCTATAGATGCGCGTGCTATCTCACTGTTGTATTTCCCTGATGACTAATGATGTTGGGCTTCTTTGCATGTGCTTATTAGCCAATTGAACATCTTTTTCAGAGAAATACCTATTCAAATCCTTTACCCATTTTTAATTGGGTTGTTTGACTTTTTACTGTTGTGAGAGCTCTTTATATATTCTGGATACTAGATACTTATCAGTTGTGTGATTTGCAAAACTTTCCCCTCATTGTGTGGGGTGTCTTTTCACTTTCTTGATAGTGTCCTTTGATGTACAAATGTACACATTTTGATGAAGTTCAATCTCTCAGTTTTTTTCTTTTGTTATTTCTGTTTTGGGTGTCATATATCATATCTAAGAATTCATTGCCAAATCCAAGGTCATAGAGATTTACCAAATGTCTTATTTAAGAGTTTTATAGTCTTGTTCAGTCAGTCACTCGGTCATGTTCAACTCTTTGCGACCCCATGGACTGCAGCACGCCAGACTTCCCTGTCCTTCACCATCTCCTGGAGCTGGCTCAAACTCATGTCCGTTGAGTTGGTGATGCCATCCAACCATTTATAGCCTTAGCTCTTATATTTAGGTCTTTGATCCATTTTGAGTTAATTTTTATTAAATGATGTGAGGTAGGAGTCAACCTTATTTATTTTTCATGTGAATATCCAGTTGTTCCAGTATCTGAGCTCTCAGTTTTGTTGGTCTATATGTCTCTCCTTATGCTAGTATCACATTATTTTGCCGTGACTGCTTTAGCTTTGGGTAAGTTTTTAAACTGGAAAGTGTGAGTTATTCTATTTTATTCTTTTTCCAATTGTTTTGGCTGTCCTGAGTCCCTTGCAATTCCATAAGAATTTCAGGATCAGCTTTTCCATCTGTGGAAGAGCCCATTGAGATTTTAAAAGGGATTGCATTCAATCTGCAGAATGCTTTGGAAAATATTGCCCTTTTAACAATATTAAACAGTCCACAAACACAGGATGTATTTCCATTTTATTTAAGTCTTCTTAAATCTCTTTCAACAATGTTGTGTAGTTTTTAATGTTTACATCTTTTGTTTCCTTGGTTAAATTTATTCTTAACCATTTTATTATTCTAATGGTACTGTAAATGGAATTGTCTTAATTTCATTTTTGAATTGTTTACTGCCTGTGTATACAGATATAACTGATTTTTTTCATGTGTTGATTTTGTATCCTACAACTGTGCTGAATTTATTTATTTGCACTAATTGTGGCTCCTTTATGATATTCTAAGTATATGATCATGCTTTCTACACACAGAAGTAATTTTACTTCTCTCTTTCCAACTTGGGATGCCTTTTATTTCTTTTTCTTGTCTAGTTACTCTAGATAGAACTTCCAATACAGTGTTTTTTTTTTGTTTTGTTTTGTTTGTTTTTTTAAATTAATTTTTATTTTTTTTAGTTTGTTTTGCTTTACAATACTGTATTTGTTTTGCTACACATCGACATGGATCAGCCACGAGTGTACATGATCTCCAATACAGTGTTGAATAGAAATGATGAAAATGGCATCCTCATCTTGTTCCTGATCTAGGGGAAAGCTTTGTCTTTTACCACTGAGGATAATGTTAAGTGTGAGTTTTTCATAAATATCCTTTATAAGGTTGAGGAAATTCCCTTCTATTCCAATTTTGTTGGATGTTTTATCATGAAAGGGTGCTGGATTTTGTCATATGCTTTTCCTGTGAGACTCAAAAGAGTCATGTGGGTTTTTTTTCTTTCATTCTATTAATGTGGTTGATTGATTTTCATATGTTAAACCAACCTTGCATCCCTGGAATAAATCTCACTTGATCATGGTGCATAACCATTTTAATGCGCTGTTGGATTCAAATTGCTGGCATTGGGTTGAGGATGTTTGTCCTCAATTTTAACTTTAAGAGGTGACTGAGCATCTTGTTTCTGGGAGAAGGAAATGGCAGCCCACTCCAGTGTTCTTGCCTGGAGAATCCCAGGGACAGAGGAGCCTGGTGGGCTGCCATCTATGGGGTCACGCAGAGTCGGACATGACTGAAGCAACTTAGCATGCATGCATGCACTGCAGAAGGAAATGGCAGCCCACTCCAGTGTTCTTGCCTGGAGAATCCCAGGGACAGAGGAGCCTGGAGGGCTGCCATCTATGGGGTCGCACAGAGTCGGACACGACTGAAGCGACTTAGCAGCAGCAGCAGCAGCAGAGCATCTTATTTAGGGAACAGAAGTCAGACATACCTCATGAGAATCCCAGCTCTGCCATTCACTTGTTGGAATGGGCAAGTTGACCGAACCGTAGTTTCTTCATCTGTACAATAGGTTCACAAAGTTGTCCACTTCCTCGCACTCTTGTGAGGATTCTGTAAAAGGGTGCAAACCAGAGCTCAACCCAGGGCTCCGCAAGATTTTTGCTGACACATATGTGGGCCTCCCTGTGCCTGGCTTTGTGCCACATGCCCTGCATAGATCCATTCACCTTTCTTGCAACGACCCGACAAAGCGGGTGCTATTACAGCCCTCATTTTACAGATGTGGAGCCTTGGATACTGGAAGTGATTTTCTTGAGGTCACACAGCTGAGAAATGGGAAGCCAGCATCAGTCTGAGGCTCTCTGGCCTTTGTTGTTGTTCAGTTGCTCAGTCATGTCCAATTCTTTGTGACCCCATGAACTGCAGCACACCAGGCTTCCCGTCCTTCACCATCTCCTGGAGTTTGCTCAAACTCATTTCCATTTGAGTCAATGATGCTGTCTCTGGCTTTGGAGCCTCTCAAGTAGGCAGACTTGAAAGATTTCTAAAGTCAGCAGTCACTTGTACACCCCTCTACCCAGATACGGCGATTAACATTTGCCTGGACTTATATCACTTACCTATACAGCTTATTTTTTGATGCATTTCAAAGTTGCAGACATCAGAATACTTCCCCAAACATTTCAGCTTGCATACCAGTAAGCAGAATTCGTATTTGTTTCCAGCCTTCTTTTTTGGCCTCAAGTTGCCGCCCATGGGATCTTAGTTCCCTGCCAGGGTTTGAACCTATGCCAGCTGCAGTGGACGCATGGAGTCCTAACCACCGGACCCTCCAGCTTTTCTTTTGAAGTGAAATTCATGCTGCCAACAAACCTTAAGTATACATTTGTCGAGTTTTGACAACTGTGTACACTGTGTAACGAAACTGTGTGACATCAAGATCTGGTTGGTTGCCACCAACTCAGACTGGTCCCCTCGTGCTCAGTCAGTCCCCATCCCCTCTCTTCATAGTTCTGATGTTTTTCCATCAAAGACTAGTTTTGCCCATTCTGTAAGTTCACATAGAGTAATACAGTTCAACAGAGCCATACAGTTATTACGCTCTTGTCTGCGGCTTTTGTCCCTCGTCATGCAGTTGTGCACGGAAGCCCAAGAGAGGTGAAAGGATCGGGGTCACCCAGCTGCTGGAACCCGGGGCTGCCGGCGTCCGGTCTGCAGCACAGAGAGTCCCTAAGGCCAACTCCACCTCTTCCCACAGGGCGAGAGGCTGAGCCACGCGGTGGGCTGTGCTTTTGCGGCCTGCCTGGAGCGGAAACAGCGGCGGGAGAAGGAATGCGGGGTCACGGCTGCCTTCGACGCCAGCCGCACCAGCTTCGCCCGCGAGGGCTCCTTCCGCCTGTCTGGGGGCGGGCGGCCGGCGGAGCGAGAGGCCCAGGACAAAAAGAAAGGTGGGTGCTGCCCGGGGGCGGGCGGGGCGACGGCGGCCCGGGGGTGTGGCTGAGGGATCCGGTGTGAGCGAGGAGAGCGGAGGTACCGGGCGCTACAGCTCACAGAGCAGGCAAGAAAACACACACAAAACAAAACCCAAAACAAGCCACCCTCCCCCCAAAGAAAAGCAAGGCATCGACCACGAAGTCTGGTTACAGTTTCTACAGCGTACTTGGGTTTAAGGAGTCCTTTGGGCAATATTCTATCGGCCACAAACCCTGGCAAAGCTCACCGAGCGCTTTATTATCTGCTAACCCAAGGAGGTTCCCAGGCTTTTCAAACTGTGGATCCACCCTGTTAATGGGTTGTCGAAGTCGAATTGCTGGGCTGTGGTTGGCATTTTAAGAAATAAAATAGAAAACGACAGGAAAATATCAGCGTAAGGGAAGGTAGTAAGGGTAAATGTAGTTATGTGCTTTTATGTCAGTGGGTCTATGTGCGTGGCGGGGAGGGGGACGGCTTACCAGCTAACAAGTGTTACTCTGGATTGCTGTCGTGAACGTTGGAAAAATACCTGGCAAGCTCTAACATTCTAGGTCAAAGGCAAACAGTAAGTTCTCAAACTGTGTTTTTAAATATTTGAGTGTATTATGTGTTGGGTCAAAGCATAATTTTTAATTTTTTTTTTACTGTGGATTTTAGTTTTTAAATTTTTGGAAAACACTGCTTAAAATTTACAAAGAATTTACCATTGGATTCAGGATGAAGAAGACTGAAGAGATTTGACAGATATTATTAATAAAAAATGCAATGTTTGATCATGTATTGGATCCTGGATATTATATAAATATATGTATTCAATGTTCAATTCAATATATATTTTTGAATATATATATGTTGAAATGTATATTAATATCCATAAAGAATGTGAGTGGAAATTGGAATATGGACTGTACCCAGTGGTATCATATCCATGTTTAATTCCCCAAGTGAGAAATTATACTGTGATAAAATTCTTTACAAATTCCCTATTTTACATATGGTAGTGTGTATCTGTTGTCTCAAACTCCTAATTTATCCCCCCTCCCACTTCCCCTTTGATAACCATAGGCTTGTTTTCTATGTCTGTGAGTCTATTTCGATGTCTGTTTGTTTTTTTTTTCCTAATTTTATTTATTTTTGGCTGTGCTGTCTTCCTTGTTGCGTGGGCTTTTCTCTAGTTGCAGCAAGCGGGGGCTTCTCATTGCGGGGGCTTCTCTTGCAGAGTCCAGGCTCTAGAGCCTGAGGGCTTCCCTGGTTGCAGCAAGTGGGCTCAGTAGTTTCTGCTCCTGGACTCTAGAGTACAGGTTCAATAGTTGTGGTACATGGACTTAGTTGCTCTGTGGCATGTGGGATCTTCCCAGATCAGGGATGGAAACTGTGTCTCCTGCATTGGCAGGCAGATTCACTGAGCCACAGAGGAAGTCCTATTTCTGTTTTGTAAATAAGTTCATTTGTATCATTTTTTTAGATCCCAAATATAAGTGACATCTTTGATATTTGTCTTTCTCTGTCTGACTTGCCTCACTTAATATGATTGTATCTAAGGCCATTCATGTTGCTGTAAATGGCATTATTTCACTCCTTTTTATGGCTGAGTAATATTCCATTGTAAATATATATATACACACACATATATATATATATCATATATTCTTTATCCATTCATCTGTCAGTGGACATTTACGTTATTTCCATGTCCTGGCTGTTGTGTGCAACTTAAATGTTACAGAAAGACAATTATGGAAGGAGAGACAGCTCGAATACCATAACAAGTTAACACGGGAACATTGGTTAAGAGAACCTGTGTGCTCTGTGTGGAGAAGGCAGTGGCATCCCACTCCAGTACTCTTGCCTGGAAAATCCCATGGATGGAGGAGCCTGGTAGGCTGCAGTCCATGGGGTCGCTAAGAGTCGGACATGACTGAGTGACTTCACTTTCACTTTTCACTTTCACGCATTGGAGAAGGAAATGGCAACCCACTCCAGTATTCTTGCCTGGAGAATCCCAGGGATGGGGGAGCCTGGTGGGCTGCCGTCATGGGGTCGCACAGAGTCGGACACGACTGGAGTGACTTAGCAGTATCAGTGTGCTCTGTGTTCCATTTTTACACCTTTTCTGTAAGCTTAAAACATTTCTAGCTAAAAAGTTAAGAAAACAAGTTTTTATCACTTGCTTTAATATTCAGGTTTACAATGTCTATTTTTCTTGGTAAATTATGGGACCACTTACAAACCACTTGACAAATTTAAAGATGTCTTCACAGCTTACAAAATATTTTCTGTTTACATCATCTATCAGAATTTATAAAGAACTTTATCAGTGGCAAAGCAGATTACAAAGTATAGTTAACAGAGGGCCTGAATATGTTATATTTTATTGTTTGCAAAAAAACACACTGAGTGGGTAAGTTTACTACTTATATAGGACATTAGAATTCACCAAGAATCTCATGTGCTTTAGAGTTTGCAATGGATTTTGCTGTTTCCATCCAAAGGATATTATAATTTCCAGGTAGAAAGCATTTTAGAGTTTGCACCGCAAAAATGAGAGTTTACAAAGTGTGGTATATGATTTGCTGAACACATCATGGGGTTTTGCCCAATGATGCACTGATTCACAGTCTGGAGGCACCGAATGTCAACAAAAGAGCTCTCTCCAGTTTAGGAGGTAGGGAACAGTGCCATTTCCACAAAGTTGTTTACCAAGCTTTTGTGGGATTCCAGAGCAATTGAACATTCACTGTCTCAACTGAGGCTCTCAGGAGGCCTGGGGAGGCAGCAGGGAGATGTTTATTCCAGGTTCACTTGAGGAACCTGCAGCCCAGAGATAGGAAGAGACTTTCTGAGGCCCCGGGTGGTGGGGGCAGAAGTGGTTTGGTGGTTCTAACCCGTCCCAGCCTGGTTCCACTGCCCCCAGCCTGGTTCCACTGCCCCCAGCCTGACCTGGAAAAGGAAATGGCAACCCACTCCAGTATTCTTGCCTAGAGAATCCTATTGACAGAGGAGCCTGGTGGGCTGCCGTCTATGGGGTCGCACAGAGTTGGACACGACTGAAGCGATTAGCAGGCATGCATGCATGCATTGGAGAAGGAAATGGCAACCCACTCCAGTATTCTTGCCTGGAGAATCCCATGGACAGAGAAGCCTGGTAGGCTGCCGTCTATGTGGTCGCACAAAGTCGGACATGACTGAAGCGACTTAGCAGCCGCAGCAGCAGCAGCCTGACCTGGGGGGAGGGCCTCATCGCCCCCTCGTGGACGATGGGAGAAGCGCTGGGCGGCCTCCCTGACTTCCTTGTGCTAAGTCACTTCAGTTGTGTTCGACTCTCTGCAACCCCCTGGACTGTGGCCCTGATGCCGGGGCTCCAGCACTGGCGAACGACGAGCTGATCTGCGTGCAGAGGGCACTGATGCTGTCGCTGCCACTGGCCCCAGGCGGCTCCATCTCAGGCACTGGGAGGTCAGGGAACAGGCCCAGGCTCTGCCCTTGACCCCAGTTCTGCGGGTGGCCCTCACAAGGTGTGTGGGTCGTGATTCACTCTGCAGTAACTAAAAGTCCATGGCCGCAGAAATAGCTGTGCACGTGTGTGTGTGTCACACCTGAGTGGTGCAAGAGCCAAGCAGTGTGTGACTTGGGGCCTCCGTGCACAACTGTACGATGAGGGATAAAACCCACAGACAAGAGCATAATACTGTATGACTCTGTTGAACTGTATATTCTCTGTGAACTTACAGATTGGGCAAAAGTCGTCTGTGATGGAAAAATACCAGGACAGTGGTTGTTGCTTAGGCAGTGGGGACTGACTGAGCATGAGGGGATGGTCTGGGTTGGTGGCAATGTTCTAGGTCTTGATGTTACTCAGTTTCATTACACAGTGTATACAGTTGTCAAAACTCAAAAATGTAAACTTAAGGTTTGTAGCCAGCATAGGGCTCCTCTGTCTGTGGGATTCTCCAGGCAAGAACACTGGAGTGGGTTGTCATGCCCTCTTCCAGGGGATCTTCCAACCCAGGGATCAAACCCGTGACTCATATCTCCTGCACTGGCAGGCAGGTTTTTTACCACTAGTGCAGCCTGGGAACCCCTGAGCTTAACCTCACTAGCACTCATCTTCCCTGGTGGCTCAGACAGTAAAGAATCCGCCTACAATGCGGGAGACCTGGGTTCAATCCCTGGGTTGGGAAGATCCCCTGGAGGAGGGCATGGCAACCCACTCCAGTGTTCTTACCTGGAGAATCTCTGGACAGAGGACCCTGGTGGGCTGCCGTCTGTGGGGTCACAAAGAGTCGGACACAACTGAGTGGCTAACACACACCCACAGCACTCGGGCTGTGGCTCAGGTGCAGCCACTTGGGAGGATGGCTGTGTGTGTGTGTATAGGCAGTAGTGAGGAGAACCCTGCCATTTGGTGCTGAGTGGGGAGACCAGGTACCCACCGAGGACAAAGAGCAGGCCCAGAGGGGAGCGATCCCAAGCTGAGGGGTTGAAACAGTCTGGAAAACTCCTCAGAGCAAGTGTGCCAAGCTGGCTCTAGAACAATGGGTAGCAACTGAAGGAATGGAGGAGGTACTTGAGGCGGGAAGAGTGGTGGGAGGCAGACAAAGAACAGAGCAGATGCAATGACGGAGGATGACAGCGTGACGTGGAGAGAGCAGGCCAGAGGAAGAGGCAGGTTAGCACAGTCGTTTGGAGCTCAGATTATGGAATCAGCCCTCCTCTTCCTTCACAGTGTGGCTCAGGCAAGTCACTTGCCATTGCTGGACCTCAGTTACCACATCTGTAAAATGGGGATAAAGATAGTTTCAACCTCATTGCGTGGTGGTGAGGATTGAACGAGTTCATCCTTTCAAGGCACTTGGAACACTGCCTGATACATTGGTCATGCACCAAAGAAGTGTTTGTTAAATTGATTAGAAAGGGAGACAAGAGATCTCAGAGGGAGAAATAGTAGAAGCAGCAGAGGAAGATGGATGGAGGACAGAAAGCTTGAGACACACAGAGGGTCAAGTTGGGTGATGACTCCCCACAGGCCTCCTGGGGAAAGTGGTCTTGGCTTGAATGAGGATGAGGGACATTTTAGGGCTCTGACCAGCTTGTCTTAAGCCAGGGCACATGGGGTAAGGAAGGCAGCATTGGAAGACAATCAAGGGGACTGAGGAGAGGCCCCATGCCAGGGGAGGTATCTAACCATCTCTCTCCCCCTGTCTCTAGCAGAAGCAGCAGCTGCCCCGACTGCGGCTCCTGGCCCTGCCCAGCCTGGGCATGTGTCCCCAACACCAGCCACCACATCCCCTGGTGAGAAGGGTGAGGCAGGCACCCCAGTGCCTGCAGGCACCACTGCGGCTGCCATCCCCCGGCGCCATGCCCCCCTGGAGCAGCTGGTTCGTCAGGGTTCCTTCCGTGGGTTCCCAGCACTCAGCCAGAAGAACTCGCCTTTCAAACGGCAGCTGAGCCTACGGCTGAATGAGCTGCCATCCACGCTGCAGCGCCGCACTGACTTCCAGGTGAAGGGCACAGGTGAGCCCAGGACTCAGCAAGAAGGAACATTGGGATCAATGCCCCTGACTGTTCTGAGCAAGAGATAGGGAAGAGGTGATACGCATCACGATTGATTAGCACAGTCTGCCACAGGCAAAGGAAAGGTGGAACGCATCATGATCAGTTAGCAATGTCTGCCATCGGTCTGGGCGAGGAGAGAGGTAGTGTAAGCTGTGATCCATTAGCAATGTCTGCTCCGGGTAAGGGATAGCACAAAAGGTGGCTCAAGTCATGATGGTAATGGGCTGACATACATAATGATTGATGAAAACTTCTGTGGGCAGGGGAGAGGAGAGCAGCTGGGCCCGGATGCCATGCTGTTGCTCAGGAGGAGACTGAAGCACCACAGGCTAATGCTCCCTTCCAACCTTTTGACCAGTACAGCCATGAGATACAGGTGAAGGATACAGGTTCAGAGGAATGTCTGTTTAGGGCAGGGAGAACTGAGTGATGGCAGACATCACGGTCTCCTTACAGTGTCCGGCATGAACAAGAAGAGAGAGTAAGGCGGCAAACCACATGATTAATTACCAAAATTTGTTTCGGGCAAGCAAGAAGAGAGAGCAGGATCATTACATTTTGCTCGAATGAATCCCAGAATTTGGCTTATGGAAGCAGGCGACGAAGGGCACAAGTAGCCTGGGAATCATGGAATCAGGGAGCACAGTGACAGATTCGCCATGTTGCTTGTGGATAAAGGACTGTGGGAGGCAGGACCCATTGTTATTGACTAGACATGCCTTCCTGGGAGAGTGACAAGGCAAAAGGTAGTATGTCATTGATTAGTAATGTCTGCTGATAGGAGAGAGGCAATACAAATGTCCCTTTTTGTTGGAGGAAAGATGGAATTACCAGTCCTTTCTTCCAGCATTTGGCCAGTAGAGCCATGAGGTCTTGCCAGGTGAGGGGTAAAGTGAGCAAAGAGCTTAACGGGAGAAAAGCATCGTGTTTGATTACTAATGTCTGCTGTGGACCAGGAAACGGAGAAACACAGCATATGTCATGATTTAAAAACAGCGTCTGCCATGGGGAAGAGAGAAGAGAGGTGGCATGGAACAGTGTTTTGCCCGAGGGAGACAGGCTGGAGGGCTGCCTTTCCTCCCAGCTGTCAGTGAAGTCATGCGGTCTGGCTCGCTCTCCTGTTTCCATCTGCCAGATCTGTGACACCTCCCCCTTGCGGCCCCGGGGATTGGTGTGGGAGGCGTTGATCTGTATCCAGGAGGCTGGGCTAGTCCAAAAGGTGACTGCAGAGCAGGTGCCAACGCTTGATGGGAATGACGCACGCTCACTCCATATCCTGCAGCTCACTCCCGTGTCCTGCACACACCCTCGCATTTGCTGTCTTCATTAAGCAGCCTGCCAGTAAGCACACCCCCAGGGCTCTCACATCTGCTCTCTGAGGGGGGCAGACACCCCAGACTTCATGTGGAGGCCTCAAGTGCCTGTAGCCAATTGCACACTTGCTTGGATGTGACTTGCCACCCAGAAATTTCATAGGCTCACACAGATGTCCCACTCTGCTGCGGGTATCATGCTCGGAAGTCACACACTTAGAGAGAGACGCAACCAAAAGTCACATACACACACAGAAGTTGCAGAACCAGGTGTGCCATTATACACACTTAGAAAACACATAATCAATACAGACTATTATATATAAAACAGATAACCAAGGCCCTGCTGTATAGCACAGGGAACTATTAATATATTCAATATCCAGTAATAAACCATAATAGAAAAGAATATGAGAAAGAATTCACACACACACATATATACACGGATGTATGTATAACTGAATCACTCTGCTGTCACTGCTTGACTCTCGTACCACTCAGATGTGACACACACACACACACAGTTGTTTTCGTGGCCATGGCCACTTGGCTACTGCAGAGTGAGTCCGCTGACACATACCTTGTGAGGGCCACCCGCAGGGCTGGGGTCAAGGGCAGGGCCTGCTCACTGATCTCCGCCCTTTGCTGACCTCCCAGTGCCTGAGATGGAGCCGCCTGGGGCCAGTGACAGTGACAGCATCAGTGCCCTCTGCACGCAGATCAGCTCGTCGTTCGCCAGTGCTGGAGCCCCGGCATCAGGGCCCCCGCCGGCCCCGACAGGTAGACGCTGCCCTTCCCCTAAGCCAGATGCCCTCCAGTGTTGCTCCCGCCTCCCCCTGCTTCCTTCAGGACCACTGCAGAGACTCTGGGAATCTTGGAATCCCACAAGCTTGGAACCCTGGGTCATCTCAGAGCTATGAGATTACCATAGAAACCATAGATTACCATAGATTATATTACCATAGAATCCATAGGTTACCATGGATCATTCAAGATCATCCTAAAATCATGGAATCAATCACTGTAGCACCATGGAATCACCTGAGAGCCATGGATCATTTAAGAGCTATGAATCATCGTAGAATTGTGGAATCTACCACTTTAGAACCATGCACCATCTTAGAACCACAAGGTCATCTCAGGGACATGGATTCATCCTAGAACCATGAAATACCATAAGAATTATGAGATTAGAACTTTAGAACCATGGCATCAATGTTTAAACCTTCCTGTTTTAGAATTGTAAAATCTAGACACCTACAGTCTTTGAATCACAAGATATTAGAGCCTAATACATTGGAGCCACAAAACCTTGGAATCTTACAGCCTTGAAAGCAGGCTTTCTGAGAAAATAATGCCAGGCAATCCCCCTGAAGCCACATGCTTATCCCAGAACCGGGGAAGCACCTTGGAATTCCAAACAATGTAAATTTAGAACTCTAGAATCTTCAAAAACGCAAACTTAAAACTACTGAAACTTACCCACCAGGTGGGTAAGTTTAGTACATTCTGAGAAAGAATAGTACATTCTGAGAAAGAGCCATGCGATCTTAGAATTTTAGCCTTCTAAAACAATACTATCAAAATATTAGAGCCAAGGCTAATATTGAAAAGTATTTAATAACAGGTTTGTTACTGACCAACCAGAAGGGAAACCAGCCTGGGTGATTGTCACCCTTGCCTATATTTTTCCATCTCAGGACCTTAGAATCTCAGAACTGAATTTTCTGAGAGCTGCATGACCTTATGTGGTTCAGGAGGGGTCAAGTCATTTGTCCAAAGTCCGTGCAGTTAATGAGGAGCCAGGCTAGAAGCAAGGCAGGTAGCCTGGTGCAGCGTCTAGTCCCCAGCCTGGGGTTCTCTCTGCTGCAGCCCATGCCCCCTAACTGCCCCTCTTCTCTCTCCAGGGACTTCTGCCTGGGGTGAGCCCTCCGTGCCCCCTGCAGCTGCCTTCCAGCCCGGACACAAGCGAACCCCTTCGGAGGCCGAGAGGTGGCTGGAGGAAGTGTCCCAGGTGGCAAAGGCGCAGCAGCAGCAGCAGCAGCAGCAGCAGCAGGCGGCTCCTGTACCCACTGTGCCCCCTGGCCTGCAGCCCTTCCCTGCCCCCGTGGGGCCCTTCGACGCCACACCTGCCCAGGTGGCTGTGTTCCTGCCGGCCCCACACATGCAGCCCCCTTTTGTGCCCGCCTACCCGGGCTTGGGCTACCCACCCATGCCCCGTGTGCCCGTGGTGGGCATCACCCCCTCACAGATGGTGGCCAACGCCTTCTGCTCAGCCGCTCAGCTCCAGCCCCAACCCGCCACCCTGCTCGGAAAAGCGGGGCCTTCCCACCCCCTGCTGCCCCCAGCGCCCCTGGGGGCCAGGCCCGTCCACGCCCCAACGGGGCGCCCTGGCCCCCAGAGCCAGCACCGGCCCCGGCCCCTGAGTTGGACCCCTTTGAGGCCCAGTGGGCAGCATTAGAAGGCAAACCTGCTGTGGAGAAGCCTTCCAACCCCTTCTCGGGCGACCTGCAGAAGACCTTCGAGATTGAACTGTAGCCCGAGCCGCCCTGCCCACCTCATCACCTCCGGGTGCCCCACACCTGGGAGTGGAGGCCCAACCTCTCCCCTAGTCCTGCACCCTCCCATGGCCCCTCTAACCCCTTCTCTCCACCACCTCCCACAACCACTACGGAACTGACATTGTGATGCCCAGGTTGCAGCGGGATGGAATTCAGGGACGGACCCAGCCTGGCTAAGGGACTCATTTCTCTGCCAGACTTAGCCTGGCACAACCTCCTCTCCCCTCACTCCAGACACAGGGGGATGGCCACAGTCCCACTGAGCGCCTTGGTTCGAGCTATATTTCCCAGTTTCTGTTGTTGACCTTCTCTACCTTACAGTGTTGGGTGGGATGGAGGTGGGATACCCACCTAGGGGCCCTCCTGGGCCCCACATGAGTGCCCACCCCCAAGTCTGGTCATCCCACCCCCATACACAGCACAAGCAAAGGGCTTCCTTCTGCCCACCTGCTGCGTTCACTGCCAATGCTGTGCTCACCCCTCCCCTCCCCTCGGGGGCCCATCTCTTCTTTGGACCAAGGCCTCAAGGGGATGGGGGCCAAGTTGGGAGGCCAGGAGGTGGGGTAGGGGGAAGGGGAAAGGGAAGAAGAAGAAGCTCAGTTACCTCACGTTGGTGCCCGCTGGGGAGGGGTTCCAGGAAGAAGGAAGGGGTGCCTGGCGGGTACTTTTCTATCTTTTATTTCCAGATTTTTTTGTATCTAAACTTGCAGATTTGTATTATACAAGGACAACCAATAAAGGAAGAATATAATGGTGCCCCTTGAGAAAGCAGGGTGTGTGCCAGGGGAGACTGTGGAGACCAAGCCTTTCCTCCCAGTCATCTAAAACCAAAGGGAGTAAAAAGGGTCTCCCTGCGTATTAACCGCTGAGTCATAGCATGGTAGCAGGTAACGCTGACCTAAGACTCAAGAGTGGATATTAGTGGGCACCCCAAATTAATCACCCCATTTCTGATTCTACAGATTTTGAACCAAGGAATTATGTAAATATATATGTGTGAATGATGCTAAAACTGAAGCTCCAGTACTTTGGCCACCTCATGCGAAGAGTTGACTCGTTGGAAAAGACCCTGATGCTGGGAGGGATTGGGGGCGGGAGGAGAAGGGGGCGACCGAGGATGAGATGGCTGGATGGCATCAGGGACTCAATGGACGTGAGTCTGAGTGAACTCCGGGAGTTGGTGATGGACAGGGAGGCCTGGCGTGCTGCGATTCATGGGGTCGCAAAGAGTCGGACACGACTGAGCAACTGAACGGAATGGAATGGCACCCCACTCCAGTACTCTTGCCTGGAAAATCCCATGGATGGAGGAGCCTGGTAGGCTGCAGTCCATGGGGTCTCGAAGAGTCGGACAGGACTGAGCGACTTCACTTCCACTTTTCACTTTCATGCATTGGAGAAGGAAATGGCAACCCACTCCAGTGTTCTTGCCTGGAGAATCTCAGAGACGGGGGAGCCTGTTGGACCTCTCTGGGGTTGCACAGAGTCGGACATGACTGAAGTGAAGTGACTTAGCAGCAACAGCAGCATGTATATATATAACCTGCTAATAAGTGTAGTATTAATATTTTAAATAATTAGGTTTGGAATAGCACAGCTTTGAGCTGGCTTCATGTTCCACCAAGTGCATTTTCCGTAACAAGTCAAAGTGTCATTTGACATGGCAGCAGGTTTTTAAGTTTCTCTATTGTTTCCTCGGTTCCTTGATAATCTACAGTCATATATTTAGAAATCTACAAAGTCATATATTTAAAAATATATCCTATATAGATGACATGTTTAATCCTTTATAGCTCTTTAAAATGAGGAGGCTGGTCTCAAGAAACTCAACTCCATAT
>SJXQ01000898.1:359245-369483 GCA_006408695.1 Aepyceros melampus | reverse complement strand
GGGGGGGCTGGGATTCAACTCCAGCTTCTGGTTGACCTCAAGGCCGGTCATTGAACCACCAGGCTGTGAGGGGAGAAGCCTAGGATGTGCCCTCAAGGGTTTACATTACAACCCATCAACCAGCTGGATCCTGGACTAGGCGACCTGTGACAGATGGTCTGCCTGGGCACCAAAGAGGGCTCCTAGGGAGCAAGCAAAGGACTCCGCTTGGAAGGAGCTGTGCTTCAATCCAAGCCTCTGCAGATGCCATTTCTTCTGCTGCCTACAATACCCTTTCCTCTCCCTGCACCTTCTCCAGGAAGAATGCTACTCATTCTTTTTAAAAACTTTTTTTTGTATTGCAGTTTGCTTTATTGTGGGGCTCCCCTGGTGGCTCAGACAGTAAAGAATCTGCCTGTAATACAGGAAACCTGGGTTCAATCCTTGGGTCTGGAAGACTTCCTGGAGAAGGGAATGGCCACCCACGCCAGTATCCTTGTCTGGGAAATCCCACGGAGAGAAGAGCCTGGCGGGCTACAGTCCATGAGGTCACAAAGAGTCGGACGCGACTGAGTGACTAACATTTGCTTCATTTTCCCCTAATAATAGAATGTCCTGGATATGCCATTTCATATAGGTGAGTCAGATATAGATCCGTGTCAGCTCTCCGTTAACAGTTCACAGGACGCTACTCTTTCAGGCCTCTTTGTAGAGGTGAAGCCTCTTCCAAGGCCCCGCCCCCATCCAATCCTTTCAAAACTCTGTCACCCTTCAGGCCAAGTCTGGAGCGCCCAGTCTCCAGTTGGGTCCTCCAGGACCCTGAGCGTCCCCTATCCTGGCCCTAACTCCTGTTTCTCCCAGACCAGGCCCGACCCACTCTGCGCTGTCACCGTCTGATCTCCCAGTGGACTATGGGTGAGGGATGAGTCTGGGGCTGTCTTGGTCATTTTGATGTCCGGGCACAAGGCCAGGCCCAGAAGACGCCATTTCAGCAATTCACCTCTACAAACCACGGGCGAGTGAGAGGCAGAAAGAGCCTAGGACTCGGAGGTGATTCGAACACTGGTATGATGGGGAAACAGGCCACGCAGCACACAGAAAATCAAGGACAGAGTTAGACCGTCGTCTCCCATGCCAGAGGCTGACCTTTACAGAAAACCATTCTTCGCTGTGCCCAAAGCAGTCTTTCTCAGATGTCCTCCGCCCGCGCGCGCGCGCACACACACACACACACACACACACACACGAAGCCCCCCTCCCCCCAATCCCGTTGAAGCAGATGTGGAGTTCCGCGGACCCGTTATCTCCCAAAGACCTCCCACGGCCTCCTCTTTGCCAGTTTCCCCATCTTCCCTCCCACGCCCAAAGAAGACTCTCTCAGAATAGACCCAGGGACGCGGAGTTAGAGCTACCGCCCTCCCCAGTGACCTCGTCCCACCTGACACCACGCGATGCATTCCCCCCCAACCCACGCCCGCATCGAGGTCATCTCTGGGGAGACGTGCCGCTCAGTCTGCTTGCGCGCCCCCTTCCCGCCTCTCTTTGGAGAGCTCCGCCCCTCTCACCCAAACCCCCACCCCGGCGCCTCCTCTCCAGGAACGGTGGGCGGCGGCCAGGGCTATTTTGGGAAATTGCACACCAGGCTGCGCTTCGCGCTCCGCCCCCTTCCCGGAGCGCCTGGGAAAGCCGCTCGCTGCGCCGCGGGCCCGCGCAGGACCGAGAGCGGCCCCCTGCTCCGCTGAAGATCAGCGGCTCCCCGGGGCTGCTTCCGCCACCCTACGGAGGGGACGGGCCACCCTTCGGAAACCTTTCCCCGGACAAACAACCCGCGTCTCCCCTCTCCGCCCTGAACGCGGATCTCCGGCTCCTGCGAGGCCAAGGCGATCCCAGAGCGCAGTGGAACAGCGCCCCCATGTGGCCTTGTCCTGCGGAACTCGCGGAAGGGCCGGATTAGTGGCGAGACCCGCCCGACCCGTGCTAAGGTTTTAATAGGAAAAGTGTTTAAGGAAACAGAAAAAAAAAAAAAAAAATAGTGTCACGGTCACGGACAACATGATCCTTTAGAGTCTGGCTCAGTCGTTCCTCCTCCAAGAAGTCCTCTCTGACTTCTCATCTGAATCTCCTGCAGCCACTTCAGCCAGTTCAGTCGCTCAGTCGTGTCCGACTCTTTGCGACCCCATGAATCGCAGCACACCAGGCCTCCCTGTCCATCACCAACTCCCGGAGTTCACTCAGACTCACGTCCATTGAGTCCGTGATGCCATCCAGCCACCTCATCCTCGGTCGTCCCCTTCTCCTCCTGCCCCAATCCCTCGCAGCATCAGGGTCTTTTGAAATGAGTAAATTCTTCTCATGATGTGGCCAAAGTAGTGGAGCTTCAGTTTCAGCATCATTCCTTCCAAAGAAATCCCAGGGTTGATCTCCTTCAGAATGGACTGCTTGGATCTCCTTGCAGTCCAAGGGACTCTCAAGAGTCTTCTCCAACACCACAGTTCAAAGGCATCAATTCTTCGGCGCTCAGCCTTCTTCACAGTCCAACTCTCACATCCATACATGACCACAGGAAAAACCATAGCCTTGACTAGAGGGACCTTAGTCGGCAAAGTAATGTCTCTGCTTTTGAATATACTGTCTAGGTTGGTCATAACTTTTCTTCCAAGGAGTAAGCGTCTTTTAATTTCATGGCTGCAGTCACCATCTGCAGTGATTTTGGAGCCCAAAAAAATAAAGTCTGACACTGTTTCTACTGTTTCCCCATCTATTTCCCATGAAGTGATGGGGCCAGATGCCATGATCTTCGTTTTCTGAACGTTGATCTTTAAGCCAACTTTTTCACTCTCCTCTTTCACTTTCAACAAGAGGCTTTTTAGCTCCTCTTCACTTTCTGCCATAAGGGTGGTGTCATCTGCATATCTGAGGTTATTGATATTTTTCCCGGCAATCTTGATTCCAGCTTGTGCTTCTTCCAGTCCAGCATTTCTCATGATGTACTCTGCATAGAAGTTAAATAAGCAGGGTGACAATATACAGCCTTGACGTACTCCTTTTCCTGTTTGGAACCAGTCTGTTGTTCCATGTCCAGTTCTAACTGTTGCTTCCTGACCGCATACAGATTTCTCAAGAGGCAGGTCAGGTGGTCTGGTATTCCCGTCTCTCTCAGAATTTTCCACAGTTTATTGTGATCCACACAGTCAAAGGCTTTGGCATAGTCAATAAAGCAGAAATAGATGTTTTTCTGGAACTCTCCTGCTTTTTCGATGATCCAGCGGATGTTGGCAATTTGATCTCTGGTTCCTCTGCCTTTTCTAAAACCAGCTTGAACATCCCATCCCTGCCCTGACCCCTGTGCCTGTGTCTTCCCTGTCCCGGCCCTGAGCTCTGGGTAGTCTTAGTCACCACCGTGTCCCCAGCATCGTCCAGGGCAGTACAGTGAAAGGCTCAGACGACCTGCGGGGCACCTCCTAGGGAGCATTCATTTGCTCCCTCACCCAGACGGTGCTTAGTTTTGGTGACATGTAATCTACCGATCATAAAATCCACCTGTTTTAAGTGATGTGATGTTACTGAGTGATGATTGTTTCTACAGTTATACAGCCATCCCCACAATCCAATTTTAGAACATTTCTGTCAGCCAAAGATCTCTCCTGTCTGCCCTCTTTCGGTCCATTCCCATTCTGGTTCCCAGCCTCAGCCCCAGGCAACCACTGATTACTTCCCACTATTGTGTATTCTTCTGTTTATTTTACAAGCATTTTCCAAATGCTTGCTTCTGTTAGGTATTGAGTGTTGAGAATACTTAATGACACACACAGGCCCTGCCCTCAGGGACCTCAGAGTCCGGTTGGGTCCCACGGCTAATGGGAAAATAGGTCTGGTCCCTCATTCCTTCCTTCAAAAATATGTATTGAACACCTGTGCCAGCTACTATTCTAGACGCTGGAGATATAGCACTAGGGGTAGGGAGAGGGAAAAAGCCTTGTTTTGTTGGAGTTTATATTCTAATGAGAGGATTTAAAAAATAAGTATATATGTAATATAATGGCTGGTGATGAAAAGTATTGTGAAGACAATAAACCAGGGGAGGAGGTAGCGATTTTTTTTTTTTTTTTTGACCCACCACAAGTCTGTGGGATGGAACCTGGGTCCCATGTAGTGGAAGTGCAGAGTCCTAAACACTGGACTGATTGCCAGGGAATTTCCAGTGATTCAGTTTTACTTATTTATTGGCCCCTCTGCATGACACATGGGATCTAGCTCCCCCACCAGGGATTCAACCGGAACCCCCTGCATTGGAAGCATGGAGTCTTAACCACTGGAGCACCAGAAAAGTCTCCCCAGGGGTGCAGTTTTAGAGTGGTCAGGGAGCACCTCTCTAAGAAGAAAACATTTGATCAAGGACCTGACCGAAATGAAGGGGTGAAGCCTGTATCTGAGGGAACAACGTATAAACACTCGGCCAACACTGTTTATATGCAAGAGACCCCCTGCAAGTCACAGATAACTGGATGAAAGGGATAGCAATCCATCCAAAGGGCCGCTTTGGACATTTGGGGCTGAATTGTCCTGTACACTGAGGTCCATTTGGCGTATCTAACCATCCAAGGTTTATAAATGCCTTTAAAATGGGTCTCAAAGTTTGGTCCCCACCCTGGGAGTTCCCCAGACCGTTTGTCCACAAAGTTAACATTATTTCCGTAATAATACCAGGATGCTTTTGGCCAGCCCACTCTCGTTTTCTCTTGAGTATACAGTAGAGTTTTTCAGAAGCTCTGGGACATGTGATGATGTCATTGCTCTGCCAGCTGATGGAATATGTGCTTGTGGATTCTTGTATATTCAAAGTATCAGTTCTAAGTTCTAATACAGTGACTTGACATTCACAACAGTAAATATCAATAGTTATAACTTTTTTGGCAGAGCCGTGTGGCATGTGGGATCTTGGATCTCTGACCAGGGATCAAACTCTCGCCCCCTGCATTGGAAGCACAGAGTCTTAACCACTGGACTGTCAGGGACATCCTTAGTTCAGTTCAATCGCTCAGTCGTGTCCAACTCTGTGACCCCATGAATCGCAGCACACCAGGCCTCCACGTCCATCACCATCTCCGGGAGTTCACTCAGACTCACGTCCATCGGGTCCGTGATGCCTCCAGCCATCTCATCCTCGGTCGTCCCCTTCTCCTCCTGCCCCCAATCCCTCCCAGCATCAGAGTCTTTTCCAATGAGTCAACTCTTTCTCCACTGATCTCCAGTAGCATATTGGTCACCTAATGACCTGGGGAGTTCCTCTTTTGGTATCCTATCATTTTGCCTTTTCATACTGTTCATGGGGTTCTCAAGGCAAGAATACTGAAGTGGTTTGCCATTCCCTTCTCCAGTGGACCACATTCTGTCAGACCTCTCCACCATGACCCGCCCATCTTGGGTTGCCCCTCAGGCATGGCTTGGTTTCATTGAGTTAGACAAGGCTGTGGTCTTAGTGTGATTAGATTGACTAGTTTTCTGTGAGTATGGTTTCAGTGTGTCTGCCCTCTGATGCCCTCTCCTAGCCCATATAAATAAAAGCTCTTTGGGGTCCTCATCACTTTTAAGAGTATAAAAGGGGCTTTGACATAAAAATTCCAGAACAGGGAAGGATAGGGAGTTTGGGATGGACATGTATATGCTGCTTTATTTAAAATGGATAACCAATAAAGATCTATTGTATAGCACATGGAACTCTGCTCAATGTTACATGGCTGCCTGGATGGGAGGGGAGTTTGGGGGAGAATGGATACATGTATAAGTATGGCTGTGTCTCTTCTCTGTTCACCTGAAACTATCACAACATTATTAATCGGCTATAGCCTAATAAAAAATAAAAAGTTTAAAGTTTGAAAAAAATTAAAGATAGAAAGTGAAAAAACTAAAATGGATAACCAATAAGGACTACTGTAAAGCATATGGAATTCTTCTCAATGTTACATGACAGCCTGGATGGGAGGGGATTTGGGGGAGAATGGATACATGTATATGTATGGCTGAGTCCCTTCTCTTTTCACCTGAAACTCACAACATTGTTAATTGGCTATGCATGCATGCATACTGCTGCTGCTGCTGCTAAGTCGTTTCAGTCGTGTCTGACTCTGTGCGACCCCATAGATGGCAGCCCACCAGGCTCCTCCATCCCTGGATTCTCCAGGCAAGAACACTGGAGTGGGTTGCCATTTCCTTCTCCAATGCATTGCTTCAGTTCAGTTCAGTTCAGTTGCTCAGTCATGTCTGACTCTTTGTGACCCCATGAACCTCAGCACGCCAGGCTTCCCTGTCCATCACCAACTCCTGGAGTTTACCCAAACTCATGTCCATGGAATCAGTAATGCCATCCAACCATCTCATCCTCTGTCGTCCCCTTCTCCTCCTGCCCTCAATCTTTCCCAGCATCAGGGTCTTTTCAAATGAGTCAGCTCTTCACATCAGGTGGCCAAAGTTATGGAGTTCCAGCTTCCACATCAGTCTTTTCAATGAACACCCAGGACTGATTTCCTTTAGGATGGACTGGTTGGATCTCCTTGCAGTCCAAGGGACTCTCAAGAGTCTTCTCTAGTTCAAAAGCATCAATTCTTTGGCGCTCAGCTTTCTTTATAGTCCAACTCTCACATCCATATATGACTACTGGAAAAACCATAGGCTTGGCTAAACAAAATAATGTCTCTGCTTTTTAACATGCTGTCTAGGTTGGTCCTAACTTTCCTTCCAAGGAGTAAGGAGTAAGCGTCCTTTAATTTCACGGCTGCAGTCAACATCTGCAGTGATTTTGGAACCCCCCAAAATAAAGTCAGTCATTGTTTCCATTGTTTCCCCATCTATTTGCCATGAAGTGATGGGGCCTGATGCCATGATCTTAGTTTTCTGAATGTTAAGCTTTAAGCCAACTTTTCCACTCTCCACTTTCACTTTCATCAAGAGGCTTTTTAGTTTCTCTTCACTTTCTGCCATAAGGGTGGTGTCATCTGCATATCTGAAGTTATGGATATTTCTCTTGGCAATCTTGATTCCAGCTTGTGCTTCTTCCAGTCCAAACAGTGAGAGACTATTTTTCTGGGCTCCAAAGTTACTGCAGATGGTGATTGCAGCCATGAGATATTTCTCCCACAATCTTGATTGCAGCTTGTGCTTCTTCCAGCCCAGTGTTTCTCATGATGCACTCTACTATAAGTTAAATAAGCAGGGTGACAATATACAGCCTTGACGTACTCATTTGGAACCAGTCCTTGGGAATAAGTCACTTCAGTCATGTCCAACTCTTTGCAAGCCTATGGACTGTAGCCTGCCAGGCTCCTCTGCCCACAGGATTCTCGAGGCAAGAATACTGGAGTGGGTTGCCATGCCCTCCTCCAGGGGATCTTCCCTACCCAGGGATCAAACCCATGTCTCCAGTGGCCCCTGCAATGCAGGCAGATTCTTTACCACTGAGCCACCAGGGAAGCCCCTAATTGACCCAATACAAAATAAAATGTTTTTTACAAAATCCAGAACAGCTGCCCTTAGCAACCCTTTCCCAAGTCATTGTGACCATCACCAAATATCCCACACATTTTGAAAAGGCCCCCAGGCACTGCCCCTGGGTGAGAATACAGCCATCAGTCATTGAAAGCCACCTCGAGTCTCTGCCTTTAGGCTTGTCAGAGGATGCTAAATTGAACTTTTCCCAGGACCTCCAGAATTGGTACTAGGTCCAAAGATGGGAACAAAAGCAGCCAACTACCCCACTGCCTCAGTTCAAGGTCACCACAATAGGAACCAGCCACCTACCTTGAAAACTTGACTCAAGGCTACCCTAACCTATTATCACACCTAAAAAATGGGAGCAATCATTTCATAAAACAATCTAGTGTTCAAGACCGTGTTTTAAAATGAATGAAAATGAGAGAAACAGGGACTTCCCTGGTGGTCCAGTGGTTAAGAATCTGCCTTCCAGTGGAGAGGACATGGGTTTGATCCCTGGTTGGTGAACTAAGATCCCACATGACCCAGGGTAACTTAACCCAGGGGCCACAACTAGAGAGTCTGAGCCCTGAAACTCCCGAAGCCCACACTCTCATAACAAGGGAGGCCACACACCGAACTAGGAAAACCCTGCACGCTGCAGTGAAGAAGCCACACGCCACAGCAAGGACCCAGCCCAGCCACTAACAGAAAATACAGGAAACATTAGAGAATCTGGTGCCACTGCACTGAGGTTCCCTGTAGCCTTTGTGCTAGTCACTAAGTCATGTCCGACTCTTTGTGACCCCATGTTCTGTAGCCCACCAGGCTCCTCTGTCCATGGAATTCTCCCAGGCAAGAATACTGGAGTGGGTTGCTGTTTTTCTTCTCCAGGAGATCTTCCCAATCCAAGGATTGACCCAGGTCTCCTGTATTACAGGCAAATTCTTTACCATCTGAGCCATCTATAGCCTTTATCTGGCAGGAAAAAGTAAATTAACAGAGCAAAGGTGGAGGCAGTCACTAAAAAAACAAAAGGAAATGATAGTGTTTTTGATGCCGAGGAATTGAGATTTCTCAATAAACTATTTCCATCTAGAATTGGGATTGGGAGAATGTGACCCACCTTGGGCACTGATTGTACCAAGGTGGGTCTTCAGTTAGTACTAAAAGAAGCCAGACTATAATTTCCAAAGAGGGCTGCAATGACGTTTCCCACCCCACAGATTTTTCTAGAACCTTGACACTACTCCCACTGAGAAGTGGGGTTTGCCTGCCCTCTATCTGAACCTGAGCAGGCTTGTGAGTTGCTTGTAACCAGCAGCGTGTGCTAGAAGTGATGCCACTTGATCCCTAAGGCTAGATCCGAAGAGCTGAGGCTGTTTCTGCCTCCTGGGGGGAGACACTGACACTGAGGACCAGAGCTGCCACGCAGGAAGTGTGACTGCTGGAGGCCATTCATGATTTGAGGAAGCCCAAACCAGCCCATCGGAGAAGGCACTGGCACCCCACTCCAGTACTCTTGCCTGGAAACTGCCATGGACGGAGGAGCCTGGTGGGCTGCAGTCTGTGGGGTCGCTAAGAGTCGGACACGACTGAGCGACTTCCTTTTCACTTTAAACTTTCATGCATTGGAGAAGGAAATGGCAACCCACTCCAGTGTTCTCGTCTGGAGAATCCCAGGGATGGAGGAGCCTGATGGGCTGCCATCTATGGGGTCGCACAGAGTCGGACACGACTGAAGCGACTTAGCAGCAGTAGCAGCAGCAACCAGCCCATGGGGAGAGACTACTTGGAGAAGCCCTGAGACTACAATGAAAGAGAGAGCTGCCCACCTACCTCCGGCTTTGTCACTGTTCCAGCTTCAGCCACCAACTAATTACATCCATATGGGATCCCAAGGCAGAACTGCCCGACTGGACCCTCCCCAAAAATCTGATCACAGACATGGTGAGAGATAAAAGGCTGATTGTTGCTTTAAGCCAACCATGTTTTGGAGACACTTGTTACCCAGCAATAGTAACAAGAAAGAGGGTGGAGTACAAAAATAAACTTGCAGAGAATGGCAGCCTGCAGCGCTGAAAATAGTCGCCTAATGACAGTAACAGCAGCTAGCATTTAAGCGCTGTCTATGAGCACCATTCTAAGTGCTCAGCATTAATGAACTCATTTAATCCTCACAGCAATCTAGGAGGTGAGTGTCATTATTATCTCTGTTTTACCGGAAACTGGGCAGAGAGGACAGTGAGGAATCGGATAAAAATGGAATTTGAACCTCGGTTGTGGCTTCAAATAAAGCCACATTGACGAACAGGTGACTTGGCTCTGCCAATCTGGGCATTTGGGTCCGCCCCAGACCACAGTGATTGGCTCTGGCAAAGCATGTGACCTCAGCTGGCCAATCAGAGTCGGTCTTATTACTTTGAGGGGGGAACCTGTGATTAATGTGCTTCCCTTTAACTCGGAATATGAATGAGAGTCCCTGTGGCCCAAAGGCTGCTTGTGGCTCTCTTGGGAGATGCCCCTGGAAAAGGTGGGGTAGAGGGGTGAAAAGATATAGGGTCCTTGGTGACATTGCTGAACAGATGTGTCAATTTTAGCTTAAGTCAGGCAAGTGTGGAATTTCCAGTTACAAATTTCCTGTACCCTTTAAGCCATCTGAGTCAGCTTTTCTGTTCTAATGTCCAAGATGAATCAAAATATTTAACAACCAGTAATTTGGGCACTGAGCGATCAGAATGCTTCAATGTTGTGCCTCATAGTAAGGCTTCCCCTTCCCCCCACCCCCACCC
>SJXQ01000898.1:344484-359092 GCA_006408695.1 Aepyceros melampus | reverse complement strand
GCTTCCCCACCCCCCACTCCCTCCTGCATTGTGGGAGGTCTGGGAAGTGGGGGAAGTTGGAGTGGTCATAGTAAGGGAAACGGGCAGGTCTTGAGGCAGCACGATTTACCAACCAATACAGAAATAATTAATATCTCAACAGTCAACATAGCAGGATAGCTCGTCCAAGCTGTGAAAATTGATAAACAGAAGCCTCACTTAAAATGAAGTTGAAGGACTTCCCTGGTGGTGCAATGGATGAGATCCACCTGCCAATGCAAGGAGACAGGGTTCCATCCTTGGTCTGAGAAGCCGCCACATGCTGCAGAGCAGCTAAGCCCCGTGAGCCACAACTACTGAAGCCTGAGAGACTGTTTCTAAGGAAGAGTAGCCCTCCACTTGCCACAACTACAGAAAGCCTGGGAAAAGCAACGAAGATCCTGTGCTGCCAAAAATAACATTTATTAATTAAAAACATGAAGTGGAGAGGCCAGAAGGGGGAGCTGTTATGCTCTGCCTCGCTGGGGCAATTATAGACTGAACAGGAAGAGATGTAACTTTGTATTTCCAACTGGAAGAAGGTTATTGCTTTACTACCCAGTAGGAGGAAGAAGAGTTTCTTCTTGCCTGGCAACTCCATGGCCAATGAGAGAAAGTTACAACTCAGCCAATGAAAAGCCACTAAACTTCAAGCTCCCAAGTTTCCTCCAATGGACTTCCTCCAAGAGCTCCGCCCAACCCTCCCCTCTATAAAAGAATGTTCTTCTTTGTTCTCGTCACTTGCTTGTGCTTTGCTGTAGAGTGCATATACCAAATTGTAATATTCATTGTTCCCAAGTAAACCCAATTTTGCTGGTAAAATACCTGGCTTATTGTTTCAGGCCAACAAAACTGAATATTAGCTTTACTTGCTGGCTGACACAACCCTCTTTTGACATGAGCTGCTGTGAATGGATTTCTGTTTCCTGCAACTGGGGGAAAAAAAAATACATCCTCTTATGAACTCGAGTCATGAATCAAACCTTTAGGAAATAACAAATAGCAGTGAAATCTCACTTTAACCATATGAGGTCATTTCAGCTTCGGGTCAGGCAGAAACACTATGGAGATTTTGCCAAGGGATCCGCACCCTTTGGCCCAGCAATTCCACCTCTGGGACGCACAAGGCTGTGCATCGAGGCATTATTTATAATGGGAGGAAATTGGAAACAGCTTCAATGTCTGGCAACGCTGCCCTGTTGAGTAAACACCATACAAACATTAGAGATTGTGTTTACACAAAGATGTTTTAACAAGGGAACAGCTTACGTTTTAAGAAGGGAAAAAGCAGGACTGTATAAACAATTTGCTCACACAGTTATGTAAAACACACACACACACCACTTTTAAAGCCTGAATAAAACAGAAAACGCTGAAAGGAAATACATCAAACTCTTAATTACAATAGTGATGTGGGATTGGGAAAGTAGTGTCTTTTTCTAATTTTCTCTATTTTCCAAATTGTGCTTAACCAACAATGAAGTCTTCTTTTTAATTCTATTTTCAAAAAGTTTAACTTAGGTCTTGAACATTTCCAAACAGACACCAAAAGAAGAGAGACAATAAAGCCACATAGGCCCATCAACCAACTTCAGAAATATCAACATTTTGCCATTTCATCTTCTTTCCCCTCTATTTGGGACTATTAAAAAAAAGTGATGGACATGCTCATTCTTAAATACCACAATGAACCTCAAAATAAAGAAGGGGTGCATATTTTTATATAACTACAATGCCTTATCAGAGCTAACAAAATTTGAAATATCACCTCTTGTGCATGCTAAGTCACTTCAGCCGTGTCTGACTCTTTGTGACCCTATGGACTGTAGCCTCCAGGTTTCTCTGTCTATAGGAGTCTCCAGGCAAGAATGCTGGAATAAGTTGTCATGCCCTTCTCTAGGAGATCTTCCTGACCCAGGGATCAAACCTGCTTCTCCTGTGGCTTCTGCATCACAGGTGAATTCTTTAACGGAGACAGCGGAGAAGGGCCTGTCATCTCCTAATTGTTTCTTATTCAAGTTTTCCCCTGCTGTTCCCAAAACATCGTTTTACAGTTGTTCTGTTTGAACTGGGATCCAGACAAAGTACACTCACTTTTTAAAATATTCTTGTTTACAAACAAAATAAGTCATCAAGGGCTGGATATCTGTGTGTATTCTGTTTTGACAAATGCGTAGAATTGTATAACCACCACCGCAAGCACAATTTACAGCAGTTCTGTCACTCCAAAAATTTCCTCAGGCTTTGTAATCAGACGTGTGCTTTCTATGGTTTGTTTGTTTTTTTTCTAATGGAGAAAAAGCAGTAATCGGAGGTGGTCGAAGCCCTAAAGTTAAGATTTCAAAGCACAGGGTTAAGTAGGAGACCAGAGCTCCAGTCCTGCTCTACCGCTTGGGGTCTTCCTCTCTTGGAGCCTCAGTTTTCTCATCTGTAAGATGGGTGCTGTGAGGACCCAGGTTGTAAGGAAGGGCGCCCTTCCTTACAATTATAAGGAAGCGCTCAAGGATGGCAGCGGTTAGCCTGACCTGCCCTTCTTCTTTATTCACAGCCCTGCAGGTTGAGCCATCTCCTGGTGTGGGGACCAGGTCTGCCCAGAGCAGCCATGCCTTCCTTTCACCTCCCTCTTGTAACTAACATGACTTTGTGTTCCATGGTTTCTACTTTCAGTGGGACTGGAATTCATCGCCTCCTCCAGCCCAGAGTCCCCAAGGCCCGTCCCACCTGGGGTCCCTGCCTGACCTCCTGTCTTCCTTTAAGTCATCTGGGCCCCTCAGCACCCCACCTCCAGCCCCCAGCTTCCTAAATGTCACCCTCTGGCATGCCACTTGGCTATCACAGAGACCGGCCAAGCACTTCCATTCACTATACAAGATAATTTCCCTTAATAATCAGGACATGAAATGAATAATATTAATGGCCAGAAAAGAAATATGAAGGCTGAACTATTCTTGAACCTCATCTATATAAAATACTGCCAGTAAAAAAGAATTTAAAAATAAATTTTACAGTACAAAAAAAGAAAATAAAAAGCCCTGCTATTTATTCAAAGTTTTTTGAAAGATTTAGAGTTGGAACATGGTTCCTTTGGTTACAGTGTGATGTAATAAAAGTTTATGTAAATAGTTGTGAGTTTTTTTCTTCTTGAGGAGAGAGAGATTGTGAAGGAGGAAGGGAGACAGGGAGGGAGACAGAGAGAGTCACGGAAAAAGATCGAGAGAGAGTGTGTAAGCAAGTAGGTTGCGTTTCCAGTGACTACTTAGCAGGAAGGGCCAGTGCTGAGTCCCACTTCCCAGACACTGGCCCTGAGCACTTGGGGGGCTCCCTGCAAAGTGTCCCCCCATCAGTACTCAGGGCAAGGGCATCTCAGGAGCATTCCCGCTACCTGGGTGGAACCCAGAAATCCCATCCCTCTTCGCTTCCCCCACCCCCAAGACCTCCCCAATACACTCCCTCACAGCTAGCTGCCAGAGTGGGAAGATGTGCTTAGTAAACTGGGGAAAGTAACTGGGGCGGAGGGGCTGGTGTGTGGCTATAAAAGCATATTGTGTTAGGAGAGCAGGACCCTGAGGGCTGGAAATGTCTTGTTTCTTAAGCTGGGTGGTGGGGACATGGAGGCTTCATTGCATTTTGCGGTCTTTCGTTTCTTGAAGTTGTTTATTGAAGTCGTCACACATGCAAAGCAGACAGACCATCAGTGTTCAGTGGAGTGAATTTTCACCAACTGAACACACCTCTGTCACCAGCTCTTCAACCAAGGTGGGCTCCTTTCAGCCCATTTGCCCTCCCATCAGAGTCGCCCTCATTCTGACTTCACGACATGGACTGGTTTTTTCCCAGACACTGGCCCTGAGCACTTGGGGGGCTCCCTGCAAAGTGTCCCCCCATCAGTACTCAGGGCAAGGGCATCTCAGGAGCATTCCCGCTACCTGGGTGGAACCCAGAAATCCCATCCCTCTTCGCTTCCCCCACCCCCAAGACCTCCCCAATACACTCCCTCACAGCTAGCTGCCAGAGTGGGAAGATGTGCTTAGTAAACTGGGGAAAGTAACTGGGGCGGAGGGGCTGGTGTGTGGCTATAAAAGCATATTGTGTTAGGAGAGCAGGACCCTGAGGGCTGGAAATGTCTTGTTTCTTAAGCTGGGTGGTGGGGACATGGAGGCTTCATTGCATTTTGCGGTCTTTCGTTTCTTGAAGTTGTTTATTGAAGTCGTCACACATGCAAAGCAGACAGACCATCAGTGTTCAGTGGAGTGAATTTTCACCAACTGAACACACCTCTGTCACCAGCTCTTCAACCAAGGTGGGCTCCTTTCAGCCCATTTGCCCTCCCATCAGAGTCGCCCTCATTCTGACTTCACGACATGGACTGGTTTTCCTGCGTTGAAGTTGATGTAAATGGAATCAGAAAATGCTTTATCTCAAATGTCTGCCTTTCCCCACTCAACACAATGTGGGACTCATTCTTGTAATCATGTGTAGTTATAGGTTATTCTGGTGGATCCTGCTGTGTGGCTGTACTCAGTCTGTTTATCTGGTCTCTGTTGGTGAGGGAGTGAGTCAAGCAGAAAGAGTCCTCGAGGCAGAAGGAACAGCCAATGCAAAGGTCCTGAGGCGAGAACACATCTGGTTTCTTAGAGACAAAAAGAGGAGATCCATGTGCCTGGAGAGGAATAAGCAGGGAGGGGAAGGAGGTGTGGAATGAAACCAGAAGCAGATGGTGCAGCGTCCTATGGGCTGCAGCAAGGGCCCTAGCTTTTACGAATGAGATGGAGCAGGGGAGCAACTGGATCTGACTTGAGTGTTTAGAGTCCTTCTAGTTCAGAGGTCCCCAACCTTTCTGGCACCAGCGACCGCTTTCATGGAAGATGATTTTTTCCTCGGATGGGGTGGGGATGGTTTCGGGATGATTCAAGTGCATTACATTTATTGTGCACTTTATTTCTATTATTATTACATCAGCTCCATCTCAGATCATCAGGCATTAGATCCTAGAGGTTGGGGACCCCTGCTCTAGCTGCTTGAGAAGGGACTCAGGGACGGAGGTGGGAGCAGGATGTCTGGGTAGGAGGGTGGGACACAGGTGGAAGCAGGGAAGTTATCCAGAAGCGTTTAGACCCAGAATACACTTTTTCTCTGTTGTTAGTGTTGTATTTCATTCACTCCTCCCATCTTACTTTGTGGTTTAAAAAAATATTTATTTATTTAGCTGTGCCAGGTCGTGTGTGTGTGTGTGTGTGCATGCGTGTGCTCAGTCGCTCAGTTGTGTCCAACTCTTCACGACCCCTGGGGCTGTAGCCCACCACGCTCCTCCGTCCATGGAATTTTCCAGGCAAGAATACTGGAGTGGGTTGCTATTTCCTATTCCAGGGGATCTTCCAGACCCAGGGACTGAACTGCATCTTCTGAATCTCCTGCAACGGCAGGCAGATTCATTACCACTAGCATCACCTGGGAAGCCCGAGTCAGGTCTTAGTGGGATCTGCTTCCCTGACCAGGGGTTAAACCGGAGCCCCTTGCATTGGGAGCTCAGAGTCTTAACCACCAGATCACCAGGGAAGTCCCATTACTTTGTGATTTTTACTGTCCTTTTTTTTTTTTCTTTCCCTATACTTCCCGCCACCCTTGCTCTTATTAAGACTTCTTTGAACTGATTGTGTTTTTGTTTGCTATGTCATATTTTCTTACTCTTCCTTTTCCCTCTACTAATTTGGAATCTAGATACCACTTCTATTCTTTTAGCAGTAATCCTTGAAACTTTACCATACACACTGTAAAGAAAATCAGATCTGAAGTTCAATTAAAAGTTTAATCTTCAGACCAAATACTACCTGGAACGTAGAGCATTTTATCTTTATCTCCTCAGTTCTACTTATACTGATATTGTCCAGAATTTTAGATCTCTCCTTCCTCAAAATGTGTTTTTAATTTTTTTGAGATAAATTCACATTTACCAAAAAAAGTTGCCAGACTAAGAACAGTATAAAGAACATTCATATACTTTTTACTCAGGTTCACTTCTTGTTGATATTTTTACTCTCTTTTAAAAATACTTGTACTTATGTATTTTCCAGCTGCACTGGGTCTTCGTTGCTGCACGGGCTTCTCTCTGGTTGTAGTGAGCAGAGGCGACTCTGTTGCACTGTGTGGCTTCTCTTGATGCAGAGCTCCGGGTCTAGGGCAGCAGGCTCGAGAACTTGGGGCACATGGGCTCAGGAGTTTCGGTCCCCTTGCTCTAGAGCACAGGATCAATAGCTGTGGTGCACGGGCTTAGTTGCTCCAGGGAATATGCAATCTTCTCCAACCAGGGATCGTTGGCAGGCAGATTCTTTACCACTAAACCACCAGGGAAACCCCATTTTTACCCTCTTTAACATTTGCTCTATTATGCAGGGGGAGGGGAGCTGTATAATTTTAGTTAAGAAACACCATGGCCTTTCACTCCTAAGTAATTCAGTGTGCATTTCCTAAGAATATCAATATTCTCTTACATAACCACAATACAATGACTAACTTTCATAAATTTAACATTAATATGCAAAAGTTTCCTACTCTACTATTTGTATTCCAATTTTGTCATTGACCCAATAATGTTCTAGTTTATATCAAGAACCTAATTTTTCTTCCAATACAGGACAGGAGGATATATTGTACGACACAGGGAATACAGTCAATATTTTATAATAATGATAAGTGAAGTATAACCTTTAAAAATTGTGAATCACTATTGTACACCTGTAACATAATATTGTACATAACTATGCTTCAATCAGGGGCTTCCCCTGTGGCTCAGCGGTAAAGAATCTGCCTGGAACGCAGGAAACGCAGGAGAAACCGGTTCAATCCCTGGGTCGGGAAGATTCCCTGGAGAAGGGCATGGAAACCCACTCCAGTGTTCTTGCCCGGGAAATCCCACTGACAGAGGAACCTGGAGGGCTAGTCTATAGGGTCGCAAAGAGTCAGACACGACTGACGCGACTTAGCAAGCATGCATATACTTCAGTTAAAAAATACAGGATGGAATATCTTTTAGGGGTAGACCTGACAGAATTTGCTTATAGATTTGATGTAGGATATGAAGGGAAATGTCCAATTCCTGAAACATTCTGGGGATTCACTGGACCCAGAGGCACATATGTCAGGAACAGTGTCTCTATTCATCTCCCAGCTCTGCTTTCGCCTGTGTTGGCTTCACTTTCAGACTAGCTTTTCCCTCAAGGAAGTCCCCAACGCTTCACGCCAGTGCCCTTCCCGCACAGCAAGTCTAGGAGGCCCCTCCCCGACAATCCCGCAACACTCTGAGGACTGACTCTCATTGGTTCGACTTCAGGACCACGCCCATTCCTGAACCAATTGCAAAGGATAAGGGGAGGGATTCACTCTTTGGCCAGGCCTGGAGTCTTCCACAGGGGTCAGCCTTATGGACTCAGAGTGAAAGAGTAATTCTTCCAAAGAGAGAGAATGAGCAATAGGCATACAAAACAACACCCGGTAAGGACCTGTATTCCAGTGGTTCTCAGAGTCTGGTCCCCAGATCAGCAGCAGCCCCTGGGAACTTATTTGAAATCCAAATTCTAGGTCCTTATTCCAGACTTACTGGGAATGGAACCCAGGATTCTGCCTTTTAACAAGCCCTTTAGGTAATTCTGGTGCCCAAGGCAATGGCACCCCACTCCAGTACTCTTGCTTGGAAAACCCCATGGATGGAGGAGCCTGGTAGGCTGCAGTCCATGGGGTCGTGGAGAGTTGGACACGACTCAGTGACTTCACTTTCACTTTTCACTTTCATGCATTGGAGAAGGAAATGGCCACCCACTCCAGTGTTCTTGTCTGGAGAATCCCAGGGACGGGGGAGGCTGGTGGGCTGCCATCTATGGGGTCACACAGAGTCGGACACGACTGAAGCGACTTAGCAGCAGCAGCAGCAGTTTTAGGATCAAAGCTAAGTCGCTACAACAAAGAGACTTCAAAATTTGTTGTTCAGTTGCTAAATTGTATCCGACTCTTTGTGACCACATGAACTGCAGCATGCCAAGCTTCCCTGTCTTTCACTATCTCCCTGAGTTTGCTCAAACTCATGTTCATTGAGTCGGTTATGCCATCCAACAATCTCATCCTCTGTTGTCCCCTTCTCCACCTGCCCTCAATCTTTCCAGCATCAGGGTCTTTTCCAATAAGTCAGCTCTTTGCTTCAGGTGGCCAAAGTATTGGAGTTTCAGCTTCATCATCAGTCCTTCCAATGAATATTCAAGGTTGATTGCCTTTAGGATTGACTGGTTTCATTTTCTTGCAGTCCAATAGTCTTCTTCAGCACCACAGTTCAAAAGCATCAATTATTTGGCACTCAGCCCTCTTTGTGGTCCAACTCTCAGATTCGTAATGACTACTGGGAAAACCATAGCTAAGAAATTTATTATCATTGACTACCCACAGATTAAATAATCCAAACTAGCAACATGGTATTCTGGGACCCAGGTTCATTCCACCCTGGCACACAGCTGTTCTGTGGAATTAATTTGAAGCAATTCCCAACCATCCTATTATTTCAGGATTATTTTTGAACAGTTCAGAAAAATGGCCTCCGGAGACAAGCTGCCTAGGTTCAACTCAGACTCTGCCACTTAGTAGCTGTGTGATCTTGGACAAGCAGTTTCCTTACTTCTCTGTGCTTCAAATGGGGAAAACGGAGATGGTAACAGAATCCATTTCACAGGGCTGATGTGAGGATTAAATGAGGTGATATGTATAAAGCAGCATAGCGCCAGGTACATAGGGTGCACTATTTATGTATTAGCTATGATGATGATGGTGACGGTGGTGATGAAGAAGGAAATGACATTGACGACGGCGACGAGGATGACTCTAGCCAGCAGACCAAAGGTTGAAAAGGAGCGGTCAGTGCTAGCTGATGACTGTGTAAATTCTGAATAAGCATTGGCCACTAGGGGGCGAGAGCAGTTTGGGACGCTCTTGCTCGGTGACCATCAGGGGGCGCTGCGGCGCTTGTCTGGGGAGAGAGGGGACAGTCTGGATTATTTCCCTCTGGACATTCCAGAGGAGAACGCGCTGGTCTCTGCACGTGCCAAGGGCCCCCCAGCGCTGGAGCTAGAGGTTAGTGTGGAGGATGTAGGCAGCAAAAAAAAAAAAAAAAAAAAAAGATGTTCGGTACACCCTCCCGTCTCGGCAGTGGATGAGAGGGATATTTGGGGCTCTCAAAACCACCCCACACCCAGGATGCTGAAATTTCATCTCAAAGTTTCCCAGCACTGTTAGCCACCCCGGCCCCATTCTTGGGACATTTAGATAGCAAGGCGGTCGTGAGGGGTCATCGGATAATTCTGGGCTGCCTAGGCACAGGCGCTTGAAGGAATGACAGTATTTGGGAGTTGCCCACAGGGTTTGTGTGTTTTTTCCTTCTGTGAATGTCCAGAGCGTTCAACAGATTCTCAACGGGATCTTTGAACAGAGACTGTTCAGAACTCTATCTCTTCCTCCAGGAAGCCTGATGTCCTCTCAGACTAGGTCAGGTGCCTCCTCCCCGGGGAACCTACAGCCTCTAATCTTCCTCATCCCAGCCCTGACCCCTCTCCTGTGACTGTCCCATCCCAGCACAGATGGTCACGTCTGACGATGCATTGTCTTTGTCTCTGACTGGAGCTCAGTGAAGGCAGAGACCGGGGATTGCTTGGGCACTGAAAGTGTCACCAGCATTGTCCAAACCAGCACTGTCCAACACAAGGAGTGACGTACAGAAGAAAGGGGAGGCACTTCTCTGGTGGTCCAGTGGTTAAGAATCTGCTTTGCAATGCAGGGGACACTGGTTTGATCTCTGGTCCAGGAAGATCCCACATGCCTCAGGGCAACTAAGCCCGTGGGCCACGGCTACTGGAGCCCACGTGCCTAGAGCCTGTGCTCCGAAACAAGAGAAGCCACCGCAGTGAGAAGCCCACTCTCGCTGCAACTAAAGAAGGTCTATGAGCCGCAACGAAGACCTAACACAGCCAATAAATACATAAATATTTTAAATAATTTTTTAAAAGAAAGGAGAGAACATTTAAAAGATATTGCCTTACTGACCTGTAGGCCTTTGTAGAAGCTGTTCCCTCCACCTGGAACACCCTCCCGCACAGCTTGGTCTGGCTCATTTCCCCATGTTGTTCAAGTCTTAGCTCAGACGTCTTCTCCAAGGAACCTCCCTAGCTCCTACCTCCTGCTGCTGCTGCTGCTGCTAAGTCGCTTTAGTCGTGTTTGACTCTGTGTGACCCCATAGACGGCAGCCCACCAGGCTCCCCAGTCCCTGGGATTCTCCAGGCAAGAACACTGGAGTGGGTTGCCATTTCTTTCTCCAATGCATGAAAGTGAAAAGCGAAAGGGAAGTCGCTCAGATAGGGCTGGGCTAAAGTTCGTGTTCTCAATACTCGCTTTTTACAAAGCAAGTATTATATAGAACATATTTGTTGAATGAATGAAGGACAGGTCAATGTGTGGGCTAGGTTCCCTGTGTCACCGACAGGTCACTTCTTGACTCCCTCTGTGGAGTTTTCTTTTTAACTGCTTTATTGAACTGCATACCATGCAGCTTACCCATTTAAAGTATACAATTCAGGGCTTCCCTGCTGGCTCAGTGGTGAAGAATCTATGCGCCAACGCAGGAGACACGGGTTCAATGCCTGGTCTGGGAAGATCCCACATGCCTCAGAGCAACTAAGCTCATGTGCCACAGCTACTGAGCGCACATGTGGCAACTACAGAAGCCCTGAAGCCCTCTTGCCTAGAGCCTGTGCTTGGTAACCAGAAAAGCTGCTGCAATGAGAAGCCTGCACACTGCAAGGAAAAGGAGCCTCCACTCACGGCCACTAGAGAAAAGCCCTCGCAGTAGTGAAGACTCAGCACAGCCAAAAAGAAATAAAATGATAAAAAATAAAGTGTGCAGTTCACTGGGCTTCCGAGCAAAATTGTGCAACCATCATTGTCTTTGTTGGAGCCTTGAGCCCCTCACAATCTGACACCCTCCCCCCTCTCCAGCTAAGGTCCTGTGCTAGCTTTCTCACTGCCCCACAGGAAGGGGAGAGAGTCTGGCCTCAGGGAGGGAGACTGAGTGAACGAGCTCTGGCCACCTGCCCTCACCACCTGCTCAGGGTTACGGTGACAATCACTGAGCACTTGCCAGGTGCCAGGTGCCATTGTAAGCACTTGACAGATTGCTCACACAACTGCCACCAGCACTCCTGTAGATCAGGCGCTATCTGTATGACCCTGTACGTGGCACCAGGGAGAAAGCCACCTTCCTGAAGCTCATGAGGGGTCAGGTCAAGAAGGGGCCCCTGTTCCCCATTTACACAACTTGAGCTCAACCTGAAAGATTGAAATTGGTCTCTCACGGAGCAGATCCACAGAGTGGTTTTAACCAATATTTTTATTTAAAATAAGGAGGGAATTCCTTGGTAGTCCAGTGGTCAGAACTCTGTGCTTTCACTACTGAGGGCCCAAGTTCAATGCTTGGTCAGGAAACAGCTCTGGCAAGCTGAGAGCACGGCCCCCCAAAATTTTTTGTAATGGGGAGATTTCCCTCTCTGTTCCATCCAGCCCTTAAGTAGAGCGCCCCTGGCTGTGAGTCCTTACCCTTGTACTTTGACTCTGTCATCCTGCACCAGCTTCCATGTCACCTGGTCCCTGAAGCGTTTGAGTTCGAGGCCCTCACACTAACAGGGGGGTGAAGAACGACTCAGGTTTAAATCTATGTATTTATTTTGATTGTGCTGGGCCTTCATTGCTTCATGGGCTTTCTCTGCTTGTGGTGCATTTGTGCATGGGGTTCTCATTGGGGTGCTTCTCTTAATGCAAAGCATGGACTCTAGGATGTGCGGAGGCTTCAGCAGTTGCAGCTCCCAGGCTCTAGAGCACGGGCTCAGTAGTTGTGGCACAGGGCTTTTGTTGCTCTGTGGCATGTGGGATCTTCCTGGACCAAGGACTGAAACTGTGTCTCCTGCACTGGCAGGGGAATTCTTATTCACTGTACCACCAGGGAAGTCCAGATACAATCTTTCATATTTTTTTTTTTCAGGGTCAAAGAGCTCCCCCACTTGCAACTGTCTCCAATCCTCTGAGCTTACTCCCATTCAGACCATTTTTGTTCTTTCAGTGAGGAGAACTTTGGATTCCTTACATGGCCAGGAAGCAGGCAGGGACCAACGGGGAGGGGGTGTCTATGATAGACTCTTTACAACCACACACAGAGTTCATTCCGGCTTCCACATGTCCTTGCACAGGCCACCCACCAAGAGTGCCACTCCCTGCCTACTATAGCCAAATTCCAGCTGGAGGCCCGGGTCTGGACGTCCCCCTCCAGAGACTCCTGCTCCCACCTCCTCCCCATGGCCCACTTGGCATCAGAGAAGCTTGAAACTTCTTTGGGAAGTAGAGGAAATCTGAGGTTCCCTCTAGTTGAGTAAAGAGGGAGCACTCTGATCAGGGGTTAGGCTACCCTATCCCACCCCTTCTTGAGGCCTACAGCAGGGGGAAACTGAGGTTATGGACAGGATTTATCAGAAGGGCAGGAGTATTAAAAATGCAGAGGTATGACCTCGAGATTAGAGAGAATGAAACAGAGAGGGAAAGAGAAAGACAGAAACACGGAGAATTAGGCAGAGAAAAGAAGCAGAAAGACAAGAGCCAGAAGACAGAGACAAAGAAACAGACACAGGAGAAAGGCAGGAACCAAAGGAGGCAGAGATAGAGCAAGCGACGGAGACGCAGCAATGAAGCAGGAATGGGGAGAGGATGTAATTTAGTGGCTCAACAAACAAATTCTGGAGCCAAACTTTGAGAAACATCAGGCAGACAGAGGCGGAAGGTACAAAATAGGTGTTCTTTTATTCAACATTTTTTATAAAAAGGAGCAGGAATGTGAAGGGGACCGTGGGCTAAGCCTGGGCCCGCGGCGTCGGAAGGAAGGCTGCTCCTTCTGTCCGTCTGTCCCACTGACCCTCCTCTCCGCCGGGTCCGCAATCGCTGTGCGCCTGCGCGCAAGCGGGTGGGTGGCAGGGTTGCGCAGCAAGGACCCCGCGTGCGCAGGCGCGGAGTGGGCGGCCCGGGGCTGCTGGGGACTCACTCAGGCCCGGGGTCTGGCGGGCGTGCAGTGATGCGGTTCGTGTGAGGGTGCGAATCCTGGGCGGCAGATACAGCGGAATGAGCCGTCGGTGTTGATGCAGCGGGCGTTGACACAGAGCGGGGCGGCCGCCTCGGCCTCGTCACACTCGTTGATGTCTGGGGAGAGGGGATAGCAGGAGTGCTATTCAGGGCGATGGCACCCCACTCCAGTGCTCTCGCCTGGAAAATCCCATGGACGGAGGAGCCTGGTGGGCTGCAGTCCATGGGGTCGCACAGAGTCGAACACGACTGAACGACTTCACTTTCACTTTTCCTTTCATGCATTGGAGAAGGAAATGGCAACCCACTCCAGTGTTCTTGCCTGGAGAATCCCAGGGACGGGGGAGCCTGATGGGCTGTCGTCTATGGGGTCGCATAGAGTCGGATACGACTGAAACGACTTAGCAGCAGCAGCATTCAGGCTGGGGACCCAGGAGCCCGCCTCCCTGGCCCCTGAGGGTTGTGGATGCTGAGTCTCCTAGGAGTGGAGACTGTTGGCTGGACAGGTGACTTAACCTCTCTGTGCTTCAGCTTTGTGTTCTGTGAGATGGGTATGGTAGCCCCCTAGGACACTGGGGTTTTGTTAGGAAAACAATACTGATGATGATACCAACAACCACAAATGCTTGTTGTGCCAGACATTGTTTTGAGCATATTACCTGTATTAACTATCCTCCTAATAACCCTATGAGGTAGGTACTGGGGAAACTGAGCCTCAGCATGGGGAAGCCCCAGGCCCAGTGTCACCAAAAAGCCCAGGAAGTTCTCAGACCAGCTGGCAAAGACTCTGAGTGCCCAGCTCCCTGCTGTTTCTTAGTTCTGAGTCTTTGGGGAAGTCAGTTCTCTTCGCTGAGCTTTGGTTTACACAAAAGCCTCACTGTCATTTCAAATCAGTGTTCTCGGCTCTGTGAAATGGGTTCTGTAAGATAAGCTCATTTTTCAGATGAGAAAAACTGAGCAAGGGACAGTGACCTGTCCGAGATCACATATCACGCTGCTGGACAGAGCCTGAGGTCTATCCAACTGCCCCCAGAGTCCTGGTGTGTAACCACTCTGCCTTCCTGCTGTCTAAACTAGGCAGACATGATTAATATTCCCATTTTACAGATGGGAGGACTGAAAGTTCTTCAAAGAAGTAAAGCAAATCGCTCAAAGTAGCCCTGGGAGTCCTTAGCAATCACGCCTGCAGGATTCTATTCTCTCCATCCAGCTTCAAGCCCAGCCCTGGTCCTGTGGTCACAACCTGGCTTTCCTCACAACCTGACCTCTCCTTCGGGCATGCCCCATCCCTGAGCAAGAATTTCTTTCTGTTCCCCTGCCTAGCCGTTTGGCTGGTCTTCCTGACGACCCTGATTACCCACCGCTAGTAAAGGTTTTCCACCCTGTCTCCAACCCCTCGATGCTGGCCCTGGCCCACCCCCTCACCAATGCAGGACATGCGAGT
>SJXQ01000898.1:311643-321760 GCA_006408695.1 Aepyceros melampus | reverse complement strand
GGGGGGGGGGGGGGGGGAGGAGAAGGGTCGGTGCACCTGGGCACACGAAGTGATTGGGGGTCTGCCTGGTGGGCAGGACGCTGGAGGGGCCCACTTGAGGGCGCAGTCACATCTGACCGGGACCCTCACACCTGGGAGGAGAAGTCAGAATGGATTAGGGGAAACGGTGGAGGAAGATGGTGGGCGGGGGTCCTCACATCTGGCGGAAGGCCCACATCTGGAAGACTTTAGGGAGGAGGGGACACATCTGGGCTGAAGGCCACAGCAGGAGGGAGACTTTTGAGGGTAGCGGAGACTAGGGGGTGTGCTAGCCCGGGGGCTGAGAGCTGGAGCAGGAGGTGGGGAGGAGGGTCGGGAGAGCAGTGGGGGCCTTTGGCCCCTAGCCGCCTGGCAATTTGGGGCATTCGGTGAGCTGGCAGGCGCCAACCCGCACAATCGCTTTTGTTGTCTGGGCTAGTTCGGGCGCTCTCTGCCGGGACAGCGCCCCCCTCTTCGGCCGCGGGGAGCCCGGACGCTTGGCTTCCTGGCCCCACCCCCGCGGGTCAGCGCCTCTGGCCCGCGCCTAGTCCTGTCCCGGACTCACCTCTCGCAGCCGGACGCCGGGGTCCCTAGAGGGGGCTGAGTCCTGGGGAGGGGTGCTGAGCTACAGTGGGGGGCGGCTAGGCGGCGGCTGCACCGTGGGAACCAGACGGCTTTATCTGGCCCGGAACCCCCCCATCCTCCTTCACCGCCTCCCCGCCCCCCAACCCGGCGGAGGAAGGGCGGATGTTCTTACCCCGGGACTGGCCGGCAGGGGCGCGCTGTGGGGGCCTCCGTCTCAGCAATGCCCGGGCCCCCGGCCCGCGGGGCCGCCGTCGCCTCAGCAGGGCTCGGGCTTCCTGCAGCCTGGGTGGGAGGGGGCAGAGAAGGAGTTTCACCGCGGTTAGGCTGACCCCCTCCCACCAGCTCCCGCGGCTGGAAGGGACCTCCTACATCAGGAGGTCTTCCAGTGGAGGCTCTGCACCCCCCTTCCATCTCTTTCTGGGGATCAGGCCTGGAACATTCTTTAGAGGCTAGAAAGAACAAAGTCAGTGGGAGAAACCAGGATGAGGGAGGGGGAGAGAGAGAGAGAGAGAGAGAGAGAGAGAGAAAGAGAGAGAGAGAAGACAGGAAAGAGACAGGTAACTATGAGAGAAAGAGACAGACGCAAAGAACCAACAGAGAGAGGGACACGGAGACAGAGACAGAGAGATAGAAACTGAAAGACCTAGAGACAGCGATAGGCAAGAAAAGGAGAAATAGGAACAGAGACACAAGTTGGTAGAAAGAGAGAGCAAGAAAAGGAGACCCAGGGAGCACCTAGCAGGAGGGGGTCACACACTCACGTCAGTGGCTGCCAGTTAAGGGACACCTGTCTCTTCCTCACGCTGGGGCTGGAGCTCGGCAGCTCTGGGGGCCCTGGAGCCAGGCACCGCTGAGGGCCTGCACACTTTTCCGGCCGGCAGCTCCGGACCCTGCAGGAGGCTTCAGAGACAGCCAGGGACTAAGTGGAAAAGGAGGCAACCGAGTTCTTCTTTCATCCAGCTCTCCAGCTGGGGTGAGGGATGAGGAAGGGACCCCCAGCTCCTCTGCTTCTACCATCTTTCCCCTCCAACCTATACCCCACCTACAAGAACCCACCTCTAAAGCAGCGGCTTCTCCTGGGCGATCGGCTTGGGCAGCAGCGACAAACAGGAGCACTATAAATAGAGGGAGGGAAGTCACTCAGCCTCTAGCACTATAGAACTCCCCAAAGGACAGTGTTGAGGGATAGGGGAGAGGAAGCCAAGATAAAGCTGGAGGATGCTTGGGGTTGATATGTGACCACTTTGAGGCACTTCGCTGGATGCCTCAGTTTCCCCATCTGTACAATGGGAGGCAAATTGGTTTAGGTAAAGGTCACAGCAACCTCACGTTATTTTCCTTCTGAAGTGTTTGTTGGTAAGGCATTATTGGAAAAGACATTTTAAAGTCTTTTTTGAAAAAGAGAGAGACTCAGAGAGGATTTCTAAGCGCACTTCCAAGCCAGCTCTGGGAATCTAGAACCCCGGCCCTCCCCGCACGTCCCTGTCCTGGACTCAGCCGTCATCCCGCAGTTTGCCGGAAGATGGCGCCACGTCCACAGGCCTCAACAGCTGGGGAGGGAAGTCCTCTTTTGACTGTGGGTCCAGCGGGGTGCAGAGGTGGACAGGGATACAGGAGCCACAGGCCAGCACTGAGGATCCCGAGGTCTGAGTTCTAGCCCGTTCCTGCCCTTCCACGCTGTGTGTCCTGGAGCCAGAGTCTCCTGGTCTTTGGGCCTCAGTTTCTCGCCTGACCACGAGGAAGGAGTTGTTCGGAAGGAATCTCCGCGCCGGGAGGGTCTCCGATTCTGGCTGGCGGAGCCCTCAGCTTGGGCGCAAGTGCGTCGCAACCCAGGGGCCCCCCAGACAAATCCATTATCCCCAAGCTAAGGGGGACGAGGGCCGTGGACGCGGGCGCAGGTCAGGAGAGAAGAGCAGCGCGGGATGCTGCGAAGGGGACGTCGGCAGTATGGACTCTTTTTAGACGGGTGGGGCCTGGTAGGGAAGGGGGCGGCCCGGGTGGGAGCCTCCCTGACCCCCGATGCTGCCGTCATTCCCTCCCGCCTTTTCTCCGGGTTAACCCCTTCCCAGCCCCGCCCCCGGAGCGGCTCGGGTTACTAAACGTATTCGCAGAGACCGAGGCGGGAGCGGAGCCCGGGGCCTTTGTAACGGAGCGCTGGGCCGCAGGGCGGGGGGTGGGGGTACTGGGCAGACTGTTTCCTCCGATCTCGTCACTCGTAGACAGGAAGAGTGGCTATAACTCCCAAATCTATACGAAATTTTGGATTTCTTGCCGCGAAATCACTGGTACCTCATTCAACCCCGGAATCCTCTAATTCTAGGAAACTAAAGCATCCTTAACCCTCATGAAATCTGGCCCCCTCCGACCCCACCTCCGCACAATTTCCCACAAGTCCCTCCGCCATCAACACCAAATTCCAAGTCTTATAGGAAAAGGTCTCTATTAATTAATGCAAGCATTCCCAAACCCCAGAAAAACAGGACGTCTCAACTCCTCCTTAAAGCGCCTTGATAACCTCCCATACTCTTCCTCCTTAAGCATCCCAGAAACCTGGAGGACCCCATCCCAGCTCGGCCCCACCCATCTATCATCCTAGGAGAACCCAAAGCCCCATCCCTATATAAACTGAGACCCTGCTCCAAATAAACTCTAGAATTCCCTGGAGCCACATCTGTCTCTACCGCACCAGCAAGGAGTCCCTCCGCTCAGAACAAACACTTCGGATTCTAACCCCTACAAAACAGAGGGCCCTAATAAATCCAAGAGCTCTGGTTCTTTATCCCTATCACGAAGCAGTGGGTTCATGTTCCCCTAAATCCGAAAGTCCTGGTCTTCCTGGACCGCCAGACTTATTGGGTGGAGGGGGCACAAGGACGAAGGGGCCGCAGCGGGGCTTACCCGGCCGGACGGCCCGGGATCGCTGCGACCTCGACGGCCTGGCTGGGGCTGAGGCCGGCGGCGGAGGCGGCGGTGGCGGCGGCTGCAAGGAGCGGCAGCAGCAGCACCAGCAGGAGGGGGCGGCGGCCGCTGGGGCCAGGCAGCCGCATCGTGTCCGGCGTGGAGTCGCGCTCCAGGCGGCCCGTCTGTCCAGCGGGTCCGGCTCGGCGCTGCCCCGCCTCCCGCCCCCGCCGGAGGCCGACTCATTTTCTCCACAATCCCAGTCGCGGGCTGCGAACTTCCCGCCAATCAGAGTCCGGTGCCGCCAGGGGGCGCTGCCTACACGGCCAATCAGAAGACGACAGGGGAGGGGCTACATGGACAGGTGCCGGGCGGGGGGCGCTGGGGCCCGGAATTTTCAGTGCCTAGGAGGGTACTGGCTCAGTGAATCCTGTCTTAAAGGAGAGGCCCCAAGTGTGGAGCTGCTGGGGCTCCTCTTGTCGATGCGTAGGTGGTAGGCGTGAAAGCTTGCTGAGTCGCTTCAGTCGTGTCCGACTCTGTGAGACTTTATGGACTGTAGCCCTCCAGACTCCTCTGTCCATGGGATTCTCCAGGCAACAATACTGGAGTGGGTTGCCATGCCCTCCTGCAGGGGATTTTCCGCACCCAGGGACAGAACCTGAGTCTCCTGCATCTCCTGGTTTGCAGGCAGATTCTTTACCGCTGAGCCACCTGGGAAGCCCGGTTCCCCTAAACTAGACTCCCCCTGGAAGACCTCATCTCTCGGCTCACAGTCCTGGGAGAAATCCATCAGAATTTGCTCCCCGACGGGGGTAGATTCCGGAAGACCCCACGCGTGCCCACTTCTCACGCGAGAGACTCAGGATTCCGGGGGCTAATTCTAATACTGCACCGAGCTCCAGGTCCCGCCCCTCGGACGGTACCACGACTCTACACCCTCCCACAGGACTGGCCCCTTCTCAAGGCCCTGTGTTTCAGGGGTTCCAGGCTTGACAAACAATAGCTTGTTCCTAGGAAGGTTGTAGTCTCTGCCTCTCACAGGACCATGGCTGGGCCCCTAATTCACAGACTCCGCTTCCCTTCCAGAGGGCTCCCCCGGCTCTGCTCCCCTATTGGCACCCATCTCCACTCCCCCGCAGAGGGTACCACACCTACTTCCCTGACTGAATTTTTAAAAGCTAAAATTTTCTCAGCTTTAAAAATTCTCAGCCCATTCCCAGAATTACAGACTTTTTCTCCTTAAAGAATTCTAGTCCCGGGACTTCCCTGGTGGCTCAGTGGTAAAGAATTCGCCTGCCAAAGCAGGAGACATGGATTTGATCCCTGATCCAGGAAAATCCCACATGCCTTGGAGCAGCGAAGCCTGTGTGCCACAACTATTGAGGCTGTGCTCTAGAGTCCGGGAACTGCAGCCACTGAGTCCATATGCTACAACTACTGAAGGTCGTATGCTATAGATCCCACGCCTCACTAGAGAAAAGCCCATGCAGCAATGAAGACCAGCACAGTCAAAACTAAATAAAATTAAACGAAAAAAAAAAAAAGAATTCCAGTCTTCTCCCTTCCTAGGGACCTCTACCACTGGGAGCACCAAGCCACAAGGGGCCTTAGTCCCCACCTGCTCCCACTTTAGTGGGTTTAGGGGGCTCCAAGCCCTGCTCACAACCCTCCATCTCAGAGGGTCTCAAACCCAGCCAAGTCCTTTCATTATAAATTCAAGGCTCCACTTCTCTTGGAATTAAAAACCCTCTCTTCTCCCAAAGGCATCAGCGCTGTAGAGCCTGAACCCCAGTTCCCCATCCCTTCTCCTCTGAGTTTCAGACCAAATCCTTTCCCACAAGAATTAGGCTGAGGCCCCACACTTAGGGTGCCAAACCCTACCCACTTCTTGTTGCCCCTCCAGGGGTTCGAAACCCTAAGCTTTCCAGTTCTGTAGCCTTAGCCCCACCCTGAGTAGATCCCAGGCTCCACCCACACAGGGTACCAGGCCTGACCAAAGGGCTGACCCCAGACTAAGAACAGCAATCAATTCAGCTTTGACCTCATCCCCAACTCCTGCTCCTTCTTCCAGGGGGTGTGCAAGGGGAACAAGGGGTCTCTTCACCCTCCCTCCTTACCTTGAGGCATACGGGCTGACTCACACAGCCACACGCACACCGTCACCGCCACCCACAGTCTCCACCCAACACTGCCACCCAGAAGTCTGGGCTCACACACTGTCCAGGACACACAGCCTCTTGGAGCAGTAATGATGGCACTCAGGGCCCATTCAGGGACGTCCGTGGGCTGTCCCTGCTCAATGGTGGAGTGCCTGACTCTGCCCACTGAATGTGCTGTGTCCCTGTCTTCGTGTGGCTCCCATGATCCCTGCTAACATAGCCCTGCAGGACGACGTGGCCCTGCTCCCGTTGCCCCCTCCCCATCTCCTACCCTGTAGCTGGAGCATTTGCTGGGGGCGCTGCCGAAATTTCTCCCTTCTGCTTGGGATTCAGGGCATCTTCAATGCTCGTTGCTAAGCAACACCTCTGGCTCACCACTGCAACTTCCGGGGATGGCTTTGGCTTCCCCTCCCCCCCAGAATTTGGAGTTCCCAGCTCCCAGTCCCTCCCTATCAGCGCTACTACCCCCCAGGATTGTTTCTATGTCACCCCTGGGTCCTGATCTGATCTCAATCCTTCAGAATCTCTCAGAGTTCTAGAGTCCTGGTATTCCAGAAGCTTCCTCCATTGTATGTGCTCACACACAGGGTTTTACCTTGGCATTAAAAACAAAAGCAAACAAATCTCTTTAGTATTCTAGATTTTCTGACATTTTCGCCCTCAGTTCTAGGATCACTAGTATTCCAAAATAGTGTTCTGGATTCCCTGGCATGGAAAAAAACTCTCTCAATATTCCAGCTCTATGAGCATCACAAAATACTCGCATATTCTAGAGCACAGACATTCCAGAACACTCGTGTTTTAGACTCACTCATCTTTTAGGGCTCCTCTTCATGTTCTAGATTCTCTGGCAATCCAGAGCCCATTGACATTATGGATTTCTTAGAATGCAAAGCAATCCTCTGGTGATCTAGAAGGGTTGACATTCCAGAATACCGCTATGCTCTAGACTTCCTAGTAATCCAGATTCTCTTCTGTGTCCTACAATTCTCAGCATTCTAGAATCTCTGGCTTGTAAAACATTCCTACTGGGATAGGCATTCTAGAACACTCTTCTGTTCTAGAATCATATTTCCAGGTTGTTTCTCATAAACTTCTGCAGTCTGGATTCTTTGACAGGCAAGGGAGAAGCCTAATATTGTCCATCCACTAACACTATAGAATATTCCTGTGCTCTAAATCTCCTAACATTCTGCCAAGTTACAGTTCTGGCATCCCAGAAACTCCGGAATTCTAGAACTAGCACACTCTAAAATCCCTTGTTCTTAGTTGACCCACTTTATATTTTTTTCATTGACCCAGGGAAAAGATGCAGAAAACTTTCCTGAGGAGCTGCCAGAGGAATAGGTATTATCTGGAGGAAAACCTCAAGGCTGGGGTGAGCTATGCCATCCTACACACCTTCTCTGTTGTGAACAAGAGAGGGGCAAAAACTGGGCAGCCGGGGATATGAATGGGCAAGGTGTTTGCAGCGGTGAGGTTTGGGGCACAAATGTCACCTAGCCGACAGCTGTGTTTCTGCCAGCCTGTACCTACTCATCCCCATTTGTGGTAATAGTATCCTGATTCACCTTTAAGGAACTCTTCCTTCACTCTGTCAGCATGGGGCTGACCTCACTGCCTGGCTTGTGAGGGTACATGATCCCTGGAAGGACACAATGATTGCTTCAGGAATGGCTAGCCGATTCAGTTTAAGCCAGTGAGGATCAATCCTGTGATTTTGCTGCTATGAAGAGACATGACAGTCATCATGTGTGGATGTGAGAGCTGGATCATAACGAAGGCTGAGCGCTGCAGAACTGATGCTTTGGAACTGTGGTGCTGGAGAAGACTCTTGAGGTTCCCTTGGACAGCAAGGAGATCCAACCAGTCAATCTTAAAGGAAATCAACCCTGAATACTCATTGGAAGGACTGATGCTGAAGCTGAAACTCCAATACTTTGGCCACTTGATGTGAACAGCCAACTCGTTGGAAAAGACCCTGATGCGGGGAAAGACTGAAGGCAGAAGAAGAGGGAGACAGAGGCTGAGACGGTTGGATAGCATGATGGATTCAATGGACATGAGCTTGGGCAAACTCTGGGAGATGGTGAGGGAGAGGGAAGCCTGGCGTGCTGCGGTCTATGGGGTCATGAAGAGCTGGACATGACCTGGAGACTCAACAACAGAGACAAACAGTTGCTAAGGAGCTATGTGGAGTCATCTTGGCACAGAGCGGAGAAAGCCTGCCTGAGAATGATCTCAGAGGAGAACAAAGCCAAAGGATGCAAAGACATTCCGGATGAGTAGCTGAGCCCTGGATCCAGCCATGCCTGAAGCCAGAGTGCGAACCAGTCCCCCTTCTTCACTTAAACTGAGAGAGACAGATGGCCCTGAATCTACAGCCAGGGGCCTGATGGGCTACTGCCCTCTCTCACCCTTTCCCTCGGGGCCCCAAGCCCTCTAAGAATGCAACCAAAGCACTGGCAGTGAGAACTTTATTAAGGAAGGGTGACTTTGGCTCCAAACAAGGGAGATGGTGGGGGGGGGCGGGTCTTGTAACAGCAGGAGGCCCTGGCCCTCAACCCAGGGCTCTGACAGGAAGCGAGGGAGGCACCCGAGTTCCCCAGGACCTGGATATCCCAAGGCACCATGGCAGCTGTGTTCAGAAGGAAGTTTCATTGAGCTTCATCTTGGGGGGTGCAAGGGGAGCTCCGAGACCCGAGGAGGGCCGGGGGGCTGGTGTTGGTGGCCGCCGGGGCTCCGGTCCGCTCCGCACCAGTTCCTGGCAGCGCTCCACAAAGCTGCCTCCCCCGCGGCGCCGGGCCTCAGCCTGTGGGGGGCTTGGGCTCCCCCGACGGCTGGACAGGGAGGTGTTGCTGAAGGCTGAGTGGAGACTGAGGGGGTGATGAGGGTCAATGAAGGGCGTCAGGGTGGAGCTGGGTCCCCCTCCTCTAAGGCCACCATGTTCTGCCCTCTCCTCCATTGGTCATGCCTACCTGGTGAGAGAGGTCCGGGGCGAAGGGCTGGGGAGAGAGCCCCTGGAGGAAGCCAGCGGGGCTAGGTCACACTGCTCCAGCTGTTCCATCAGCTCTTCCTCTGTCAGGCCCCCTGCTGGGGGGCAAGGAAGCAGAGTCAGGGGCAAGACAGGGGTCATAAGCCAAGGGACAAAGGTCATGTGCAAAGACTGAGGTCAGGATAGGAAAAAAGGTGCAGAGGTCAAGGAACAAAGGTTAGAAGCTAAGAGAGACAGCTTAGAAAGCAAGGGCAAGGGGGCTTCCCTGGTGGCTCAGTGATAAAGAATCCACCTGCCAACGCAGGAGACACAGGTTCGATCCCTGTTTTGGGAAGATCCCACATCCCACGGAGCAACTAAGCCCCTGCACCACAACTATTCAGCTTGTGCTCTAGAGCCCAAGAGGCTCAACAGCCGGAACCAGTAAACCCTAGGCCTGTGCTCTGCAACAAGAGAAGCCACCGCGATGAGAAGCCCGAGCACAGCAGCTAAAGAGCAGCCCCTGCTCATCGAAACTAGAGAAAGCCTACTTGAAGCAACAAAGACTCAGCACAGCCGGAATTAACTAACTAACTAAGATTATATTTAAAAAGCAAGGGGAAGGAGGGGTTGAGGGTAAGGGGTCAGAGAGTCAGGGCTTGGGGAGGGCAGACATGGCAAAGGAGGCTGTGGAGAGGGGTTCAGGGTGAGTCTGTGCGGTGGGAGTACCAGGGGCCTGGCCGAGGCCGTCCATGGCGGTGGTCAGGTCCCACATGGCCAGGCTGCCGTTGGCCTGGCCGGTGAGCAGGTAGCGCCGGGGCCGCGAGCCGAGCCTCCGGGAGCCCTCACACTCCAGCACCGTGAAGGCGGTGGTGGGTGAGCCGTCCACGGAGCGCACGGAGCACACCCTGAGAGGGGAGGGCGCAGGGGTACCTGGGTCACACCAGAGCCTGGCCTGCTCCCTCTTCTTATCCTTTACCCTTCCCAGGCCTCGGTCCCCACCATTATGACTTCCCTCCTGCCCCTCCGATGAGCACCCAAGCTTCTCCATCGCTCCCAGACCTTGGGTTCCAGCCCTGTGGGTCCAGCAGCCTCCTGGAAGTCCCCAGCCCCACATACCCATCATGGGGCCTAAATGGGACTCTCCCCAGACCTGTTGCCCCCGCTGCTCCTGATCCAGAATGGTGCTCCCTCACTTGCCAGCATTACCCACGGTGGGTCCACTCAGCCTCTTGCCTCTCTCCCTGGGCCCCTTCCCCCCTCCCCATCTGGCCCTGGTCAAGCCCTGCCCTCTCCAGCCAGCCATCTGTCCCAGCCTCCTCTCTTCCAACCTCCAATCCATCCTCCTGAGCACAGCCTTGGCTCCCAGAACACGCAGGAAAGTCCTGTTTGTTCCATACGATCGGCAAGGCTCCACCCCGCTGCAGCCTCAACGCTCACCTCCAGTTCTGTGCTCCAGCCCCAGAGACCACAAGCAGCTCCC
>SJXQ01000898.1:262865-280754 GCA_006408695.1 Aepyceros melampus | reverse complement strand
TCCGGGCCCCGCCCCAGATCTCCGCGCCACTCCTCACCAGCTCGTCCTCGAGGTCGTGCGCCACCTGGTGCAGCTCCTTGGAGGCGAGCAGCAGGCGGCGGCGCTCCTGCAGCGGCTCGAGCAGGCGCACCAGGCGCTCGCCCACCGCGTTCTGCCGCTCGCCCACCAGCTCCTTGCTAGCCGGCTCCAAGGGCAGCGCTGCCGTCTGCGCCTGCAACTCCCCCACCTCGCGGTACCACTCCTCCACCTGCGACTCCATCGACTGAAGGGAGAAGGGCAGGGTCAGCAGGCCCCGGCCTCCCTCCCGATCCCGCTGTCGCTCCCCAGTACCTTTATGATGACAGCCAAGCCCCTGGTAGAGGCCCACTATTCCACTCTCCCCTTGCTCAATTCCTTCCAGAAGCTCTGTCCTCCTCTCTGATCCCTGCAACCCACTAAGCTAGTTCCTGCCTCAGGGCCTCTTCTGTTCCTATTTCCTCTGCAGACATGCTCTTCCCTGTCAATCAGATTTCAGTTCAAATACTTACCTTTTCAATGAGGCTTGCCTGAGTCCCTGGACTAAAGCAGCCCATCACATCTCACAAAAACCCTTCAAGGTTGGTGGTATCCCTGTTTTACAGAGGAGCAAACTGAGGCCCAGAAAATTTAGGTAATTTGTCCAAAGATTCAATCTTTTCAAATATCAAAAATAAATACAGGGACTTTCCTGGTGGTCCAGTGGCTAAGCCTCCAATTTCCCAATGCAGGGGGCCAGGATTCAATCCCTGGTCAGGGAACTAGATCCCACATGCCGCAACTCAAGAGTTGACATGCCACAAATAGAGATCTCACGTGTATAACTAAGACCTGGAGAAGCCAAATAAATAAATAATTTAAAATAAATACAAGCTATAGTGATTTAAATGGTTGATGGGCCACAGGGAGAGACAGAAAGTACTAAAGTAGACCCAAATACACAGGATAATTCATATAGTTTATAGATGCCATTTCCAGTCTCCAAGGAGATGGATTATTCAATGAATGATCATGGGCCAAGTTGCTGACCAATTTCACTGGATCCCTTCCTCACTGTTTATGCTGAAAACAATTCCAGATGGATTAAAAACTTAAGTGGAATAAGTAAATCCATAAGGCATACCAAGAAAATCTGGGCAAATGTTTTTACAATCTTGAGATGGAGAAAATGTTTCCAAGCATATAAACCGTAAAGGGAAAGATTTATAAACTTGGCCACAAAGAATAGTTTTGTGTCAACCAAAGTTTCTAGATTTGAAGGCAAATGACAAACTGGAAAAACATTTAATATGTGTTAGAGCAAAGAACTAGTTTCTTTAACAGTGAAATAATTCTTTTAACAGTAAAAGATTTCCCTTTCATCCTGCTCCCTTTGTCTCCTCGGAACTTAAACACCATTGGATAACTGTCTTTACTCACGAGGCTTCTGTTTATTGGTCTGCTTCTAGACTATAAGCTTCATGAGGGCAGAGGCTGTGTCTCTCTTCACTATGTATTCCCAGTGTCTAGAACCATGTCTGGCATGTAATGGACCTTCTACTGTGGTTTCTCCAATGCACAAATGAATGACATCAGCAAAGAGAGATTGCCCGAAAGAGAAATGGGCAACAGATGTGAACAGGCAACACAAAGAAAAAACGAGCACAGGAAATGATGCCCAATCTAACTAATCATTGGGATAACACATACTAAAAGAAGGTATTTTTTTCTCTTTATCAGACTGGCAAAATTGTGAAAGATGGCTAATATCTAGTGTTGGCAAAAATATAGGGAGACGGGCACACTCAGCCTCTGTCAGTGGTGGTGTAAATTAGTAAGAGCCTTTTTGGAGGGCAGTTTGGCAGGTACTATCAAAATGCAGTATGTGTCAAAATGCTTTGACCAGCACTTGCACTTCCAGGAATGTATTTAAAGAAACAGTGGCATGTATGCACAAAGATGTTCGTCCAAGGGTTTTCATCATAGCAGAAATGTTTGTCCAGAGATCTCATCATGGAGACTTCCCTGGTGGTCCAGTGGTTAAGAATCCACCTTGCAAGGCAGCAGACATGGTTCAATCCCTGACTGGGGAACTAAGATCCCAAGTGCAACTAAGTCCTCATGCCACTAATAGAGAGCCCTTGAGCCACAAGAAAAGATCCCGCATGGTGTAACAAAGATCCCACCTGACACAATTAAGACCCAACACAGCCAAATCAATAAATAAAACAAAGATCTCATCATAGCAGAGTTTATAATGGGAAAACAATGAAAAAACTAACCTCCATGTCTATCAAGAGTAAAATGATTAAACAAATCCACATCAATATGGAATAATACCCAAGACTTACTGTTAAGAGGGAAAAAAATTAGAACATACTTATGAATAGATATTTGTACTTATGAATACTATGAATAGGTATTTGCAGTGAATTGCACATGCATAAAACTTCCCTGGAATAAAGAAGAAATTAATCACAGATGGTACCTACTCGGGGAATGAGAATTTAGTGAATGGGGACAAGGATGAAGAGAGACTTTTCACATAGGATTTTTTATACAGTTTTTGATGTCTGAATCATTATATTTATTTATTCAAGAATTTCAATTAGGACTTCCTTGGTGGTCCAGTGGTTAAGAGTCTGCCTGCCAACGCAGGGGACATGGGTTTGATTCCACACACTGAGGGGCAATGAAGCCCATGCGTCACAACTACTAAGCCATGTGCTGCAACTACTGAAGCTGGAGCCCCTTAGAACCCATGCTCTGAAACAGGAATAGCACCCCCTCCCCCGCTCACAGTAATGAAAATCCAGTGCAGCCAATAAATAAATTAAAAAGGAACTGAAGCATGAAGAAAACAAAACCATTAATAATCCACATAGGTACCTCTATTAACACATAAAGAGAGGTCTAGAAGGATGCATACCAAATAATAATTGGGGTTCTCTTTGGAGTGTGGGATCCGGAGGCATGTTGAAGGGAGACTTTATGTTTTACTAAAGATCTCTAAGATAACAGTAGCTTTTAACAAAATAATATATTTATGTGTTACTCATGTGATTCTAAACAGATGGGGGAAATATAGAAAACAAAATAACAGGGATGAAATTAAGTGGTAACAGATTAAAGCAAAAGACTGCAACCCAAAGCTGGAATCTTAAGAACAAAGTCAAGACTTCTGTTGCAAGGTTCTGTAATGCAGAGCTGTTGCTTTTGCCTGCCCCAAACTGGTCCTTTCTTTCCTAGCACCTCAAATCCCACTCTCAGATCCTGAACTTCTTGTGTAGTAGCTAAGTCCAGCCCAACTCTTTGTGACCCCAAAGACTGGGGCCCTCCAGGCTCCTCTGTCCATGGCATTTCCCAGGCAAGAATACTGGAGTGGGTTGCCATTTCCTTCTCGAGGGGATCTTCCTAACCCAGGGATCGAACCTGCATCTCTTATGTCTCTGGCATTGGCAGGCAGATTCTTTACTGCTGAACCACCAGAGAAACTGAGCTTCTTGAGCGGTCTTCTACTAAAACCTAGAGGGCCAAAGGGGGCCACGTGATCCAACCTGGCCAATCAAAACACAGAAACCACTGTGGCCACAAGGATTGATCAAGGATGGTCTTATTATCTAAGCTGGGCCAATGAGAACTCTTTCAGCTTCCCGAGGGGCTGATGAAACCCATCAGTCCAAGAATGGCCATGTGACTTAGGCCTGGCCAACAAGAATACTGAATCACCCTGGCCACAAGGATTGGGTAAGAGATGGCATGTGACCTAAGATCAGCTAATGAAAACTCTTCACACTTTTTCTGGAAAAGCATGTGAGCTGAAAAGGGGTCTCAACCTGTTTGAGGGGTCTCAACCTGTTTGAAGGGGTCTCCTTCTCAACCTGTTTCTAAAGCTGGAAGAACACAGGCCTGGGGTAATAGGGACAATTTTGCCACCAAGAGACAACAGGTTCCCCAATGATGAGGCCAACAGAGAGGAAAGCAGGGTGCAGAAACAAAGAGAAACTCCAAAAGACAGAATTTGTGGGACCGATCCAGCCATGCCCCAAGCTCCTACCCCACGCTCCTACCCTTGGTTCTTCCAGCTATATGAGCCAACAGCTTCCAGCTCCTTTTAGCCTAAGTCCTAGGAACCACATCTCAAAGAGTCCCAGTTGACACAGTTCACAATCTGTAGGAGTTGGAAAAATGGGTAAAAAATCAAACCTTATGACAAATCAAAGTCATGTCCAAAAATTTTTTAGACACACGAGTAGCAGAAATCAAAGAAAAATGAAATAGTCATTCCCCAAAACTTTTTTATTAAGAAAATCATTGTAGTGAAATGTAGAAAATAAAAACACATTAGAATTGAGGAAACTTGCGAATATAGTCTGAAACATTAAGGTTTTAAGTTCCAGTTCCCCATGAAATGAAAACCCCTTCCTCCCTCTGGAGCAAGTGGCCATGTGGCCTGAGATGGAATTATTCCAGGGACTGCCATGTTTCTACTTCTAGAAAAATGCCAAGTATTTCAAACACCGATGTAATATGTAACCTTTCTTGCAAACATGGGCAAAGGGTACAGAAGTACCTGTCATTAAACATGTGAAAAGATGTTCAGTCTCCTTCAGTGTCTTATTATTTAGTCGCTCAATCGTGTCTGACTCTTTGCCACCCCAAGGACTATAGCCCACCAGGCTCCTCTGTCCATGGAATTTTCCAGGCAAGAATAGCAGAGTGGGTTGCCATTTCCTTCACCAGGGGATCTTCCTGACCCAGGGATTGAACCTGTCTCCTGCATTGGCAAGAGGATTCTTTACCACTAAGCCACCTAAGAGGTCCCCCCTTCAATGTTTAGGAAAATGCAAATTAACATAGCACAAATCAATTATCTTTCAACTCTCAGGTTAGCAGAGATAAAAGGCTTGCTAACAGCTGATGAAGGTGGCCATGTGGGAAGATGGATGGCTGTCATACTGCAAGTGTGCCCACTGCCTTTTCAGGAGGATATTTGGTAATATTTATCAAAAAGTTTAGAGAATTCCCTGGAGGTCTAATGGTTAGGACTCTTCGTTTTCACTGTAGAGGGCATAGGTTGGGGAACTAAGATTTTGTAAGCTGCATGGCCAACAAAAAGGAAAAGAAGCAAAGAAATGAGGGGAAAAGTTTAATGCATAAATCTTCTGGTACCAAAATTTTACTTTGAGAATTATATTCTAATATATATTTCTTATAATACACATATAAATATACATATATAAGAAAAGAATATATATTTACATATATAAATGTGTATATATAAAACTATCCATCTCCCCACATGGCCACCATCATTAGGTATTTGCAAGCTTTTCATCTCCACTAATCTGAGAAGTGAGAGATACTGTATTGCAGTTATTTTAATTTGCATTTTCCTAAATACTGAAGCGGGGCTGCCCAGGTGGTTCAGTGGTAAATATATATATCTTTATCTGGCTGTGCTGTGTCTCACTTGCAGCATGCGCGATCTTTACTTTTCAGCATGTAGATCTTTAGTTGTGGCATGCAGGATCAGGCTCCCTGAGCAGGGACTGAACCCAGGCGCCCTGCATTGGGAGCATGGAGTCTTAGCCACTGACCACCAGGGAAGTCCTGAGGATTAATTCTAAAATATTTGTACACAGGCTTAAATACACACAGACAGGGATGTCTGCTGTGACATTATTTATACTAGCAGAAGTCCAGAAATTGCCTTGAAGGTTTCTCAACAGAAGGCTGGTCAATGACATTGTCAAACTACCCCTCAGAACATCACGCAACAGTTTAAAAGGACTGGTCATGTCCTGCAAGGAGGGATGCTTAGGGTGCTCGGCCAAGGGAAAGGCAAGCTTCACTGTGGTCTGTATGTCATCTGCACATGTGGGGGTATCCACAGAACATTTCTAGAAGGATAGAGAAGAAACAGTTGAGAGCACTTACACCCTGGGGAGGGGGACTTGCATGTGAAGGAGAAAGGTTTTTTACTTTTCACAACATACCCTTCCGTTTGAACTTCTTAACGTAACAGCAATAATGGGTAACACACCCATGTTTGCTCTCAGCACTTGACAAGAATGAATTAAGTTAATCCTCACAACAGCCCATGAGGTCAGGGAAGATGGGGATGTTCGTATTACTCACAACTGGAGTCCAGCTCCTGGCTCCGTGCCCGGCACAGAGTAAGTCTCCATAAATGTGTGTTGCTTTAGTTGTTGTTGTTGTTGTTTTGTGTGTGTGTGTGTGTGTGTGTTGCTTTTGTTTGCTGGACTGGCCACCATGTTCTCCTTCTCTTGGTATTAAAGGTTAACATTAAAAAAAAAAAAATTAAACCAGCTTGAAATGTTACAACCAAAGGAACGACATGGAGGGCTCTTGAAAACTTTAAGTGAAAGAAGCCAGAAGACAACGAGAGCCAGGTATTGTATGATTCCATTTATATGAACTGTCTAAAATGGGCAAACGTGTAGAGACAGAAAGCAGACTGGTAGAGAGAGGGAGTAAGGATGGGGTTTCTCGCTGCGTGCTCAATCGCTTGGTCGTGTCCGATTCTTTGTGACTCGTTCGACTGTAACCCACCAGACTCCTCTGTCCCTGGGATTTCCCAGGGAAGAATACTGGAGGGGTTGCCATTTCCTCCTCCAGGGCACCTTCCCGACCCAAGGATCCATCCCGCATCTCTTGAGTCTCCTGCAATGGCAGGCAGCTTTTTACCACTGAACCACCTGGGAAGCCCCACAGGGTTTCTCTTCAGGGTGATGAAACTGTGTTGGAATTAGTGGTGAGAGTTGCTCAACTTTGCAAACACACTAAAAACCACTGAACTATACACTTTAAAAAAGTGCATTTTGTGGTATGGAATCATATCTCATTTTTAAAAAGACATTCAAATTCAAGGCAAAAACCAAACCAAATCAGCAAAACACAGAGGCACCTATTTCCAAAAGAACCTCAGGTGCTTTGCCACCTGATGACACGCAAACCCAGATCCCCCATAACAACCTGACTGCTACTCAGACCCAGCTGCTGCCTTGAAAGTGAAAGTGACAGTCGCTCATTGGTGTCTGACTCTCTGGGACCACATGGACTATACAGTCCGTGGGATTTTCCAGGCCAGAATGCTGGAGTGGGCAATCTTTCCCTTCTCCAGGGGATCTTCCCAACCCAGGAATCGAACCCAGGTCTCTGGGATTACAGGCGGATTCTTCACCAGCTGAGCCACAAGAGAAGCCCAAGAATACTGGAGTGGGTAGCCTATCCCTTCTCCAATGGATCTTTCCGACCCAGGAATCAAACCTGAATCTCCTGCATTGCAGGCAGATTCTTTACCAACAGAGCTATCAGGGAAGCCCTACCCGCCACCTTCCCATACTCCAAACGGGGAAACTGAGACTCAGAGAAGATCAGTGCCTGGTCTAGAATGAAAACTGCCAGGACCAGAATTTGAAGCCAGGACCAGGTGACCAAAAACCCTCATGGCTCTTGGTCACTCTCCTTATCTGCAATCCAAGATGATGCGGTCCAGAAAGGTGGGGTTAGTCATCTGCAGTCACACAGCAGTAGAATGGGAGTTCAAACCCTGGACAGTGTGGCTCCTGACTCTGAGCCATGCTGAGCTAGATGAAGAAATGTGGGACAAAGACTGAAAGGGGCAAAGAAGGTGTTTTTTTTCTTCTTTTCAATTAATTTATTTTAATTGGAGGATAATTACAATATTGTGATTTTTTGCCAGACATCAACATGAATTAGCCACAGGTATACATATGTCTGTCCCCCCTATCCTAAACCCCCCTCCCACCCCACCTTATCCCTCTCGGTTAAAGAGAATGTTTCCTTGGCCAGAGTGTTTTCTGGCTCAGGGTGGGTTGGGTAAGAAGTCTCTGGGGACTCAGCCCAGCAGCTGCAAAGCCTCCAGTGCCTTTTCCCCTGGCTGGTCCCTCTCAGATGGCAGGAGACCAGCTCCCCCCTTCCCTCCTGCAGCGAGAGTCTAAGGCTAAGCCAGACCAGCTGGCCTGGCCCCTGGGGACTGGGAAAGCAGGGGCTTGGGACTCCACCATATGGCCCCTCAGTTGGGAAGGACAGTTGGAGGAGGCCCCAAAGGAGGACTGGGGGGAGGGTGTCGTGTGGCCTTGACCTGGGAACTGGGGTTCCAGAAAGGCTGCTGCAGAGGCTGGGATGGAGGGACACGAGAAGGACGCGAAGAGGGAGGAGAGGTCAAGGGAGAGGGGCAGGGAGGGGGAACGGAAGTGAAAAGAGAGCGAGCAAGTTGGAGAGGCAAAGAAAGACAGGTGAGAAAGAGACAGAGGAGAGGGGAAAAAACTAAGAGAAACGGAGAAACGGAGGAACTGGGGAAGCAGGGCTGGGAGACAGGCCCAGAGCGAGGCAGAGAGGGGAGACAGAACTCACGTATCCACGCTCGTCTGACCCGGGGCCCTACCTCCCCCAGCCGGGCTCGGGTGCCCTGAGGGCTGGGGCAGCCAGGAAATGTGCCCCATTGGACCGCCCCCCTCCCTCCTGCACAAGCCCAGTGTCTGGGATCTCAGGCGGGCCCCAGCGGTCAGCAGGGGCCACGGGAGTTCCCTCCCCCAGGGGCAGCTCCTGAGGCCCAGCTGGACTCCGTCTGGGGGCCTGGCCCACTGAGTCACTCCCCGCCTCGGGCGCCCTCTGTGGAGAAAGGGCCCAGGAGTCCCGCGCTGGAGCCTGCTCATCGCCATGTGATCCTCCCAGCCAGGCCCTCATCCCCGCCAGGCCTCAGTCTCGCCCTTAAACAGTGGGGACCCCACATCACGCTCTCCAGGGTGTGGAGGGCTGAACCCGCCGCCCTGTGAACCCACCGCCCTGTGGAGGCTCAAGCCAAGTCCTCACTTGTCCAGGGCAGGGGGCCCCAAACCCTCCCTCTGAAACCTAAATGGCCAGAAAGGGAGACGGGTGCTCGGGTGCTCGAGGTCCTCGAGGTCGCCAGTTCCCCCTTCTAATTGCAAATGCAAATCCCACAGTGAGAAATGCTTCCCATCCCCCAGACTGGGGAAAAATCTAGAAAGTCTGACAACACCAAGCGCTGGCAACTATAGCTGGAAAAAGGAGCTCTCATTTAATGCATCAAACGGCATCAGGACTTAGGCAAGCTATCTGTCACAACCGGGTGAATTGCAAATGCCTCTAACTTCTCACACTATATCAATGTTTCATATAGTACGTCCCCATCCAAAGACATTATTTTTCTAACGGAATTTTCTTTTTTGGATGCACTGCTGGGCTTGTGAAGTCTTAGTTCCCCTGACCAGGGATTGAACCCAGGCCCTCGGCAATGAGAGCCTGGAATCCTAGCTCTTGGACCACCAGGAAGTAACCCCCTGCAGCACCCCTGCCAAATACATTTTTTAAAAGCTACATGGATGGGAGAGGGGGGGAAATGCCTAAATGGACTATAATCAGAAACAAATGAAACAACTATTTCACAAAGTCAACATTATCTATGGAAGACAGAGAAATAACCCAGCTTTCTAACACAGTAGAGCGATGATGTACCCTTTGGTTGAAGACAATTAAAAATTTAAAACCTGTAAACAAGTATTGTCTCTTATATTTGCTGGGTCAGCAATTCTGAAACTACATCAGTTTTTAATCTGTACATTGTTCACATGAAGTTGCTAATATTATGATGTCCATTTTACTGAAGAAGAAACTGAGCACAAAAAGAGAAATAATGCCAGATCATGCACTTAATAAATCACAGAGCTGGGCTCGACCCCAGGCAGCCAGGCTCCAGCATACACGGCCTTCACCTTGGCACGTACTGCCTTTCATAGCCCTGTTGTCACCGAGTCGCTTAGTATTAGGGTTCTCTCTATTGGACAGAAGAGGCACCAGAGGCTCAGACCAGAGGTCAAGCCACGCACCTAACATCACACATCTAGTAAGCGGCAGAGCTTTGATTCAAACCCATACCGCCGAGTGCCGAGTCTGTGCTTTTATCCACTGCAATAAGCTGCCAGGAAAGAGCCAACATTGTAAGACAATGAATAATACTAGCCGTAGTTGTTACTGTGCTGGAGGTCTTGGTTTGCCCCTCCTGACCACAGTCTAAACTTCTCCATCCTGCTCTGTGCCCTGGGTGGGTGGGGAGCCCTGGGATCACAGCAACTGGCTCCCCTGCCTTCTGGCTTCCAGCTGGGCTGGGCTTAGGACCAGATACGTAATTTGCAGGGCCCAGTGCAAAATTAAAATGCAGGTCCTTTGATTCACATGTTAAGAATTTCAAAATCAGTAGAGGTTAAGATTCTGTGCTTCCACTGCAAGGGGCAAGGGTTCAATCCCTGGTTGGGGAACTAAGATCTGACATGCCCTGCAGCATGGCCAAAAAAAATGAATTTCAAAACTAAGGGGGAGTAGATGTATTATTTCCCAGCTCCTCCCTGCAGTAGCAGCCATTTTGTGTGTGTTTTTTATTTTCTTTTTTGTAGTCATTCATATATATACATACATATATATATATATATAATTTTATTGATTGAATTTTATTTGGGGCTGTGCCAGGTTTTCATCGCTATATGGGCTTTTCTATAGTTGTGGTGAGCAGGGGCTATTCTCTAGGTGGGTGCACGGGCTTCAGCAGTTGCAGCTCCCGGGCTCCAGAGCACAGGCTCAACTGTTGTGGCACACAGGCTGAGCTGCTCCTCGGCATGTGGAATCTTCCCGGATCAGGGATCGACCTGTGTCACCTGGGAAGCCTCTGTAGCCATGCTTGACTAAGGGTCCCTGCTCTTGTCTGGAGACTCCATGCCCCCTTCCCTCTCACACCCAGACGTGAAGGCTCCCTGCTGCTGGCCTCAGTGGAGGGTGCCTTCTGTTTCCTGTTGGGACCCCGACAGTCACAGATCCCCATCTGTTGGGAACTCACCACATCCTGGTGAACAATTTTCACTTGGGGCCCTGGGAGGCCTTGTTAAGGCAGAGATGGAATGATAGAGGCTCAGAGCAGGACGCTGGGGTTTGAACCCAGGCCAATCTGCCTCCCCTGCTCAGGCTTTCATCACTTGGCCCCTGGCTGCATGTGCTTCTTGCTCTCTCTTCTGTCTAACCATCCAGGCCACCACATGTCTCTGCCAGTACTCTGGGCAATCTCAGAGCAGACCTGGGGCCAGGCCATCGCCACCTGCCCACTGCCTGCCCAGCCAACGCAGTGTAGACCTCAGATAGTGATGGTTTTCTCAGAGACCAGTGAGGGGGTCACCTTCCCTCACTGTGGTCTGGGAGTATTGAGGGAGGAAGGCGACTGGGAACTGTGGCCCTGAATGGCCACTGTGTGGCTGTGTGATTCTGGGAGAGCCACAGACCCTTCCTGTGCTGTGGTCTCCTCACATGTCCAGTGAGGATGGCCAGGCCCCTCCTTGTAGGGCTGCTGGAGAGGAGGGATGCGTTATCTGTGGCGGACACAGAGCACAGATCAGTGATTCTCAAAGTGTGGTCTGGGGACTCTTGGGGATTCCCAAGATCTTTTCAAGGCGTCTGCAAGGTTTCAACTATGGTTTAAAAATATTTGTTTATTTGGCTGCACCAGGTCTTAGTCGTGGCACGTGGGATCTTCAGTCTTCATTACGGCATGCAGAATCTCTAATTGTGGCGTGCAAACTCTTAGTCGCAGCATGTGGGATCTAGTTCCCTGACTAGGGATGGAACCCAGGCCCCCTACATTGGGAGCATGAAGTCTTAGCCACTGGACCACCAGGGAAGCCCTAGGTTACAACTATTATTTTTTAAAAAATACTTAAGATGTTATTTGCCTCTCTCATTCTCTCCCAGGTGCACAGCAGGGTTCTGCAGGGACTGTAGGACCTGTGCTATTGGAAGCAGTGAGAATCCAGTGCCTTTCATGGCATACAAGATCTTAGTTCTCCACCCAGGGATCAAACCCATGCCCCCTGCAGTGGAAGCAGAGAGCCTCTGGACCGCCAGAGAAGTCCCTCCAGCGCTCTTCTAAGCCAGGCATGAAAGGAGGCTGCAACACTGCAAATGAAGCCACCCTTCGGCCTCCATTGTTTTGGAAATTATAGCTATTCTTCGAAAAAGAATGCCTTAGGGATAATATGTGATTGACTGAGTCCTTACTGTTGTTTTAAAACAAACCGATCATTTAAATAAGTCTCAGCTTTAGGGACTTAGCTCAGCTGGTAAAGAACCTGCCTGCAATGCAGGAGACCCCGATTTGATTCCTGGGTCAGGAAGATCTCCTGGAGAAGGGAACAGTTACCCACTCCAGTATTCTGGCCTGAAGAATTCCATGGACAGAGGAGCCCGGCGGGCTACATTCCATGGGGTCGCAAAGAGTTGGACATGACTGAGAGACTTTGACTCTCACTGGTGGTCCAGTAGCTAAGATTCTGTGCTCCCAATGCAGGGGGCCCAGGTTCGATCCCTGTTCAGGGATCCCATATGTTACAACTAAGAGCCTGCATGCCACAACTAAAGATGCTGCAACTAACACCTGTACAGCCAAATAAATAAAAATCTATTTTAAAAATATGTCTCAGTTTTAATTTTTAATATAGTAAACATCAGCAGATATAATCCACACAAACCAGTTCTTTGGGATTCTCAGGGATTTGTAAGAGATAAAGGGATCCTGGAGACGAGGCAGCTGAGAACCACTGGGGTAGAGAAAGCGGTAACGACCCTGGCATCTCATGCAGGTCTGTGTTTCTCTTTGCTCCTTTGCCCATCTCTCCACCAGAATGGGAGCCTCACGGGGGCCGCGATTTCCGTCTGTTTTGCTTACTGCTGTATTCTAGAAAAGTGCCTTGGCGTGCTGACATAACTGCTCAATAAAGATGTGCTGCATAAATAACTGAATAAATACTGACTAGTGTCATGGGCTTTTATTATCAACTGACTTTTTTTTTTTTCCGCCAGACATGGTGTCAAGCACTCTAGATGCATAATTATGCAGGAGCAGTGAAGAGGTGAGGGACCTGGATTTGAAGCCAGGGCCATATGTTCACCCCCCAGAGCCTCAGGCATCATTCCTAAGATGTATGGGCAGGAGCTGTCACACCTTGGGAGGTGAGATGGACTCAACACCCACGTTCAAACCTTCAGTCAGCGCATCAGTCAGCTACTGAGCATCCACTGGCTGCCAGGCTAGAAGCAGAGACAAAGCAGATGCGGTCTGTCTTCTAAGAGCCCCTGCTCTGTGGTGGAGACGCTGACTGGCTGTGTGTCCCTGGGCCAGGCATTCTACCTTCTGTGTCTCAGTTTCCTTGCTGGTCAAATGGCAGATAATAATAGTACTGCTCTTTCAGGATTGCTGGCGGAAGTCAGTAAGAGCTCAGCAAGGAGGCTTCGTCAGCAAGAGGAAGCACTCCATGAATGCCGTTTCTTCTTGTTCTTTGTTTGCCAAGTGGCATGGCATGAATGATCTTAGTTTCATGACCAGGGATGTAACCCATGCCCTCTGCATTGGGAGCACGGAGCTGTAACCACTGGATCGCCAGGCAAGTCCCATGAATATTGTTATTATTCTGGATAAAGCCATCCTCCTACCCCTGGGCCTTGGTTTCTGGATCCAGGGAAACAGATGTCAGGGTTCTGAGAAACCCTCAGCATGCTTGTTATTTACCTTCTTGGCTCTAAATCTTTCTTCTCCCTTTCCTCTCCTGCCCTAGGGGCGGCGGCTGCTTCCAGTAACTAACTAGCTGGACTGCCTCATATTCCCTTTCTGCTTCCAGCCCTTCTAACACATTTGAACTAAACCCCTATCTTAAATATCCTCCAAAATACCCCATTGGGGTCTGACTCTGGCTGGGGCCCTACTGTGTTTAGAAAGCCTCCATCTGCATCAGTCAGGCCATACCTGCAGCTTCTTCAGCTGGCTGTTGACAGTGGCCAGGTCCCCTCCAGGATCCACGTCTTGCAGCTGGCTTTCCATGTGAAGGAGCTTCTTGTCCAGCTCCGCGAAGCTCTGCACCAGCTGGTCGGCCTTGCTGGCCTCAAAGAGCTGCCTCGCCTTGGCCTGGGTGGTGCTCTCCAGCTCTGCCCAGCACTGCCGGATCTCACCCAGCTTCTTCCGCACCGAGGCCGCCAGCTCTGGTTTCTCCTGCATCAGTTGCTGGCCCTCCTGTCCCAGACGATGGGGGGGGGGGTAGGAAATCAGAGTGAGGGAGCGGATGGTGGGGAGGGACAGAGAAATACAGGGGCAGCAGATCATAGGGAGAGATATGGAGAGAGAGACGGAAGCAAGGAGTTGAGGGCACACAGGGAGACAAAGATATGGGGGGGTCGATGCAGAGAAAGCACCAAGCATGGGAGGAGAGACGAGGAGAGATGGACAGACAGACAGTGGTGTGGGGAGGGAGGCAGAGAGACACACAGAGGCATGGGAAGGAGACAGAGAAAACAAAGAGATGGACACAGATATGTAGCAAGTTACAAACATGATGAGAGGACCATAAGACGGAGAGAGGCAGAAGAAAGAAATAGACAGAGGGGGAGAGAGGCAGAGAGAACAAACCTCTGTTACATTCAAAGTCAAGGAGCATGGCTTTGCCTCGTGCCACCATTTATGGGGCACCAGTGACCATTTAAGGGTTTAAGACCCACCTTAGTGTCTCCATTTGAGTTAGAATGGTGGGGGGATACAGGGCTGCAGGTCTAGGGGCAGTTTTGCGGGTTGATGTTTACAGCAAAAATCTACCTAGGTTCCCCCAAGACTGAAGTCAAGCTCCCATATATGTTGGCCTAGAGCCACATATATCATATTACATATTAAAAATAACAACACCATAGCAATGACAGCTCCTAGGTCCTGGCCTTGTGTTAAGTATTTTAAATACACAAGAGCCCAGGGAAGTTATTATTTCCTTAGTTTTAAGGTAGAGCATAATATATATGGCTGAGCCCCTTCACTGTTCACCTGAAACCATCACAATATTGTTAATTGGCTATACCCCAATACAAAATGTTTCCGGTGTTAAAAAATAAAATTAAAAAAATAAAGTAGAGCAAGGTTTATTGGATAGAACAGGGTACTATATTCAATATCCTGTAACAAACCATAAGAAAAAATATATATACATATATATTGTATATACATGTACGTAACTAAATCACCTTGCTGTACACCAAAAACTAACATAATGTAAATCAACTATACTTCAGTAAAAAAATTAAAAGTAAAAAATAATAAAAAATGATAATATTGCAGAGCAAACTGAGGCTCAAAGAAGTTAACACAATTCCCTCAAGACCCCAGAGCTGGTAACAGGCATAGACAGAATGAGAACCCTGGGTTGTCCCTGGAAGTCCAATGCTCACTTTAACCCTAGCTTCCTGGGGCTGCCTCACCCTGACTACCTGACTTCCTACTGCAAATGCGCCAAATGGTGTGGAAGGAAGCCTGGCAAAGAGATTATAGGAAGGGGTAAAATATTTAACAGCCATTCAGAAGAGATGCTGGCCATTTTACAGACGGGCAAACTGAGGCTCAAAGAGGTTACATGAATTACTCAAGGCCACAGAGCTAGGAATAGGCATGGAAATGACCTGAAGGAGTTTAAAGGTATGAGAAATGCAGGCTGGCAGTGGAGTGTGAAGGAGGTGAGACATGAGTTCCCTGGAGGCCCCTGACCCTGGGCAGAGGCAGAGGGGCTTTCTGAATCCTCACCCTCTCAATCTTCTCCAGCCACTCCTTATTCTGAGCCAGCTCGGCCATGAATGCCTGGTGCCGGAGCCATCTCTTATGCAGCTTGTGGCCGTCTTCCCGTGTGCCGTCCCGCGCCATCAGCATCTTCTCATGGATCCAGCCATCCAGCTGGGCAGGACAGGGGAAGGGCTCAGCCAATTCTCCGCAACCTAGCATAGCCCCCCATTCCCACCACGATGTCCCCAGTTTGGGGGGGGGGTGGCTAGGCTTCTAGAACTGGGGAGGGAGAAAAGGGTGGGATGGAAGAACCTTTGCAAGTAAGGCCTTCATGGCGGAGGTGGGGGGCCAGAGGTGAGGGCAGCTTAGGCCCTCTTCTAGGGAGTAGAGGGATGGATGTAAGGCTCTCCAGAATGCCTCATCCCTTAGCCCCTGTCCTCAGGACAGCCCTTCTCAACTCCCCATAAGCCCTAAGCTCCTAGGCAGGGTTCCTGGACCAGTCTTCCAACCCACAGCCAAATCAAACCTCCAAAACAAGCCCTCCAACCTAATTCAGCCCTGGCACACCACCCCCAGAAATACTTAGATCCTTCAATTCCTCGCACCACTCTAATAAGGACCAATTCAAGATATCCAAATCATTCCCAAAGGTATCAAGTGAAGGCCCCATATCTAAACCCAGACCCCAATATGGCTAGATGAACCCCTAAAAAAACTCCCAACTAGTGCCAAGTTTGTGTGCATGCTCAGTAATGTCTGACTCGTTATGGCCCCCATAGACTGTAGCCTGCCAGGCTCCTCTGCCCGTGGGATTTCCCAGGCGAGAATACTGGAGTTGCCACTTCCTGCTCCAGGGGATCTTCCCAACCCAGAGATGGAACCTGTGTCTCTTGCATCTCTTGCATTGGCAGGCGGATTCTTTACCAGTAGTGCCACCTGGGAAGCCCCAGCGTCAAGTCTAGTTCCTCCAAACCATTCCTCCCATCTGGGGTAGACTTGTGCCCTGCAACCCAGATCCAGCCTCCCTAATTAGTCCACAGGACTCCCCGGATCTAGCCTTGAGGATTCAGGCCAAGACTACAGTTTCACAAGACCATGATGAGTTCTAACCCCCAACCAAAGCCAAGCCCCCAAATGCAAGCATCAGGGCTACCTTCTGGCTCCCCAAATGAATCTGCCCCAAAGGAGACACTCCAAATCTAGGATCAGCTCTCCAACATGGACCAGAGAGAACTTCTGTAGCCAACCCCCTTCCCAAACCAAAGCCAGGTCTAGTGCCCCCACTTCCCAACAAAATCAGTCACCCAAACGTAAGCAACAGGAGTGGGCCCTTCTCACTACCCTCAGCAGGACCAATCACAAGGCTGCTTTCTGAGCCACCCTTCCCTTCCAATAAGACTTGTCCCTCAAGCAGGAACCTCCCCACTCATGACCAAACCTGGCACCTGGACAGTTTGCTCCTCCTCTTTCTCCTCCCCCCTCAGTCACAAGATCCTCCTCCTCCCTCTTGGAAAAAAAAAAAAAAAAAACCCATGGACTCTAGCTTGCAGTCATAGCCAAGGACAAATTCCCAATCGGCCAAACACCACTCTGTCCCCTGGGCATGTGCTCCCCAGGGGTCCAGGACAGTTTCAGACTCCTTCATAGATACATACACACACACACACACACACACACACACACACACGAGCCAAGTCAAATGCTGAATCCTCCAGTGCTATTCACAGATTTCCCCACATAAGCAGGGAAGAGTTTGCCAATGGCAGTCACAGCTCACAGGGAAAGCAAAGACTCTGAAGGAGAGGTACTCCGTCATCAAAGTAAAGCCCCCCCAAAGTGACTGACCCCCCATCACTGCAGGAAAAGCCTGAGTCCCAAATAACTTGGGGGGAAAGCCCCCAAAGTCGGAGCACTCCAAACCCAGAGCAAGTCCAAGACCCTCATCGCCCAAGGCAGATCCCAGCAAAAGTGACTCGCCCCCATCATCTAAGGCTAATTCAGATTCCGCAAGAACCAGGGAAGAATCCCTTCAAAGGCTGAGAGTCCCCCAACCTCAGCGCAAATCTTAGATGCCCCACTACCGAGAGAAGAGGCCCCTAGAGAAGTTGGGACCCCCTTAATGCCCAGGGCAAACCCACACTCCCCAGGAGTAGCCTTAGAAGTCCCCTGTCTCTGATACTATCCCCTGGGACCCGGCCCCTCAGTCCCACCCGCAGCAGCACCGCGGACAGCTCCCGGCATCTGGGCCCCTCCCCGGGGCAGGG
>SJXQ01000898.1:184783-248153 GCA_006408695.1 Aepyceros melampus | reverse complement strand
GCCGCCCGCCGCGCCCGCTGTGCCCGCCGCGCCGCCGCCGCCCGCCGCCTCCAGGAGGCGCTCCTTGTCGCGGGCCCAGCTCTCGGCTTCCTCCAGCTCCTGCAGCAGCGCCCACAGGCTCCGCGAGGCCTCCAGCTCTGCGCGCCGCCTGGCCGCCTGCTCCTGCAGCTCCGCCAGACAGCCGTGCACGTGGTTCACGCGGTTGCAGATGACCTGCGGATCGCAGGGCTGGTAACCTGGGCCACGGAAAGGGGGAGATCCCAGGTTGGGCACGGACCAGGAGCCGCCCATGAGAGGGGGCTAGAGTCCTTGGCCCGACTTTACCAGATGTCAGATTACGCGCCCCCTCCTCCTGGCAGCCTTCTCCAACACCTCAAATCTGGAGCAGGCACCTTACCAGGCTCTCGCAGGCTTCTTTGTTTCCCCTATCCCAGCGCGGGCCACTCTGCCTGTGGCTCCCATCCCACCTCTGACCCCTCTGGGCTGTTGGGAACATTCTGCGTCTCCCATTGGGGTGGGAGCCCCTAAGGACAAGACCTGGGGCTGTCTCCATCAGACCGTGTTCCCACCACTGCCCAGCACATGGTGGAGCCCGGAGCAGTCGCTTAGTGCAAACGGTGACTTACTGACTGAATGAGGGATGGAATCAGAGAATCCGAGAATATTTATATGTTATTGTAAGTACAGTGTTTTTCCTTCAGAAATTGACAAAATGAAACCTCTCTATTCTTAACCTATGTTTTGACTCTCTTCTCTCATCCTATCATCTTATCTGTCATCTTATCTCTTAACCCAGTGATGACCTTTTAAAAAGGAGATAAACTCCTTTTTATCTTCAAATTTTTCACCTTCTTCCTGGACCTCTTCAAGAACCTGCCTGGAGTGGAGGAGCGGCAGGAGATGTGGTTTCAATCCCTGGGTTGGGAAGATCTGCTGGAGGAGGGCATGGCAACCCACTCCAGCATTCTTGCTTAGAGAGCCTCATGGACAGAGGAGCCTGGCAGGCTACGGTCCATGGGGTCTAAAGAGTCGGACACGACTGAAGTGACTTAGCACGCAGGCACACACCTGGATCTCTGGTTTGAGAACTGTGAGATTAACTTAATGGTTGGCAGTCAGCATTTCTTTAATGGAATAGAGTAGAATGAATAGAAAATATAAGTAAGGAGAAGCGTTGTTTTCCAAAGGCTTTGTGTCTCTGTGTGTCTGCACGTGTGCCTGTGAACTGTGGGTCATGAGGTAAATGTATTTCTTACTGGGTCAAAACAGTGGGAGAGACACTGCTCTAGATGGCATGTGAGGTTTATGCATTGCTGGACATTCACTGAAATTGACCCAAATTCCAAGGCACCCAACTGAATAATAAACATCAGTGGCGCCCATGTATTCTGCGCTTACTCTGACCCAATGTCACTGAGTTCTCACAACCATCCTATAAGGCCAGTATCCTCCTTAGCTCCACCTTGCCGATGAAGAAACTCACACTCAGGGAGGGAAGCTGCTTGCTCAGGATCAGCTAAGAAGTGGTACATCAGGAGGCCAACTCTGGACCACTTCGCAGGCAGAGCTGCCTCCCGTCACCATGACAACACACAGACTGATGTCTCCCGTCACCATGACAACACACACCCTACACTAGCCTCTTTGCTGTTTCCATGGCACTGCTGGTGCATTATCACTGGGAGCTGAGATCTCACAAGGAAAAGACAGGGAGAACCTCCTGGACAAACATCCATAAGAATGAAGGGTGAAGAATGACGAACGAATGATGTCTCTTGGGGTTGTGAGGCTGGTGATGGGCTGAGCTAGGACGGGGATGCCTGCACCGGGGCTTGGAAGGAGACCTCAACATTTGCTCTTAGGACATATGCCAGCCCATGAGAGTGAGAAACTCCCCAGACCATCCTGCAAGCTGGAGTGTGTGTGCATGCTGGGCTCCTCTGTCTGTGGAAATTTCAAAGCAAGAATATTGGAGTGGATTGCCATTTCCTCCTCCAGGAGATCTGCCCAACCCAGGGATCGAACCCACATCTCCTGCAGTGGCGGAGAATTCTTAACCACTACACCACCTGGGTAGCCCCTGAAAGCTAGAGAGCCTCTTCACTTTCTAACAATGCACCAGGATTCCCAAGGGCCTTAGCTCAGGATAAAGAAGTGAGATAGATCAGCCTCCAAACCCTCTCATCAGTTCTGCACCTCTAAAGCTCAGTTTCCTCATCAATGAGAAAGAAAAAAGCAGTCTTGATGCTGTCAGCACTCATACACAGTTGCCCAAGACAAAACATCAGACAAGACCACTCAGCAGGGTTCCCTGGTGGCTCAGTGGTAAGGGATCCACCTGTCAATCCAGGAGACACGGGTTCGATCCCTGCTCTGGGAAGATCCCACATGCCACAGGACAGCTAAGCCGATGGGGCACAACTACTGAGCCTGTGCTCCAGAGCCAGAGAACTACAATTAATGAAGCCCATGCGCCCTAGAGCCCACGCACCACGAGAGAGTTGTCCCCATTCGCCACAACTAAAGAAAAGCCCACACAGCAACAAAGACCCAATACAACCAAAAAATAAATAGATAAAATTATTTAAAAAAAAAAAGACCACTCGGCAATCATGATGGAGACGAAGACGAGACCATTCCACAACCATGTCTGCGTGCACACAAAACCAGGTCACTGTGCAAACCACAAAACAGTCACCTGCCTGCCTACCCACGCCTGGCCAAGGTGAACTACTCCTGCCAATCATGTTCCTCCCACCACCTGGTTAAAAATGATTAAGATGCACAGTTATCTAATTACCCTCACTTCCTGATAGCATCCAACCTGCAGCAAAATACACTACGTTAAATCATCCCAAATCACCTAACACAAACCCACATCCTACAATAAGCCCCTCTTAACATCCTCTTACTAGGATGCCCCACAGTCCCCACACTCCCATGCATGCAAATCAAGCTTGATGTGACTACAGCAGGGTTCCTGGTGGGCTTTAGCTGGAGGGGTTGACATCACTAAAATGAGAACCTTTCTAGAGTCAGTCTCAGTTTTTGCCTGTCGACATCCATCCCCTGCTTCTGCTAATGGCATCCCATCCCTGCCCCCTGCTCAGTTCATGTCTTTGGAGAGAGCTGACCCCACTCTTGGCCCCAGGTGAGCATGTCACATAGATGCGACCAATTAGATCATGTATGTAGCCCCGGGCCACGATGCTGGCTGAGTGGTGGGAATGGAACCCACCATGGGCTAAAGAAAGCTTTCCTTGGGCCTCTTGCCAGAATACTGGGAGAAAGGAGCCTGTCTCTTGCTGGATCTATGAAGCTGCTGGAATGTAAATGTGAGCTGGATGGTCCCAGATTTACACCACAAGGGGAGGGACTGCCCAATAGTGACACAAACATAAACATTAGAGTTGGAGACAGGTGGAGTCTTAAAAGCATCACTGAACTATCCCTGGATCCAGCCATACCTGAAGCAAAACTCAACCTTTCTTACACACTTAGTTACATCAGCCAAATACCTTCCCTTGTTCTCCTTAAGTTAATTGAAATTGAGTTTCTATCACTTGACGTTGAACTGCTGCTGCTAAGTCGCTTCAGTCGTGTCCGACTCTGTGTGACCCCATAGACGGCAGCCTACCAGGCTCCCCCGTCCCTGGGATTCTCCAGGCAAGAACACTGGAGTGGGTTGCCATTTCCTTCTCCAGTGCATGAAAGTGAAAAGTGAAAGTGAAGTTGCTCAGTTGTGTCCGACTCTTAGCGACCCCATGGACTGCAGCCTACCAGGCTCCTCCATCCATGGGATTTTCCAGGCAAGAGTAATGGAGTGGGGTGCTGCTTTACCCAGTCTTTTTATGGTATTCACTGAGACCCCACAGTGAAAGGCTTAACACATAACAAATGCTCAAAAAATGTGAACTATTACTGCAGAATCTCAAAGCAGGAATAAGTCATGTGGGCCAGCCTCACACTCAAGGCACTAATTTCCCATGTGATATCCCTGATGGATTGTGATCCTAGTTGGTGTTTGGATACCTCCAAAGACGGGGAGCTCACTTCTTTATCTGTATCTCTGGAGACATTCTTCTTCCTTTTTTTTTTTTTTTAACATTCTGCTTCTATTAGCACAAGCCCTGAAAGTCTCCACCCCAGTCCTCAACCCCAGACTCACCCTGCAGCTGTGAGAAACGCAGGGCAGCAGCATTGAGGGCCTCCACCCGCTCACTCTGGGCCGCGATGTCCCCCTCCAGTAGTCCATGCTTCTGCAACAGGTCCTCTGCCTCCACCAGGTGCTGCCCACATTCCCGGGACAGCAGCTGAGCCTGCAAGTAAGAGCTGCCCTGAGTGTAGCTTGGGCATCAGCTTTCAGGCCACTCCCCCTTCCACCCACCACCCACACCAGCCTTGGCTCCTCTACTCCATCACCTGAACTCTGATCTCTATCTCCGACTCTATGTCTCTGTCATCACCTCTCTCCATCTCTGTCTCTCTGGATGCTCCGTCTCTCATCGTCTCCATACTTCTGGGCTCTCTCTCTCTGCCTTCATCCCTTTCTTGTTTATATTTCTCTGCCTCCATCTCAATTCCTATCTCTTTCCCTCCATGTCTTGTGTTTGTATTGCTCTCTCTCTGCTTCCATCATCTTATCTCCATCTTGCTCTTTATCCAACTATCTCTCTCCCGTAGGTCTCTCTTTCTCAAACGGATTTCATCTTCCTGTGTGTCCTCTGTAGCCAATTTTTAATAGATTTCTGGCGATACCTTTGAGTCTGATTCTCCAGCTCTCCTTTTCTCTGATTTCTTTCTCTGAAACTGTCTCAGTCTTCCTCTGACTTAATCTCTGTCTCTGTCTGTCCCTGATTGTCTCTGTACTACTGTGTCTTTTTATCTATTTCTCCGGGTATTTTTCTGTCTCTCATACATTCTTCCTCTGCCTCTGTGTCTCTCTGTATCTTTCACTCTTTTTGTCTCCCTTTCTCATTACCTCTTTCTGTCTCTCTCCTCTTCCCTCTCCATCTTTGACAATGCTTCCAGGGTACGGACCCCTCCCCGCCCTCCAGGTATGCCACCCCATCACTGGTGCGCGATCTGGCCCCTACCTGCATCTCCTCCACCAGTCCACCATGTACACCATCTCTTGGAAGACCTTCTGCAGAGCCAGGTTCTGCTCGAGCCGTGTCCGCCGGGCACCTACCAGCCCGGTCAGCAGGGCCCACTGGCGCAGGACACTGTCGCGCTGGGCTGCCACCCGGCGGGCATCATAGTAACCTTCAGTTGCCAAGGCCTGGGCCAGCTCTGCCACGCCCTGCACCCGCTCCTCATAGGCTGCTATGTCTGCCTCGATGGCTTCGTGCTTCTTCATGGCTGCCTCCACCGCCGGCAGCTCATACCCAAAATTGTCCTGGGGCAGGGCAGGCCACAGATGCTCATCCGTAATGATTCAGCAGTTAACCTGTTACCTTGACCCTGTGTGACCCTGGGAACTCCGCTACCTGCTCTTGTTACCCTGGAGACCAGTCCCATCCTTCCCCGTTACCCTGGAGATCAACCCCATCACCCCAAGTTACTTTGGAGACCATCTCCAACCTTCCCTGTCACCCTGGAGACCAACCCCTCTATCCCCAGTTACCCTAGAGACCAGTCTCATCATCCCCCAGTTACCCTGGAGACCAGCCCCACCATTCCCTGTTACATCGCTAACCCTAAATTTGTTACCCAGGAAACAAGCCCCATCCTTCCATTTCCTTAGAGACTGAGGACCAGGTCTACCCTATCCTGTTTCTTAGGAGACCAATTCTATCCTTCTGAGTTACACTGGACACCTGATAGCAACCTCCTTTGTCACTTAAGAGATAATTAACTACTCTCCCTATTTCTAAAGAGATTAATTCTGTCCTCTCTAGTTACCCTGGAGACCAGCCTCACTCTCCTATTACCCTGGAGAGCAAGCCCACATCCCTCCTTGACCAGTCACTTAGGAAACCAATTCTCCCATCCCACCTTCATTTGTCAACACTTCTCTGTTGCTTAGGAAATCGAGAAATCTCCCTTTCTGGTCCCAAGGTCATCAGCCTCACCCTTTCTCCCTTTCCCCCGGAGCCAAGCCCTTCGCCCTGTACCTGGGAGACCAGGCGCGGTTCTCATTCAGCCAGCTCTCCCGCATGGCCACCTTGTGGTCAAACCTCTGGGCTAGCAGTTCCAGCTTCTCCTGCCGGATCAGCTCGGCCCGGAGGGCAGCCTCTCGCTCATGTTCTGCCTTCTCCAGTTGTCCCCATGCCTAGAGAGGCAGTCAGATTCCAACAACTCAGAACTTCCCTGGTAGTCCAGTGACTAAGACTCTGCACTCCCAATGTAGGGACCCTGGGTTCCATCCCTGGTAAGGGAACTAGATCCCAGATACCAAAACTGAGTTCACATGCCACAACTAAGATCCCACATGCTGCAATGAAGACCTGGGGAAGCCAAATAAATAAATGATTCCAATAATTCCCCACAGTTTAATGGGCTTGGCTTCTCTGTCTGAGGTCATGCTCAGCACTTGTGGCACCTTTGCACACACTGGAAAAAAAATCTTGCTTCCTCATGACCCTGTACTGTTGGAAAAACCATCAGAATGGATGTCAGATGCATGACATCTGCAATGTGAAGAGCTCCCTTGCGCAGTGCACAACCTATACAACCTCACAGGGCAACCCTTTCTCTGCCCTACATTCTCAGCCTCACCTTGTCAATATCCCAGATGCCACAGCCCTCCCGGGGCACGTAGAGACGACGGTTGCAGGCCCGCAGTTTGCTCTGGATGCTGAAGAGCAGCACCTCCAGGTTTCCCTTCTCCTGAAACCTGAAGGGGCCTGAGCTCAGGAACCCTGCCTCCACACCTCCACCTGCCACCCTCCCTGCTGAGCCAGGCCTCACTTGACAGGCTTCTCCAGCGTGCAGTAGGCCGTGAAAGCCTGAAGCTGCTGCTGCACCCCACTTAATGAGTTGGCAAACTTCTGGTTGCTGATGAGTCCCACGGTGCGGTGGATCCAGGCCAGCAGCTCGGTCGCCAGCTCCTCATAGCGCTCAATGATCTTCCCCACCTCCAGCACCTGGTCCAGGACCTGAGCCGGCAGGGGAAGGGAGGGGGTCAGTCTCCTCCCAGAAGCAGCCCCCTAGGTTCCCAGGCTCCCACCTACCCCATTCCTGGGCTCTTTGTACCTTTCCAATCCGTTTCCCCTCCACAGCCAGAGCCTTCATCTTGGAGAAATAATGGTAGAAAGAGACCACATAGGTGATGATGGACTTCTCATCGGGAGCCTCCATGTTCACATCTGAGGGGTAAAGGAGAGTGAGAGAGCGTGACGACAAGCACTCCGACAGAAAGATCAAACATACTGAGTGGAGGTTGGGAGAACTCAGTCTTCCTAGCTGTGTGACCTTGGACAAGATAACTAACCTCTCTGTTCCTTTGTCTTTTTTTTTTTTTTTGGACCACACCAAGCGGCATGCGGAATCTTAGTTCCCTGACCAGGGGTCAAACCCGTAATCCTGCAGCAGAAGTGTGGAGTGCTAACCACTGGACCACCAGGGAAGTCCGTGTTGTTTCTCAAGTTTTTAATCTGCCCCGTGAGGATCCACTTAATGGATTAAATAGTGCCTGACACATATACACCACCATGGAGAAATTATCTACAGTGATTTCTTGGACACACCATTCATTCTACTATCCACCTCTCGACCTTTGCACTTGCTGTTCTCACTGTCTGGAACACTGTTCCCTTTTCCATGTGCCAAACTCCCACTCACCCTTCAGGGCTCCACTCAAGTTTCCTCAAATAAGCCTTCCTATTCATCCTGTCTATACATGATCTCTTCCTGTTATTCTTCCTCGTGCTCTCTTATCATTTCCTCCTAGAATATATCACAATTTAGAACTGTGTGTGTGTGTTAGCAGCTCAGTTGTATCTGACTCTTTGCAACTCACTAGGCTCCTCTGTCCATGGTATTCTCCAGGTAAGAATACTGGAGTGAGTTCCCTTCTTTAGAGGCTCGAACCCAAGTCTCCCGCATTGCAGGCAAATTCTTTACCACCTGCACCACGAGGGAAGTCCAGTTTCTAATATTGCCTTATGTGATTGTGTCTTTATCAAGTGTGAGCTCCATGAGGACAAGGGACATGCCTGTCTTTTACCACTGTCCTGCCATGCCCAGCACACAGCAGAAGCTCGAAAAATACATAAACTAAGTATATGAATGGTATATGAAGTGTGAGGTCAAGGACATGGGCTTTGAAGGCAACTTGAGCTTGAATCCTAACTCAACCATTTACTCACTCAATATCCTAATAAAATAGATTAAACTGCTCTGAGTTCAGTTTCCGCATTGTTACAGTAAGGACAGTCACAGTGCCTGCCACCTAAGAACACTATGAGTATGAGAGAGAATACTCATATTGGAGAATACTCATAGTGGCATAGAGGAGAAGCTCAATAAATCCTGATTATCATTTCAATTTACCCACTGAATGCATAGCATCATACTTGGCCCTGATTCTTCTTCACCTCATAAAACTGACATCCAATAAACACCCACTCTGTGCCAGGCACTGTAAGAGGCAGGGCAGAGGAGTGATTAAGTCCCTGAATTCTGGAATCAGAAAGTACTGTTTACTGGGTTTTCAGTGTGATGCTAGACGAGTGACTCCACATCTTTGAGCCTTCCTTTCCATCAGTTTAAGACAGGATTGATGACTTCTATCCAACTGAATTGATGTGAGGATGAAAGGGAACAGTGTTGATACAATTTCCAGCCATGTGCCTAGCACACTGTAGGGGCTCAGAAAAAGGAAGCAATCATTATTCCAGATACAGGGGATTGGTGGGGTATGATCATGGCCATTACCCTAGAGATGAGGGGCTGGTATTGGGTGTGATCATGAATTTGGAATGAGGTTGTAGTCAGGGGTGGGGCTGGGGACGGACTGAAAGTGGGAAGGGGTTGGGGATGAGGGCAGAGCTGTGGATGCAGGCAGAAATAGGGATGGGCTGGGGATGGGAATGAAGATAGTGTTGGAGATTGGGTTGGGGGTGGTATTGGCTTTAGGGATGGGGCTGGGGTTGAGGGGTTGGGTTTGGCAGGGAGGTGATTAAGGATGGGGTTGAAAGTGAAAGTCGCTCAGTCATGTCCAACTCTTTGGGATCCCATGGACTATACAGTTCAGGAATTCTCCAGGCCAGAATACTGAAGTGGAGAGCCTTTCCTTTCCCCAGGGGATCTTCCCAGCTCAGGGACCAAACCCAGGTCTCCCACATTGCTGGTGGATTCTTTACCAGCTGAGCCACAAGGGAAGCCCAAGGATAAGGTTGGGACTGCTATATTTAAAATAGATAACAAACAAAGACCTACAGTATAGCACATGGGACTCCACTCAATGTTTGTGGCAGCCTGGATGGGAGCGGAATTTGGGGGAAGATGGATACATGTATTTGTATGGCTGAGTCCCTTCCCTGTTCACCTGAAGCTATTACTCTCACAGCATTGTTAATTGCCTATACCCCAATACAAAAGTAAAAAGTTTTTGTTTGTTTTTTTTTTTAAAGGATAGAGTTGGGGAAGGAGGGTTAAGTTGGACTTAGGAATGGAGATAGGGTTGGGTTTGAGACAGAGATGAACAGGAATTCCCTGGCAGTCCAGTGGTTAGGACTACAGGCTTTCACTGCCAAGGACACAGGTTCAATTCCTGATTGGGGAACTAAGATCCAGCGAGTCCCACAGAGTGGCCAAAAAAAAAAAAGGTAGAGAAGGAGAAAGTAGCAGATATGGAGCCCGGAAGTGGGTAGGATTTTTGATGAGGAAGAGGTGGGGACTGGGAGGGAGTTAAATTTGAAATGATCTTGGGCTTTGGGCTGGTGTTGCAGTTGAGTTTGGGGACAGCGCTGGATTTGGGAGCCCCCCAGGAGGAAACCTGGGCTGGCGCCGTGCAGGGCTCACCCTCAGGGTCCAGGAGGCGTGCCAGCCCCAAGTGCTGCTCAGCCGTGCGGAAGGCTCTCTGCAGGTTGTAGTTGGCGTTGGACTTGGTGAGCTTGCTGAAGTCCACGAGATCGGGCCTGGGCAGGGGCACAGAGCAGGCGGGCAGCAGGCAGGCTCTCAAGCCAGTGGGCAAACACGGGTGAAAAGACATCCTTGTCTGAGTCCCACCCAGGGCGAGGGCAGGAGGCGCACAACCCGGCCAAGGGGAAGGCATGTGTACTGGTGCGTGTCTGTGCGTCATGTGGCTGTGGGGCGAGCTCTGCGTGAGGGCGTGTGTAAAGAAAAGTGAAGTCGCTCAGTCGTGTCCAACTCTTTGCAATCCTATGGACTATAGCCTACCAGGTTCCTTCGTCCATGGAATTTTCCAGGCAAGAGTACTGGAATGGGTTACCATTTCCTTCTCCAGGGGCTCTTCCCGACCCAGGGTTCGAACCCAGGTCTCCCACATTGCAGGCAGACGCTTTCCCTTCTGAGCCACCAGGGGAGCTCATGTGTACATCTGACTATGACGCACACGTGTCTATGTGGGTGGGTTCTGTACTCTATTATGTAGCGCTTGGAAGTGTGAGGTCCGGAGCCCACCCTCTTAACTCAAACCCCAACCCAGCCTTCTCCTGGCTGTCACTCTGCGTGAGTTACTGTCTTGCCCTGTGCCTCCATTTCCTCCTTTGTAAAAAGGGGAGAATAATAGGCTCTGCCTACAGGCTCACTGAATAGTAAACGACTTATTGGAAAGCACTTAGAACATGCCGGGTACACTCAGTGATGTTCCCATTGTTAGCAGGACTCCAGTTAGAGCCTGTGGGTTGATGGGCATGTAGGTGGAGCTGGGTCTCCCTGTATACATGAGTGTGTACATGTGGGTGCTGGCTTCCTTCACACCGGGAGCAAGTTCCTTCCAGTCTCAGGCCTCAGTTTCCCCCAGCTGTCGTATGAACAGACCATTATTATGGATCATGTGTGTGTGTGCTCAGTTGCTTTAGTTGTGTTCGACTCTCTGCAACCCCATGGACTGTAGCTGGCCAGGCTTCTCTGTCCATGAGATTCTCCAGGCAAGAATACTGGAGTGGGTTGCCATGCCCTCCTCCAGATTATGGATCATGATGTGGGTGTAATTTATCTGGGAACCCTTCCTCAGCCAGCTCGGCACCAGACCCTAAAGCAGGAATAGTTGGGTGTGCAGGGAGCCAGAAGGGGGACTTGGGGGCTCACTGTGAGGAAGAACTTTCTGAGAAAGGAGGCGCTGTGCCTCCAGATTCGACCATCCATAGCAAATGAGCTGCCCATCCTGGGAACACCCAAGCAGCAGGTCCATGTAGAAGCTGTATATGTGAATGAGTATATGCAGGTGTGCACACATCTATGGGAGGGCATAAAGGTCTGTGTGTGTGCACAGGGTGTGTGTGTGTGTGTGTGTGTGTGCATCTCTGTGTAAATGTGTAACAGCATGTGTGTGAATGGAAATGTGTACGGAAGCAGAGAGGTGAAGGGAGTGGGTCCTGTGTCCGTGAGTGGAATCTGTACACATCCATGTACAGGTGAGTACCCGAGGGACAGGGTGGGGGTAGGGTGCAGGGCAGAGCTGCCCCAGGCCAGCGGGTACCTGTGCCGGTGAATGAGGGCATTGAAGGCCAAGCCGTCACGCCAGCTGGTGGTGAAATTCTGGATGTTTACCTCGGGGTAACTGGCAGCATGGAAAGGAGAGACAGAGGCAGGCAGAGATGGAGAAAGTCCAGAGGAAAGAGGGAGGGAGGAAGAGACAGAGATGGATTGATGGATGGATAGATAGATGATAAAAGATAAGTGATAGAAAAGCAGGTAGGTAGACAGATGGGCAGATAGACACAGGTGATACATAGGTATATGAGGAAAGAAAGGAAGGGTGGAAGGAACACAGAGATGGAGACAGCATGGGGAGAAGGAGGGGGAGAGAAATTGAGAGGGACGGGAGATGAGCAAGAGAGAGAGAAAGAGAGGGAAGAAGGGAAAGGGAGGGACAGAGAGAGAGAGAGATACAGAGGTGGGGAAAGGAAGAAGGGAGGAGAGAGAAGAAAGGGGGAGGGAGAGATCAGAACAAGGAGAAGCAGATATAGAGGTAAAGACAGACACACGGAAGAACAGATAGCACTGCAAGACAGACAGGGAGCCCCAGGAGGACAAGAGACAGAGAACGCCCAGTCTCCATCCGTGCCTGCCCCTACCTCCTTCCTCCCCAGGCTGCTCTCCAGAGGGCACTTGAGTTTCAGGCCAGGCCCTCCCAGCAAGACAGAGAGTTGCAGGACCAGGGGGCATGCCCAGCGGTGTCTGTATGCCCCTCTTCTCAAACCCACTGAAGATACAGGACCCTGAACTTCCCACCCCAGCTGCCTGAGCCCTGGGTGTGCCCTCCTAGGCTGAGGGGGCTACTTTCAAGGGTGTGGGGTGGGGGACAGCTCGAGAATCGGGCCCAGGGGTCCCACACAGGTGCACTTGAGGCCTCTAGAGGTGTGGGACCAGGTGGGAGGAGAGAAGGGAGCAGGCTGGGGACAACCCCCACCTCCCGGCATTATTCCCCTGAGGAGTCCGAGTTCTTCCAGATTGTGATACAGGTTACACTGTGATACGGGATTGTGATACATCAAGGTTGGAAGAGTTTGGTAACTTCAGATGTAACTTTTGACGCTGAGGACTTGAGCCACCCCTTGCACCCCTGTCCCGGAGGGAAGCCCAGAGGCGAGGGTCTGGCTCCCCTGAGGATGGGGGACTTACCCAGCTGTCTTCATCTGACACCACAAGAGCAGCGCGTCCTTGGCTGAGCGTGTCTCCCTGTTGTCCTCAGTCTCAATCTTGATGACTTGAATCTGTGAGGATACAAAACATGGCTGCTGGGGTTTGGAGGGCTTGAGGCTGGGAGACACCCCACCTACACCCTAGGGGGACAGAGGATATGGGAGAGGCAGCTTCAGGCTCAGGGTGGGGGCACCAACTCTCTCCCCCTCCCCTTCCCCTATGGCATGTCCACTCCCCCCTACCCTACCTGGCCCCTTCTTCACATGCCTATGCCCCACCCTGGTCCAGCTCCAGCCTCTTCCTTGGACTTCCAGCTCCCAATCTTGGTGATGACCCCCAATCCAAAGGGATATTTCTAAGTCTGATGATGCCTTTTCTCTTGATAAAACTCTAATTCTCCCCATCTCAGACAGAATAAGATCAAACCTGGGCCCTGCCGAGACTTCTGACTCATCTCCTCCCTGTCTCCCCCTTGCCTCCTAGTCTCCAGTCATACTGGTCTTTCTGTTCTGCAACAAGCCAAGTTCATTCCCATCCCAGAGACTTTGCATCTGCTGTGTCCTCTGCCTAGAATGCTTTTCCCTTTCATCTTCGTAATCATTCAGTCACCAGCCTCTCACCAAGCCCTTCTCTGGTCCATACGATCCCTATTACGGCTTTATCATAATCTATTCTTTTCTGCATGGCTCTTTACTTTTTTGTTTCTCTGCTTAGAATTGGTCCTTTTCCCACACATGTCTTGTTTACATATTGATGGGTTTATTTATTATCTGTCTACTGCTGCCCCCCATGTCTTGCTCCATAAAGACAGAAAATTTGTCTATTTTGTTTCTGAACTGGAGCAAGACTGCCTGGATTCCCATTCTGGCTCCACTACCCAGCTGTGTGACCTTGAGCCTATTACTTCACCTCTCTGGGCTTTAGTTTCCTTGTTGATAAAATGGTATAATGAATAATATCTAATTTATGGGGTTATTGTGCATATTAAATGCCAAGTGCTTAGAACACAGTAAAATCTATATACATGATGATTGTAATGATGGTGTTGTGTCCTGGAGCATATTAGGACTATTTCTAGAATGACTGGATGAGTGGGTGAGGGACAACCTCTTAAGGCCTCCCTCCAGGGGGTGGGCTGGGCTGGGCTGGGGTCACTTGGGATCACCTGGAAGCGAAGGATGATGGTCCAGACCAGCCCCAAGGTCAGTCGGTGGTTCCCGTCCACGATGTCATGTGAGCCCACGTTCTCCAGGTGCACACGCTGCTCCTTCAGGAACTGCAGGGCCTTGTCTACGTTTTCCAGTGAGTGGATCCTCATGCGACCACGCGTGGGCCTTGGCTAGGGCGTCAGGGGCATTAGGAGAGCCAGGGCCTGGCCAAGAGCACGTGCCCTCGATCCCACCCCTTTCAAAGAAGGTCATCTACATAACTAGGCCCCTTTCCCCTTGGTCCAGGCCTCGCCCCCTCAGCCTTATCAAAGACCCAGTTTCCAGTCCTTCTAAAGAAGCTCTGCACCACATTCTAGTTCCTACCCCGCCCCTTCAAGTTAAGCTCCACCTCTAAACTGATAGCCACACCTTTTATCATGAAGCCCCGCCCCTTTCTCATAGTCTTACTCCCGCCCCTTCCATTGGATCTCCGTCCCAGGCCACCACTGTTTTGCTACTAGTCCCGTGACCACACCCCTCACTTTCTCCTCTTCAGATTTCTGCCTAGAGCCACGCCCACTCCTTTCAAGCCCCGCCCCACTCCTTTCAAGCCCCGCCCCACTCCAGGAGTCTCCTCCTGTTTACGCCGCTGTTCAGCTGCTCTATTCCTTCCAAGGGCGCTCCTGTTCTATACCTTGTGCCCCTCATGACTTCCAGAGCTTCAGGCTCTCGTCCTTTCATCAGTCTCTAGCTCCATCATAACCCCACCCTTTGCAATGTAGTCCCATCCAAGCCCAGAAATACAACTGCAACCCATACAATAAGCCATATCCATATAAGAGTTCATTTAATCCCCAGACTCCCGCGACCTCGGCCTCACTTTTCCGATGACAACCACACCCTCAACCATAGACCCCTGCAACAGAGTTCTGCCCCAATTTATAGCCATGTCTCCTGCTACCGCATATCCAAGCCAAGCCCTTCTAATAAAGCTCCACCCTTCTCCATTAGCCGCCCCCCACCACCACTTCCAGTGGAGCCCCACCCAAGCCCAGAGTTCCTCCCTGAAGGACAGCCCTATCCTTAGACAGAATCCCACCTCTGTTCCAAGCCAGATCCCAGGCTCTTCCCAACTAAGCTCAACCCTGTGCCATGGCCCTGCCCACTCGAATGAGGGGCCTCTAACCCACTCAGTCTTTCTAGTAAGCTCCATCCATCCATTAGCCTGGCCCTGTAGTAGCCCAGCCCGAGACTCCAGGGCGGCCCCCTTTGCCCAGCCCTTCTGTCCCCCTCACCAGCTGCTCCCCGGACAGCACTTCCAGCAGCCGCGTGAGCACGAAGCCGTCCCTGAGGTCTGTATAGAGGTCCCCGATGTGGCAGCCAACGCGGGCGAGGTGCGAGTTTACCACTTGGTGAAGGTTTTCTTCTGCACAGCCTCCCGCTCATCTGAAGGACAGGTCCTGATGAGCCCCCAGCTCCTCCACGAACTCCGCCTTCCAGTTTCACCCCAGCCCCCCAAGGCCCAGGCAGTTTTTGCCCAGGCCCAGCTCTCTGCAACTATCAGGTCTTTTGCAGGTGCTTCCTCCTATCTGAGATGCCCTTCCCTCACCCCCTTCTGCTGTCCTTTAAAATTTTCCTGAGATATCAGTTCCATGGGAAAACTGTCTTGTATCTTACCCTAGTCAGCTCTGTTCATTCGTTCAGTAAGTATTCGAGCACCCACTATGTGCCTGGCACTGTTCTGGGCTCTGAATTCAGTCAGAGCCCTTTCCTGGCAGAGTTCAGTTTATTGGGGCCACAGATAATAAGCTGGGGCTTCCCCGGTGGTTCCACAGTAAAGAATCCGCCTGCCAATGCAGGAGACGGATGTTCGCTCCCTGGGTCGAGAAGATCCCTTGGAGGAGGAAACGGCAACCCGCTCCAGTATGCTTGTCTGGGAAAATCCCATGAACAAAGGCGCCTGGTGGGCTACAGTCCTTGGGGTTGCAAAGAGTCGGACACGACTGAGTAACTAAGCACACAGATAATAGTCTAGGGAGTCATAGAGGGTTAAGGAGAGAGGAGAGGATGAGGGTTGGGTCTCAGGAATATCCCTGGCTGTTTTGGGGAGGGTACATCCGAGAGGGCAAGAATGGCAACCTGGAGCCCAGGGAGGAGATTGGGGAAAGGACTCAGGAGAGAGGCTGGACCAGGGCAGACACTGAGGGGATGGGAGAGGGGGGCATCTTGGAGTTATTTAGAGATGAAAAAGTAAGGGTTAGCCACTGACAGGCTGTGGGGGAGTGAAGAGGAAGGACTATGCTAGACGGCAGATTCCCTGAGGGCAGGAGCCACATCTTCCCCTTTGTAGCAGCTGGATTGCCAGGTTTCCCCCACCCCTGGGGCAAGGAGTGGGCTTGGGATGACTTAGGGGGAGGTGCAAGGTGGGAGGATGTATGCAATTTCTCCTCGCTGCTTACCAAGAAATTGTTTGGGACCTCTCTTCCTGTCATTTCTTTTTTAAATAACAGTTTTAGTATGAACTAGAATTCCCATACTATAGAATTTGTCCTTCTAAATTGTAAATTCAGTTGTTTTTAACATATTATACGACCATCACCTCTATCTAATATCAGAACACCTTGATCACCCCAGAAAAGAAACCCCATACCTGTTAACAGTCACTCCCCATTCCGCCTTTTCCTAACCCTAGGCAACCTTTCATCCATTTTCTGTCTCTAAGGATTTTCCTACTCTGGATACTTCACATAAATGGGATCGTGCAACATGTGGTCTTTTGTGTCTGACTTTCTTCACTCAGCATAATGTTTTCAAGGTTCATCCATGTTGTGGTACGTAGCAGTTTTTATTCCTTTTTACAGCTAAGTAATATTCCATGCACGCATGGGTGCTGAGTCACTCAGGTGTGTCCCATTCTGTGTGACCTTATGGACTGTAGCTCCCCAGGCTCCTCTGTCCATGGAGATTCTTCAGGCAAGAATCCTGGAGTGGGCTGCCTTGCTTTCCTCCAGCTGATCTTCCCGACCGAGGGATCAAACCCACGTCTCTTTTGTCTCCTGCATTGGCAAATGGGCTCTTTACCACTAGCACCAGCTGGGAAGCCCCATTGTCCATATACTGCCTGGTCAGGGAACTAGACCCCACATAACTAAGACCAAGCTCAGCCAAATAAAATTAAAAAGTAAATGTTTTTTGAATATACAGAAACAACCCAGTGAATCCAAACAGCGTACCTTGTTTGCTTGAATGTGGGTTGTGTGCTTTTGGATGGGATGGGGGACCTGTGTGAACACATGATTCCTGATCACACATAAGGAAGTGATGACAGGAACTATGTAAATAGAGTGTTGGCTTATCCTGCCTCTGACAGCCAATGCCCAGAGCAGATTGCAGTTCATGCTGAGGCCCGGAGTGGAACTTGAGCGCATCCCGAGAGGGGCAGAATGAGGCGACTGGATTCAGCTCTGCCTTTACTAACAACAGGCTATGCTGGGAAAAGCCCAAAGCCCATCCCTCCTCTTTGGGCCTCTGTTTTCCCATTTCCAAAATGAGGGGTTTAGACTAGGTCAGGGTTACTTCAGTGGGCTCTGGGGGACCCTGGGTGTTTGGGAATGCATGCTTGGAAAACAAGGACTCAGGAGAATAGTTTTTAATTTTGTAACTTCATTTCTGTGATCTGCAAAGAAAATTAATAGTAACACATCCTGGATGGACTTCCCTGGTAATCCAAAGGAGGCGGCATGGGTTTGCTCCTTGGTCTGAGAAGTTTCCACATGCTGCAGGGCACCTAAGCCCACGAGCCGCCACTAGGGAATCCCCCTCTCCTAGAGCCTGTGCTGTGCAATAAGAGAGGCCACTGCAGTGAGAAGCCTGTGCACCAAAGTAGCCTCCGCTCACCGCAACTAGAGAAAGCCTGAGCTCAGCAACTAAGACGCAGCAGCGCAGCCAATAAATAAATACTCTTTTAAAAAAGAAGAAACACATTCTGGACTGTCTAGATGGTGACTTTATAGAGAACTATGCAGTGAGATTTGGGAGTTTGTGATTACAGTCTCGTTAGCATGGAGCTGGGGTCCAGAACTGAAATACCGACTGGGGCCAGGCAGGCTCTACAAGGGAGAATGAGGCCCTGGTAAAAGGGAGCAGCAGCCACACAGCCCCGCATGACTGGAGCCTCACAGGAGAGAAGACCCAGTGCTGCCGACCACGTGATAGCCCACGCGGTGCCAAAAATTTGGAGACAAGAATCTCCCTATTTTTAAATGCTGGCAACTGATTTACGTTTTTATAAAACACTGTGGGGTTGAAACCAAATGTGTCCTAGAGTGCCAGTTCTGGCCTAAGTTGACATTGAATGTTGACTGTGCCGGTGAGTGCGTGAGGCTACCTCTGCATGGAAGTGGGTGCCTTCCATCTGCCCCTCTGACGCCACCTCCTCTCTGGTACACCTGCTGTGAGCCCAGGGAGGCTGCCAGGGTGGACTGTGGGAATGGGCTCTTGGGCCATTACAGGTTGGGTTTGGCTAGCAGGAGATGAGGGGAGAGAGAAAGGGCTGAGGGATTCATTTCCTCCCCAGGGTTTCCTAGTGGTAAAGAACCCGCCTGCCAGTGCAGGAGACATAAGAGACACCGGTTCGATCCCTGGATCAGGAAGATCCCCTGGAGGAGGGCATGGCTTCCCTGGTAGCTCAGAGGGTAAAGAATCTACCTGCAACGCAGGAGACCTGGGTTCGATCCCTGGGTCGAGAAGATCCCCTGGAGGAGGAAATGGCAACTCACTCCAGTATTCTTGCCTGGGAAATCCCATGGACAGATGAGCCTAGTGGGCTACAGTCCATGGAGTTGCAAAGAGTTGGACGTGACTGAACAATGGCAAACACTTTCACTTTCTTTGCTTGACCAGGCTTCGCCCAGGGCCTCGTGGCGCTCCCTACAGCCCCGACTCCTGCCGGGGATGCCTCGCTCTCCCCTCAGCACTCCCTGCCCTGTCCCAGTCCCCGGGGTCTCCACACGTCTGTAAACAGTCCCTTCATTAAATTCTCCTCTTTGAGGAGCCCATCAGCTTCCTCCTGGTCCTCTAGCTGCCACACACATCTTTGGGTTGTCAAGACTCTAAGTCAAATTACAATTTTTCTTTGTCTGCCACTGTGTTCATACTATTTTGCCATTTATAGATTCTTCCCCACTGTGGTAGTCCCCGATTACAAGCGAAATGCAAGCCTGGGACTGACAGTCCCATGGTTAAGACTCTGCACTTCCAATGCAGGGGACGAGGGTTCTATCCCTGGTCAGGGAACTGGGTCCCACATGCTGTGCAGTGTGGCCCCCCAAAATTTTTTTAAGTGAAATGCATTTCCTTAGAATAAGACTTTAATTTTTTCACATATTTAATACATCAAGATTTTCATAGAGCAGGGACTAATCTATACTGGTTTCCAAGAAAGGATAGACAATATGTAAATGATACATTGGATATTAGTCTGGGAAAAGTGAGAAGTTGGAGATACCAGGTATTGATGGAAATGTGAGAATATCATAACCCTCATGCCAGCTAGTGGGGCAGCCATTGTGTTAGTCACTCCATCATGTCCGACTCTTTGGGACCCTATGGGCTATCACCCACCAGGCTCCTCTGTCCATGGAATTCTCCAGGCAACAATACTAGAGTGGGTAGCCATTCTCTTCTCCAGGGGAATTTTCCAGACCCAGGAATCAAACCTAGGTCTCCTGCATTGCAGGCAAATTCTTTACCATCTCAGCCACCAGGGAAGCCCCTCTGAAGACAATCTGAGCCAAATTAGTGCGTCCCCTCTGTGAGCCAACAATTCTTTCCCTACGTATATGTCCTATAAACGTTCCCACATGGTTGTTTTTTTTTTTTTAATGTTTATTATTTATTTATTTGGCTTCACCAGGTCTTAGTTGCAGTGTGTGGGATCTAGTTTCCTGACCAGGGACTGAACCCAGGTCCCTTGCATTGGGAGGGCAGGGTCTCAGCCACTGGACCACCAGGGAAGTCCCCCGACACTGGTTTATAAGGAGCACACATGATGATGCCCAGTGCAGTGCTGTTCGCTGGGAGGGGGCAGGGACAGGTTGAGGGCTGGAGAGAGCCTGGTTGTCCATCACTGGGAAAGTAGAGCATGGCGGATACACACCATCAACTCCAGGCAGCAGTTAGACTAGAGGCACACAGAGCCACATGGATGAGTCTTGAGGCTCGAAGCCACAACGCTGAATGAGAACATAACGCCAAAAATGCAGTCGAGACTGTGATAAAACATGCATCAATCAGCCATATCTGTATGTACAAACCCACACATATATGGCTTTCAGATTTACAACAAAGTGAAATGGCAGCTCAGTAGGGAAAGGAAAGTCTCTTCAATAAGTGGAGCTGAGTCAACTGGACATTCATGGGGCGGGGCGGGGCAGGGGAGAAAAGAACTTTGACCCACACTGTATACAATAATAAATACACTAAATACCATTTGGCTTATAAACCTAAATGTGAAAGAATGCAATAATGCTTTCAGAGGAAAACATCAAAGAATATCTCCATGACCTTGGTGCAGGCAGTTTCTTACACAAGACACCGAGTATCAGCCATATAGGAAGTCATGATTAAATAATTATCAAATTAAACTACCTTTAAATTAAAAAACACTGTTCATCAAAGGCAACATTAAGGGCTTCCCTGGTGGCTCAGCGGTAAAGAATCTACCTGCCAATACAAGGGACATGGGCTTGACCTCTGATGTGGGGAGATCCCACGTGCTGTGGAGCAACTAAGCGCCACAGCCACTGAGCCCACACGTGCTAGAGTCCAGGCTCCACAATAAGAGAAGGCATTGCAACGAGAAGCCTGAGCACCGCAAGGAAGAGTAGCCCCTGTTCGCCACAACTAGAGAGCCCTCGACGCAACGAAGACCCAGCACAGCCAAAAATAATAAGTAAAATTATTTTTTAAAGGCAACATTAAGAGAATGAAAAGACAAGCCACATAGTGGGAGAAAATATTCAGAACACATATATCAGACAAAGGATTTGTACTCAAAGTATACAAGAATACCCACAAGACAGAAAAAAGGCAGGAAGGGATTTCTGTAGCTGTCAAGTGGTTAGGACTCTGTGCTTTGAATGGAGGGGGTGAGGGTTTGATTCCTGGTTGGGGAATTAAGCTTCCATACACTGCCTGCAGGGCAGCAAAAAAAAAAAAAAAAAAATTGATAGGAAAGTAGACAAAAGACTTGAATGGGCACCTCACAGGAGCATATCTGAACAGTAAATCTTTGAAGAGGTGCTCCACTTCATTAGTTGCTTTTAGTCATCAGGGAAATGCAAATTAAAACCACAATAGAATGCACATCCATCAGCATGGTTAAAATGACAAAGACTGACCACACCAAGGGTTGGATGTACAGCAGCTGAATCATTCATACACTGCTGGTGCGAATGTAAAATGATCCAAACCAGAAGTTTCTTCTAAAGTTTAGATATACACATACCAAGTGACACAACAATTTCATTCCTGGGTGGGTATAAGCTGTCAGAAATGAGTGCCTGTATCCTACACAGTTTAGAGCAGCAATAATCAGTAATAGCTTGTGATACCACTAGTTACCAGTTTGTAATCTTCTGGTTTGTGATAGTCCCAAAGTAGAAGGAACTCAAATGCTCATCAACAGATGAACGGATAAGCTATGCCATAATCACATTGTGGAATACTATACAGCAATGAAAAGGAACAGTCTACAAGTCCAGGTAGACATGGATGAATCTCATGAGCCGAGCACTGAGTGAATCACACCAAACACAGAAGGGTACCCATTACATGATCCTATTTATATAAAGTTCAAGTGCCAGCAAACTGAATGTACGCTGTTAAAAGCTAAGACAGTGTTTACTCCCAGGATGATATAGAGGCAGACTGAGGGGGGCTTCTCTGGGGCTGTCAAAGTCTGTTTCCCAATCTAGTTATAAGGGGGTACTCATTGTGGAAATGCTGGCCATACAATATATTTGAGTTTCTCTGTGGATGTGATATTTTAATAAAGAGTTTAAAAATATGGATGCATGCACAGGAATTAGCAATGCATGTTGCAGTTATCCACATGCAGAGAAAAAGATTTGCATTAAAACAATCAGAATGATCGCCTATAAGAGAGAAGGCATTGATGTGAGATTTGGGAATAAAAGAGAATCAAAGAGTAGATCAAGAGAATAGGGACCTCTGGGCCTTCCCTGGCAATCTGTAGCTAAGACTCTGAGCTCCCAATGCAGGGGTCCCCGGTTCAATCCCTGGTCAGGGAACCAAATCCCACACGTTGCAACTAGGAGTTCAAATGCAGCAACTAAAAGACCCTGCATGCTGCAACTAAGATCCAAAGCAGACAAAGAAATACATACATTTTTCTTTTTTTAAGAGAGAGAAAGAATGGGGCCTCACACAGACACATGAGACCAGCAAACCACAAATTCTCTGAGCACGGGATCCAGACAATTTTTTAAATAAATTCATGCAAAAACATTTACAGAGGATTCTGCTCAAAGATTTAGCTTTAGTTTGAATAAAGAAAACCACGAGAGAAGTGGGCAAAGGGATACAAAAGAAAATGCAGGGTAGCTGTCTATGTCATAATAATATTTTGCGCAGTAGGATAGCACCTTAACGTCATTGTTAAGCTGAAGTTACTGGTTTTGTGGTTTGAGTCTCAATCCAATTTATGTGTTTTAGTTGCAGAACAAGCATAAGAGATATAAACAGAGTTGTGTGTTTTTGTACATTTAGGAAAACCATAGTTCAATGATAATAGTTACATGTGGAATCTAAAATATGACACAAATGAAAGAGAAACAGACTCACAGACACAGAGAATGTGGGGGTGGGGTCTGGGAGTTTGGGATTAGCAGATGCAAACCATTATAAATATATAGAATGGATAAACAACAGGGCCCTACTGTATAGCACAAGGAGCTATATTCAATATCCTGTAATAAACCATAATGGAAAAGAAAAAAGACAACAGAAAACCACAGTTGTGATAATTTAAGTAGATAATTTAAGGGAGTATATGAGAAAGCTTTTTTCCTTAAAGGGGGTCCCTATCTTTCTCTGGACTAGATGCTGTCTGAAATGCCTGGAGCTGGTGTTCTCGAATCAATGGTTCTTAAAGTTGTAGAGTCCTTGATCCTCACATTGCCACATCCCACCTCTGCATAAAATCTCCCCATAGTCCCAGGTGCCCTCAGACTCTTCAGAATGGCCAACAAAGCCTTCAAGATCTGGCTGCCACTGCCTCCTTTCCCATCATCATTTACTCACCACCTCACTCCAGCTAGTCTCAACTTCTGGAGGTCTTGCCTATGCTGTTCCCTCCCTCTGGAATATTCTTCCACTCTCTTCCCCAGCATTCACTCCTGTTTGTCCTTTGGAGTTCAGCTTAGCCATCTTCTCCTCCCTGAAGCACTCTGATCCTCTCTCCTGAATCAGGCCCCTCATCTGGGCTCCTACAGCTCTGAGCTTCCCCATCTGGCCTCTGCCCGTGCCTCTCCAATCTCGGCTCTGATCCCTGTCGTTCATCACAGCCAGGCTGAAGCTAACTTTCCCATTGGACTGGAGCTAACTTTCCCACTGGACTGGAGCTAACTTTCCCACTGGACTGGGAGCCCTGGAGAAGCAGGACCTGGGTGGCCTCAGTCACCACTATGTCCCTCCTTTGTCCAAGCACAGAGCACAAGAGCACAGAGCAGGCACTGCCTAAATATTTTGTGGATGAAATAATACATTCTAGAATTCTAAGTGGATACATTCTCAAGGATTTAAATCTAAGAGTCTAAAAATACACTTTGGGGACATTCCTGGTGGTCCTGTGGTTAAGACTCTGCACTTCCAGTGCAGGGGGCGTGGGTTCAATCCCTGGTCGGAGACCTAAGATCCCACATGAGGTGAGGTACAACTGGAAAAATGAAAAAATAAAATACAGTTTAAGTTTTCATGAGTATATGTTCATATCCTTCTAGGTGTCGAAACCAGAGGAAGCCAGCAATCCATGGGTTGAATCTGGTTCAGACTTTGTGCACTTATTTACAGTTTGTTTTTTTTTTAATTGGGAAACGGCAGATAAGCATCAGAGCTGACAGCTTTGGGCCAACATTCCTAGGGTTTAGAGCTGGTGACCAGTTGACCACAGCCTCCAGGCCACTCACTTGTGTATGTCACCTGCTTTCCCAGAGGCCCATGAGTTTCACGAGATGCTCAACATCTTATAAAGTTCCAAGAATCTTAGTATTGAAGACCCATGATTGTCGAATGCTGAGTTACTAACATTCTGAGATTCTGAGGGAACTGATACTGACTTTGGGATTTTAAGATTTCACGACTCTGACAATATATATTTTATGTCCACAACATGCCACATTTCTGAGATATTAACATTCCAAGGGTCAACGTGCTAAGGGTCTAATGTTTTAAAGGCTTACGATTATGGAATTGTGTGTCTGAGAAGGGTCTTTGCTCATAAAACTTCAGTATTGATGATTAACTACTTCTGAGGTTCTAAAACTTCATGAATACAAAGTCCAAAGGATCAAGAACTTAAAGTTCCAAAGGGCTAAGATCCTAAGATTCTATACAGTTCTCTGGTCTTTGCTTATATTGTCCTAAAACATCAAAGTAGTGTGACCAACCATTCTAGTTGTCCCAAGACTGAGGGTTTCAGTGCAAAGAAAACATGAAGGTGTGGTCATTCTTTCTCAAAGTGCTCAGCATCCACGTTTCTAATCTGAAATCCTAAAGCTTTAGGATTATAAAGCCCTAAGGACCTATGTATATTAGAGTCTAGATTTCTGAGGCTTTAAGATTCTAAGACCCAACAATTAAAATGTTTAAGATCGGTGATTACAAAGTTCTGTTTACAAGAGTCTCCATTTCTAAAGGTCTTGGATTCAAAGAATCTCTGAGTTTGACATTCCATGGTCCTAAGATGCTAGATGTCAGCATCTTGGGATTCTAAGGAAGCACACTTAGAAAGTCCCACCTTTCTGGGATTGTACATTTCTAAGGCTCTGAGAGGTTTCCCAGGTGGCTCAGCGGTAAGAATCTGCCGCCAATGCAGGAGACACGGGTTCAATCCCTGGGTCAGGAAGATCTCCTGGAGAAGGAAATGGCAACCCACTCTAGTATTTTTGCCTGAAGAATCCCATGGACAGAAGAGCCTGGTGGGCTAACAGTCCATGGGGTCACAAAGGAGTTGGACATGCTTAGCAACTAAACAACAACAATACTGGACATCACAGATAGAGAACAATTTTCCATTATGTGGAAGGTTCTACTGGAGAGTGCCGGTCAAAAGACTCAAGTTCCAAGTGTCCGTAACCCTCTTCCCATCCTCCAGGTCATCAAGGTATAAAGATACCACCCCAGCAGTGCCTTCCCTTCCTTCTCTCCCACCCCAACCCCAGCCCTCTTCCAGGTACCTGCCAAGGCCTTGATCCGAGAGCACTCAAAGAGAGAAGCTGCTGCAGTGGAGGCGGCTGGCTGCTCTCGCTCCCAGCCCCGATCGGGACTGTCCCAGCGGGCTGCAGGGTTGTTATTATTGGGGGCTGGCAGCCCCTCCATGTTGTCCACTTCCCCTGGTACCTGCGCCATTGGGGGAGATGAGGCCTGGGGATGAGGAGAAGCAGGTTAGGGATAGGGGCTGAGTTTGGAAGTCCCACTTCTTTTTTAAAAATTTGGCACAGCCAAATAAATAGTTGCAGCATGTAGGATCTTCAGTCTTCATTGTGGCCAGCGGGATATCTCCTTGTGGCACATGGGCTCTGTTTCCCTGACCAGGGATCAAACCCAGGCCCCCTGCATCGGGAGCATGGAGTCTTCGCCACTGGACCACCAGTAAAGTCTGGAGATCCCACCTCTAACAGGGACTGACTGTGAGTTCTGTCCCCTCTCTCACCTTCAGTTTCTCTGTCTTTAGAAGGGAGTGACATGTTAATAATGACAATAATTTTCACCCTAACCACATCATAGGGCTGTGGTCAAACACCCACCTTAACACCTAGCAGAGGGTAAGGGCTCAGCAAATTGTCACTGTTAGGATTCCACGGTGATCCAGTGGTTAAGACTCAGCGCTTCCACTGCAGGGGTCATAGGTTCAATCTCTAGTTAGAGACTGAACCTATAAGATCCTGCATGCCACGTGGCCTCCCCCATAAAAAACTGTCACTGTTATTGTTAGAATTATAGCATTGTTATCAACAGAACTCTATAAGGCAGTGACAACAATAATTAAAATTTATTGAGCACTTGCACTGTGCTCAGTACTTTATATGCATTATATCTTATTAATTCCCACAAATTTAACAATCTAAAGAAAGGTATTATTAGGCCTATTTTACAGAGGAGGAAGCTGAGGCACAGAGGGGTTAATTCACTTGCCCAAAATCACACAGCTAGTGAGTAACCAGGATTGAAACTTAGTCACTGTGATTGAATAACTGCATTAACGGTCTCAATTCTTCATCCGTATAGCCACGTCCTCTGCCATATAGCTCCTCAGTGTTCTCCTACTCTGGGGATGAGAGGAATGAAAGAGTGGGGTTGAGCCGGGGGAAGCCCTAGCCCCTGACTCTGGGCTTGGCCACATGACTTGCTTTGACCAATAGAATTAGATAGAAGCGCTAGTGAGTTCTGAGCCCAGGACTCAGGAGATCTTGCATGTTTTTGCTTGTGTTTGACTGTGGCCATGAGAAAAACATTGCAGGGCTAGTCCAAGTCCAAGGCCCTCATCACAGCCAAGGCCAGCCTCAGCAACCAACAGTCAACATCCCCCTACCCATTCTAACCACGAAATAAGCTCAGATGAGCCCAAGTCACTGACCTCGGACTAACTCAAGGCTAAATAAATGCCTAGTGTTTTATGACACTGAATCTGGGGGTGGTTTTCTTATGTAGCATTATTGTGGCACTAGCTGACTGACATATTGTCTGACTCTAGAGCGATGTTCTAGAACACTGCCAGATTGTAAATATGAAATTTAGGGGTGTGGGAGATATTAGATACATCTCCTCCATTCTCTAGAACCCCAGGCCTGATTCTAAGACTAAGAAAAGAGGGACCTGGGAGGAGCTCAATGTCCCTATTCTCAAAATATTCAGACAGTAGCCAACAAACCAGATTTTAGGAAGGCAGGGTCTAGGTCTTGGTCAATGTAGTAGAGACTGTCCCTTTCCATAGACACTCAAAAATCCATTATTATCTTTCCCTTCTTCCATGGAAAGCTTTAAGTGGGCACCTCTGTGACCTTGGCCAAGTCACCTTTTCTAGGGCTCAGTTTGTTCATCTGTAAAATGGTAACAATAATAAAGTACCCATTTCCTAGGGGTGTTTGAAGATGAGAGAATTAATGTTGTGGGGAACATGGTATCTAGTACACAGTAAGCCCTCAATACACGGGCCTTGCTATTACTACTCATCCTCCCGTCACCTATCTTAGCAAATCAAAGTGCCTGTGCTGAAGTCAGACAAAAATGAGTTCAAGTCCTGCTTTATTCTTGCTGTATCTTTAAACCCGATTACCTTTAACTTGGCTTCTCCGTGCCTCGGTGTCCCTCCCTGTTAAACGGTGAACACAACTGTTTCCTCAATGGAGGATACTTGGAGATGGAAAGGCACTTAGCACTTGGTGAGCTCTCGGTCAGGCTGGCGGTGGAACAGCCCTGTCTATTACGTGATTCAACGAGGAAGGAAGAGAGAAGGCAGTGGGGGAGGTGAAAAGGGGTGTCTTGAGGGCCCCAGGAAAGGTTGGTCGGGCGAGGCTGGGGACAGGAGCTGACAGCCGATGCTTTAACCCTTCCAAGGCCGCGCCTCTCTCTCCCTACAGTCTAGTCACCGTTCCCAAGGAGGGAGGCCTGGGAAGGACAAGGCTTAGGTGGAAGACCCACGTATGGCGCCGAGGTTGGACTGGGGTGAGGGACTGGAGGATCATTCTGCCCTGGACTCTCTGCCTCTGCTAGCCGGGGAGACCCTCGGGGCTCAGGCCATGCCCACGGGGCGCGGGGGAGGGAAGCTCAGGCAGGTGGGAAGATGCTGGAGGGAGGGGCTATCCGCCCCCACGCCGCTCACCTGGCCCCGCGGCCGCCGGTGCCGCTGTCCCCGCTGCTCGCCGTGGCCGACCGCCCTCCCTGTCGGTGTCCTCGGCTCGGCCCGGCCCGGCCCAGCCGACTCGGCTCGGCCCCACCGGCTCCGCCGCTCGGCCAGATCCGCATGCGCCGCTACCGCCGGCGCGCCTCCTCGCGATCGCGCGGCCGCCGCGCTCGGCGCGCCCCCGGGACCCTCTCCCGCCCGCGGGTCCCCCGCCAACCCCGGCCGCCTGCAGCGCTTGCCCAGCACGGCCACACACCCGGCCACGGCGTGCGATACACAGCTGCAGGGGCCAGAGGCAGCGTCACACACAGTGCACACTCCCACGGGGTCACACACTCCCGCACTGCCACACACACGCGAGGTCTCATACAGCGTCGCAAGGACTACCCACATCCACACGCTCACACTGTCGCCCCCTTACACGGGGTCACGCAGGGTCGAATATTCAAAGTGTGTCACGCAGTCACAAGCTTGCACCAGGTCCCGCGCTGAAACGGTGCCCGACAGCGTCACACACTGCAAAACACTCAAATCGTGTCACCACCATTCACATGGAGTCATATACGAGCACACATGTGCCACACACTGTAGCACACTTCCATGGGATCACAGAGTATCATCGACTCACACATCACACACGGCTTCACCATCACACAGCGTCACACACTTTTACACACTCAAACTTGTTACACACTCACATCGGAGTCATACATCCTGCACAGTCACACACACGTTACACAGTCACAGGTCACAAATAACATCACAACAACAGTAACACCCACAGCCACACTCAAATGATGTCACAGAGTCACACACGAAGAGTCACACACTCCCGTATATCACAACTCACACGTCCCACACTCACACCATATCCGCCAGAGTCATGGATGCATATAGGATCACAAACGGTCCTACTATCCACCGGTGTCACCACAAGGTCACAGAGGAAGAGCATCAGTGCCTTCCACACGTGGTGTCACACATAGTCTCACACTGTAATACGGTGTTTTACAGAGGGCACAAGTGTCTTCCACAATCATGCTCTCCCTTGGGGGTTATTCGCAGAGTCACACAGGGTCAACACAGGCACATAGACACGCAGCTACACAGTGTCTCCCTCACGCGCACACTGTTCTGCCTCACTTTCTCCCCTTGTGGCCTTGGGGAGGCCGTGGGGCGTTATGTGAGCCCCAGATCAGACTCACGGCAGTGAAAAAGGAGGCGTGAACGAGGAGAGAACTGTGGGCGGGGCCCGCGCTCGCCCGCCCCACCCCAGGAGGCTAGAGCGCGGAGGCGGTGCCTTGCGTCCACCTTCGCGGACCGCCAGACACGCCTTCCAGGCTAAGAGGCGGGCGGAGGGGGCGGTGCTGGGCCTCAGGAGCGCTGACTCCAGCTCCGCCCACTCTGTCCTTAGCTAGAGGCGTGGCCTTTGGCCCCTCCCCTCGACCGAACTGTGGGGGCGGCCCCGCCGCGTCCCTCCCTCTAGGAAAGGACGCGAGGCGGAACCAGCAGCCAGTCTGTTCCCGCGTGTCCTGCTACGCCACGGCCTCGCGCCCCCACGATCCCGCAGCATGGTCATCAAGAAGATTGCCCTTTTCGGCGCCACTGGCAACACCGGGCTCACCACGCTGGCGCAGGCGGTGCAAGCAGGCATGAGCTGGGACGGGCAGGGAATGTCGCGGGGTGCACAGCTAGAACTGTAGGCATCGTGGGATTGGGCCTAGGGAGGTTGAAGCCATCATGCCTTGGTGTGCGAAGACCTAGAGAGCAAAGCTGGTGGCCACGGGGGCAGAAATGGGGGACGCTATGAGGTCCAACTTGATCTGAGTCCCAAGGGAAACGAAATGGCCCTGGGAGGCTGGGGGACTGTAGCGATCCAATGCTCTTATGAAAGACAGTTGGTGTGCTGGTGGTGACGGTGGTGGGTGGTTGCACACCCAGCAAGGGCTTCACTACGCCAGGCCTGAGGCATCTTCCCAGCAGTGCCCTCGCCATTTGCGTTGAATCCTCATAGAACTCATGTGAGGTGGGAACTAGTATCACCTCACCTGACAAATGAGAGAAAGCCGAGTCTCCCTGAGTGATCTGCCCAGTGTCACATAACTAGAAAGGGGCAATGCTGAAATTTGTTACCTGGCACTTGCTCTTAACCACTGAGAGCCTGCCAGCACTTGGTTTGAGCACCAAGGATTTTAAAATTGAAAAACTGAGGGGTAAGCTGCTATGAGTAACTAATGGAAAGATCTTGAAGACAAGGGTGAAGACTTGGGGACACAGGTCCCAGGAAGTCAGTGAGGGCTGAAAATTCAGAGTTGCCCCCAGGACAGGGGGCAGGAAAGGGGATAAGTATCATGCAGCAGGACCCAGCCCCCACCACCCCAACTTCAGCAACTCCCAGCAGAGTCTGGCCTGTCCAGATATATGGCCCCACCCTTGCTGGCCTGAGTAACTCTGAAGATATTGACTATCTGGGTGCCCCCAAAGGGTGGAGGCTGCCAGGATCCCACTCTTAGCTGCCTCCTAGCCCAACTTTCCCTGGGAGGAATTGTGACTCATAGTTCACCTTTAGCCCCACTTCTCTCCACCTCCCCAGGGAAGACCTAGTGAGGATGTTGACTTGTGGGGACAGGAGAAACAAATTTGCTGATAAACATTTCATGGGGAGGAAGAAAGAGGGAGAAGTTGAGAGATGCTGAGTCACTGTGAGTTTTGGATTCCCAGATTACTACCTTTCTCTTAATCTTGGATTCTATAAAATTTCACTTAGCCTCCCTGCTGGTCACAGGTGGGACTGCACCTGGAAGTATGGGCTGTACATGAGGCCTAGGGGAGTCCTTGCCTTCTTATGGTGGCTCTAACAGGTCTCTTCAGAGCTAGTGAGCCTGAGCCTCCCTGTCCCCATCAGAAAAGGAGGGGCTTGAATGAACTAGGCTTTTATTGACCTCAGTGGCTCTGTAGGACTGAGTTCTGAAGGCACAGACTCTGGTGCCCATGTGGTGTGCTGTGCTTAGTCGCTCAGTCGTATCTGACGCTTTGCAACCCCATGGGCTGTAGTCTGCCAGGCTCCTCTGTCCATGGGATTTCCCAGATGAGAATACTGGGGTGGGTTGCTATTTCCTTCTCCAGGGGATCTTCCCTACCCAGGGATTGATCCCGTATCTCCTGCATTAGCAGGCAGATTCTTTATCCCTGAGCCACCTGGGAGGCCCGTCCAGCATATAGCTGGTGCTCAGTAGACACTCCTTGGCTGAGTAAATATAGATTATAGCTGTGTGATCCTGGCCCAGTTACAGAAACTTGCCTTACTTCCCCAGCCTCAAAATGGGCATATAACACAACCTACTTTGTGAGGTTGTTGCAGTCTGAGGGCCGTTTTCAAACTGCGGGTCAGAGAGAGTTCTGAAATGTATTCAATGGGTTGTAACAGTGTCAGAATGGATCACATGTTAAATATTGTCTCAGTTGTATATGTATAAGCTTGTGTATACAGGGTTAGACAGTGAAATCTACTTTGAATGGAGGGCTGAGATCAAAAAAGCTTAAAAGGGGCATGATTTCTACAACTTACTCTCATATAGTTAGGAAAACTTTATACATATACATATAATTATACATGTTACATGTATGTGTTGTGTATACACACAGAGAGAGAGATAAAGCAAATATGAGAATATAGGTCTTGCAACTTTCCTATAGGTCTGAGTTTATTTCAAAATAAAATTTAATGAAAAAAGATAAAGTAAGAGATTTGTTTTAAACAAAAAAGGAAGAAAGAAAAAAAATTTTTTAAGTTTGGAAATAACCTTACAAATGCTTGTGTTCTTTATAGAGGGCAAAATCTGTGAATTCTAAAACTATAATTTGACATAGGAGCCATTAGCCACTTGTGGCTATTTAAATTTAAATGTGAGTTGTGTTTTAAAAAAAATTTTTTAAGTCACTCCTCAGTGGAAAGAGCTTAGTACAGCACTTGGCACATAAGAGGCGTTTTTGTTTTTTTTTTTTGGCTGGGTCCTTCAGCTTGTGGGATCTTAGTTCCCCAACCAGGGGTTGAACCTGTGCCTTCAGCAGTGAGAGCATGCAGTCCTAACCACTGGACCGCCAGGGAATTCTCTAGGAGGCTCTCAGTAAATGTCTCTAATCACCAATAGGCTTCCCAGGTGGCTCTAGTGATAAAGAACCCACTTGCCAATGCAGGAAACATAAGAGACACCGGGTCGATCCCTGGGTTGGGAAGATCCACTGCAGGAGGGGACGGCAACCCACTTCAGTATTCTTGCCTGGAGAATCCTTGGACAGAGGAGCCTGGCAGACTACAGTCCACAGGGTCCAAAGAGTCGGATACGACTAAAGCGACTTGGCACCAGCACAGTTACCAATGATGTCACACTGATGGGCACTCTTGTGCTGGGCCTGTGTCAGAGCCCTCATGTTGGTGAGACTGTTTCTCCTTCAAAATGCCCACAATTTTCTAGGGTCCGTTTTACTAATACAGTGGTAGTTAGCCAGTGACTGACTACATTGACACCCTGAAAACGCCTGTTGCTCCCCAATGTGTCTGAGGCCAGCATTCCGTATGAAAGGTGATCGCACACAGGATAGGCATGCTAGAGACTATCATCTTCGTTTTAGTTTTTATTTTTTAAATTTTTTATTTATTTGGGGCTGCACAGGGCCTCCATCGCTGCTTTCTCTAGTTGCGGCCAGCAGGGGCTACTCTCTAGTTTCAGGGCAGGTGCTTCTCATTGCGGTGGCTTCTCTTGTTGTGGAGCACAGGCTCTAGGGTGCTCCGGCTTCAGTAGCTGCGACACTTGGGCTCAGTAGTTGGGGCTCCCAGGCTCTAGAGCACAGGCTCAACAGTTGTGGCTCGAGGCTTTAGCTGCTCTGAGGCATGTGGGAGTCTTCCCAGACCAGGGATCGAACCCGTGTCTCCTGCATTAGCAGTCGGATTCTTTACCACTAAACCAGCAGGAGAGCCCCGATCTTCACTTTAGAGAAGAGACTGAGAACCAATCAGGGAAGGTGTTTTCTGAGGTTCCTCTGCCAGTAAGAGGTGGAGCCGAGAAATGCCTTGGGAGTCCAGTGGTTAAAACTGTGAGCCTCTAATGCAAGTGGCTTGAGGTTCCCCCTGGTCAGGGAACTAAAATTCTATAGGCCTTGCGGTGCAGTCAAAAAAAAAAAACAAACAGGAGAGGTGGAGCTGGAGTCTGAACTCAAGTCTCTGGGACAGTATAGTCGGATTCTTTACCACTAAACCAGCAGGAGAGCCCCGATCTTCACTTTAGAGAAGAGACTGAGAACCAATCAGGGAAGGTGTTTTCTGAGGTTCCTCTGCCAGTAAGAGGTGGAGCCGAGAAATGCCTTGGGAGTCCAGTGGTTAAAACTGTGAGCCTCTAATGCAAGTGGCTTGAGGTTCCCCCTGGTCAGGGAACTAAAATTCTATAGGCCTTGAGGTGCAGTCAAAAAAAAAACAAACAGGAGAGGTGGAGCTGGAGTCTGAACTCAAGTCTCTGGGACAGTATAGCCTGTGCTTTTGTGTTGATATAAAAGTCAGGGGAGGGACTTCCCTGATGATCCACTGGTTAAGACTCCGCACTTCCACTGCCAAGGGCACAGGTTCGATTCCTGGTCAGGGAACTAAGATCTCAAATGTTACCTGGCAGGACCATTAAAAAATAATAATAATAAATCCAGGAGATGGTGTTGAGCATGTCATAGTCCCTGCACCCTCAGGGCCGTTGGTTGGTCAGCATAAGTAGGGCCATGAGAGAGGAAGAACAGTTGGCTGGAGAAAGAGGGTAAGGGTGCTCCAGACAGAGGAGCATGTGTGAAGCCAGGAGGCAGGAGACAGCACGGTGCGTTTGAGGAACTGAAAGAAGCGCAGTGAGTGAAGAGGGCTTTGGCTCCAGCACAGTCTGGAGAGGAGAGGCCACATGGAGGGGGCGTGTAGAGGGGAGGCTTGAAGGCTATCATAAGGAACATGACTATCTTAAGGCACTGGGATGGAGAGTGGATAGGGAGAGATCTGAGCCAAGGGCACTTTGTTTTGTTTTGTTTTAATTAATTTATTTATTTATGTTGGCTACACTGGGTCTTAATTGCAACAGGCAGGATCTTTAGGTGCAGCATGTGGGATCTAATTCCCTGAACAGGGGTCAAACCTGGGCCCCTTGCCCGGGAGTATGGAGTCTTAGCTCCTGGACCCCCAGGGAAGTCCTAGGGCACTTTGATATAACTGTGGAAAGCTCTATCTGGCTACAATGTGCAGTGTGGGTTGGAGGGGTTGAGACACGCCAGGAGCCCAGGGAGGACTAGACCAGGCCAGGAAATACAATTGTGAAATGATGAAAAGGCCTGGTCACAGCCAACACCCATAGAGCCCTCTTTTCTGTGCCCGACAATCCTCTAAGCTTTTCATTTGTTTTCATTTTCATTTTGCATCTTTTCAATAGCAACTTTAAGTTCTCATTCACATACCTACCCCATTCACCCATTTAAAGAATATAATTCAATGGGTTTTAGCATATTCACAGACTCATGCCAACATCATCACAATCAATTTAGAACATTTCATCACTACAAAAAGAAACCCCTAGAAATCACTCCCCATTTTCCTACTCAACCACTTCCCCAGCCCTAGGCAATCATTCATCTACTTGTTTATATGGATTTGCCTGTTCCAGACCTTTCTTTTAAATGGAGACATACATCATGTGACTCTTTATGACTGGCTTCTTTCACTTAGCAAAAGGAATTTTTTCCAGGTTCATCTATATTGTAGCATATGTGTCATCTCTTTTTATTGTTGAAATACCATTGTGCTGGGCTTCCTGGTAGCTTAGACGGTAAAGAATCTGCCTGCGATTCAGGAGACCCCGGTTTGATTCCTGGGAATTAAAGATCCCCAGGGAAGATCTCCTGGAGAAGGGATAGGCCGCCCACACCAGTATTCACAGGCTTCCTTGGTGGCTCAGACGGTAAAGAATTTGCCTGCAGTGCAGGAGACCTGGGTTCGATCCCTGGGAAGATCCTCTGGAGGAGGGCATGCATGGCAACCCACTCCAGTTTTCTTGCCTGGAGAATCCCCATGGACAAAAGATCCTGGTGGGCCACGAGGTTGCAAAGAGTCAGACACGACTGAGCAGCTAAGCACAGCACAGCACCATTACATTATTTCTCTACACCACTTTTCTTTCTTCTTTCTTACTTTTTGGCTGGGCTGTGTGGTGTGTGGGATCCTAGTTCCCTGACCAGGGGTCAAACCTGCACTCCCTGCGCTGGAAGTGTGAAGTCTTAACCACTGGACTGCCAAGGAATTCCCTATACCACTTAAAAAAAAAATTTATTTATTTATTTATTTGGCTGTGCTGGGTCTTAGCTGAGGCATGTGGGACCTAATTCCCCGACCAGAATCAAACCCAGGCCTCTTGCATTGGGATCGCAGAGTCTTAGCCACTGGACCACTAGAGAAGTTCCCTCTATACCACTTTTATTTATCCATTCAGTTGATGGGAATTTGGGTTGTTTCCACTTTGAGGCTTTGATGAGCAATGCCTCTGTAAACATTCATGTACAGGTTTTGTGTGAACATACGTTTTCATTTGTCTTGGCATATACCTAGGAGTCAAATTGCTGGGTCGTTGGGGTAACAGTGGCTTCCCAGGTGGTGTAGTAGTAAAGAATCCGTCTGCCAGTGCATGAGACACACAGGGGATGTGGGTTCCATCCCTGGGTTGGGAAGATCCCCTGGAAAAGGGAATGGCAACCCACTTCAGTATTCTTACTTGGAAAATCCTGTGGACAGAGGAGCCTGGCAGGCTACAGTCCATGGGGTCACAAAGAGTCGGACACAACTGATCACAGAGATAACAATACACTTAACCAGAGGAACTGCCAGATTGTCTTCCAAAGCAACTGCATCATTCAACATCATCAGCAGTGCGTGAAGGGTCCAATTTCCCTACAGGCACGCCAACAGTCATTGTGTCTTTTTGATTATAGTCCTCCTAGTGGGTATGAAATAGTATCTCACTATGGTTTTGATATTGAGTATCTTTTCATACGTTTATTGGCCATTTGTCTATCTTCTTTGGAGAAATGTCTATTCAGATCTTTTGCTCAGTTTTTAATATTCATCTTTTACTATCAAGTTGTAAGTGTTCTTTATATATTCTAAATACAAGTCTCCCATCAGATACATGATTTGCAAAAATTTTCTACATTCTGTGGGTTGTCTTTTCACTTTCTTGATAGTGTCTTTGGAAGCTTTTTTTTTGTTTTCATTTCAGTTTTCATTTTTTCACCAATTTTTATTTTTCATTTTGATGATGTCCAGTGAATCTGTTTTCCGTTTTGTCGCTTGTGCTTTTGGTGTCACTGCTAGGAAACCACTGCCTAATCGAATGGCACAAAGATTTATGCTTATGTTTCCTTCTAGGAAAAGGAAAAGGAAATGGCAACCCACTCCAGTACTCTTGCCTAGAAAATTCCATGGATGGAGGTGCCTGGTGGGCTGCCGTCTATGGGGTCGCACAGAGTCAGACACGACTGAAGCGACTTAGCAGTTCCTTCTAGGAAAAGGAAATGGCAACCCACTCCAGTACTCTTGCTTAGAAAATTCCATGGATGGAGGAGCCTGGTGGGCTACAGTCCATGGGGTCACAAAGAGTCCGACATGAATGAGCGACTTCACTTTCCTTCTAGGATTTTTATAGTTTTCAATTCAGTTCAGTTCAGTCACTCAGTCGTGTCCGACTCTTCACGACCCCATGGACTGCAGTTTTAGCTCCTACATTTAGATATTTGATAATTTTGAGTTAATTTTCATATATATGATGTGAGGTAGGGATCCATCTTTATTCTTTTACATACGGATATCCAGTTGTCCCCGCACCATTTGTTGAAAAGATTCTTCTTTTCCCATTGAATTAATTGTCTTGGCACCCTTGTCAAAAATCAACCAACCACTTTAAACTTTTAGGAATACTATTTAAACCTACATCAACCCTGTAAGGCAGAGACTATTATTGGTGTCATTTTATAAATGAAGGCTCTAAGGCCAGACAGGTTAAGTGGCCTGCCCAGTGTCACACAGCTAGCTAGTGGCAGGGACAGATAGAATTCAAAATCCGGGTTGCTTTGACAATTAGATAAGCTAATAAATGTAAAGTACTTAGCACCTGGCATCTAGTGAGTGCTCTATGAATACTATGTATCTTTATTTTTAAATTTTATTTATTTTTACTGCACTGGATCTTCGTTGCTCTAATGACTTTTTTCCCCCTCTCGTTGTGGCAAGAGGGGGCTACTCTCTAGTTGTTGTGAGTGGGCTTCTGGTTGAGGTGGCTTCTCTTGTTGCAGAGCACAGGCTCTAGAGCTCGCAGGCTTCAGTCACTGCGGCACCCGGGCTCAGCAGTTGTGGCTCCCTGGCTCCAGAGCCCAGGCTCAATAGTTGTGGCACATGGGCTTGGTTGCTTCAGAGTATGTGGCATCTTCCCAGATCAGGGATCAAACCCATGTCTCCTGCATTGCCAGGCGGATTCTTTACCACTGAGCCACCAGGGAAGCCACTAAGTATCACTATTATCATCGTTGTCCCAAAGTATACAGATTTTTAATTATTTGTTTTTTAAATATATGACAAGTATCAAGGAAACTGGGACAATTTTGTTGTTTTGCTTTTCCTTTATCATTTTCAGAACAATAGATTAATCCTCTGATAGATACCAGTGATGACCAATGAAATTTCTTAGTTATCATTATGAATTCACATATTTTTATATATTTGGTGTGCTTCCATTCTTTGCCATCCGTATTCTTTGGGACAAATCAGATTGCCCCTGATTTGTCCTGAGAACTGCTTTGAGCAGCTTCTGTGTCCTCTTGACCTCACTTCATCATTCTTTAAACATCACATAGCTGGTGGTACAAGATGTTCCAGGTTCATCTTGTCCTCTCCCTGCCCCAGCCCAGTAAGCAGCCATTCCTTCAAGGAGCTCTGGTTCATTTTTCATGAGAATGCTGTTTAGAGGCTGTGTTAATCAGCTCAGGCTACTATAACAAAAATACCACAGACCAAGTGGCTTAATCACTCATTTCTCACAGTTCCAGAGACTGGGAAGGTCGAGATCAAGGTACCAACTGGTGTGGTTTCTAGTGAGGGCCTGCTTCCTGGCTTGCAGAGGCTGCCTTCATGCTGTGTCCTTACACTGTAGAGAGAGGCACCTTGGTCTTCCTCTTCTTGTGTGCAAGCATGCTAAGTTGCTCAGTCATCTCTGACTCTGCAACCCCATGGGCTGCAGCTTGCCAGGCTCCTCTGTCCATGGGATTCTCCAGGTGAGAATACTGGAAGCGGTTGCCATGCCCTCCTCCAGGGGATCTTCTCAATCCAGGGATCAAACCTGTGGCTCCTGCATTGCAGGCAGATTCTTTACCACTGAGCTGCCAGGGAAGCCCCTTCCTCTTCTTAGAAGGACACTAATCTCATTATGGGGACCCTACTCTCTACCTTCATGACCTCATCTAAACCTAATTACCTCCCAAAGGCTGCATCTCCAAATGCCATCCCATTGGGAGTTAGGGCTTCAGCATATGAATTCAACATATGCCAAAAGCATTCAGTCCATGACAGAGACTACAACTACTGTTTTTTTTTTTTTTGCAATATGCATAAACATTAATATATTTTGCCATTGTCTAAAACAAAGAAAGAAATATGTTAAAAAAAAAAAAAAGAAATATGTTGCTGGTAAACTTGATTTTAAAATATATATATATATTTATTTATTTATTTGATTGTACCAGGTCTTAGCTGGGGCATGTGAACTCTTAGTTGCCTCACGTGGGATCTAGTTCCTCCACTAGGAACTGAACCCAGGTTGCCTGCAGTGGGAGCACGAAGTCTTAGCTACTGGGCCACTAGGGAAGTCCCTGTTGATTATAAACTTTAAAAAGGAGTATTTGTGTGTGTGATGGTGGGGCCACACAGAGTTATCCAAAATTCTTTTGGGAGGTGACATGCCAAAGAAATATTCAAAATAAATGACCGCTAAGACAGGACCCAGGGCTTCTCAGGTGGCGCCAGTGCGAAGAGCTTACCTGCCAATGCAGGAGATGTAAGAGATGCAGGTTCGATCCCTGGGTCGGGAAGATCCCCTGGAGGAGGGCATGGAAACCCACTCCACTATTCTTGCCTGGAGAATCCCATGGACAGAGGAGCCTGGTGGGCTACAGTCCATGGGGTCGCAAAGAGTTGGACACGACTTAACGACTTGGCACGCACCCATAATGAAAGACAGGACGCAGGCCTTCAGAAGTCAGGCCTGGGGGACCAAACCCAATGATGAACATACTTGGCGGTACCTCAGCTTCCTCCAGGACCAGGGACCGGGGACATAGACCCGTGTGATGATGAGCATTAACCCTTTAGTTGTTGGGGGGAGGAGGGAGCAGAGAAGTCAAGGGGATGAGAGGCAGAGAAAGGCATTGGGGCAGATTATTTATGAACTGGCAGGGAGGTATCACCCTGTTTTAACAATCAACTGTATGTATGTCAACTGTGAGTATGCCAGCAAAAATGTCTGAAGATTGTGGTCTCAGAACAGGGGGTCTGTGGGATGGATTTGGGGGTTCATGGGACCCCCATGGAGCCTAGGGGTGCCAGCCTGCAAGCCGACTGACCTGCCTCTCTGCCCTTCTTTGCAGGCTATGAGGTGACGGTGCTGGTGCGGGACCCGTCCAGGCTGCCCTCAGAGGGGCCCCAGCCGGCCCACGTGGTGGTGGGGGGCGTTGCACCTCGGGTGGGTGGCAGGGTCGTAGGGGCTGAAAAGTAGGGGCTGGGTACTGGACAGGCAGCCCAGGGGTTTCTACAAGGTGGCACTGGAGCTACTCCAAGTTACTGTGCATTTATTGAGCACCAATTCTGCATCTGAACCTTGCTGAATGGTACCTGGGCCCTGCACTCATGGGTCTCATGAGCTGAAAGGAAGTGGTAACAGCGTGATCATCAAACCGTGACAGGCTGGAGCAGTCAGGGCCAGGATGAGGGGCGGGGCACAGGCAGGGGGGTCAAGGCCAGGATCTAGGGGGAGCATGGGGAAAGGGATCAGAGCTGGGACGGGGAAAGGCTAGAGGACTCTGGGGGTTCAGAGGAAGTGTCTGACCCAGCCTAAGGGGTCAGGGAGAGAATGCAAGAGGAAGTGACAGAGCCTTGGATACATGGACCAGGTCTTTACTCGCAAAGAGCTCCCAATTTACAAAGAGATGCCCTTCCTGAATAATGTGAAAAGAAGGCTGCAGGGTGTGTGACAGGAGCACTTAATGCTAGCAGTGTTTATTGAACACTTACTGTGCGCTTGGCACCATCTGAGCACCTCACAGATGAATGCCACTGAATCCTCTCAAAATTCCTTTGATAGTACTTCGATTCATGGCGGCACATCCTAGGTGCCCAGTGAATTGTAGCTGTTCTTACCGCCTCCCGTCTACAGCTAAGGGAGTGGAAGCACAGAGAGGCCCATCGCCTTACCTGAGATCACACAGCCTGTAGCTGGCAGAGCTGGGGTGTGGACCAGGCTGTTTGTCTCCACTACCCACACGCCTCACCGCTGTTCCATCACACCTGTTGTCTCCCAGGGAAGGGAGATGACATGAGGGGTCAGTGAGGAGAGGAAGGGCCTGTGAGGCAGGGGTGTGACTGCAACAGAGCAAGTGAAGGGGAAAGTGTTGGGCGGTGAGGCCAGGGGGCCGATGCTATCAGATCAAGTGGGGCCCCGGGGCCCTGATGGGGCCTCTGGTCTCCCCCTGAGTGAGAGGGGTACAGGTAGGGTCCCAGATGTGCAAAGATAAGGTCAGGAGAACAGGGAGGAGGCTCTGCCATGGTCTAGGCAGGAGGTAACACTGGACAGGAGCAGGTGGGGTGAGAAGCCTGGAACAACTGAAGGGCAGTAATGAGTCCCTGCAGGGAGATGTTCTGGCAGGAGACCTGTGGGCTCTGGGCCTGGCCAGGCTGTCTTCAAGTCTTGTCTGATCCTGCCCTGTGTCCCCCCAGCCTTCCTACTGTGGGACCCTTCCAAGGTGCCCCCAAGACTGCAGGATGTGACCGATGACCATGTCCGGATGCACAAGATACTGCAGCAGTCAGGCCTGAAGTACGTGGCCGTGATGCCACCACATATAGGTGAGTGGACAGAGAGCCAACTGCAAGGTCATCACCAGCCTGCCCCTTCCAGTCCTCTGGGGACATTCACTGGGCCTTCCCTGTTGTTCAGTTGCTCAGTCGTGTCCAACTCTGTGACCCCATGGACTGCAGCACACCAGGCTTCCCTGTCCTTCTAACTCATTTGCTCAAGCTCATGTGCTGTCATCCAACCATCTCATCCTCTGTTGCCCCCTTCTCCTCCTGCCTGCAGTCTTTCCCAGCATCAGGGTCTTTTCCATGAGTCGGCTCTTCACATCAGGTGGCCAAAGTATTGGCACTTCAGCTTCAGCATCCGTCCTTCCAGTGAATATTCAGAGCTGATTGCTTTTAGGATTGACTGGTTTGATCTCCTTGCAGTCCAAGAGACTCTCAAGAGTCTTCTCCAACACCAGAGTTCAAAAGCATCAATCAATTCTTTGGCGCTCAGCCTTCTTTATGGTCCATCTCTTACATCTGTACATGACTACTGGTAAAACCATAGCTTTGACTATACAGCTTTGTCGACAAAGTGATGTCTCTGCTTTTTAATATGCTGTCTAGGTTTGTTGAAATTACAGTCTCTCAGGACTCCTTCCACTGTACTCTTTATTAGAAGGAAGTTATACTGAGGCTCCCCCACATTCAAGAGATGGGGATTATGCTTCACTTCGGTTCGTTTTTAAAACCCATGTATTTATTTGGCCGCGCCGCACATTTTGTGAGATCTTAGTTACTCTGAAAGTGAAAGAAAGTGTTAATGCTCAGTCATGTCTGACTCTTTGCGACCCCATGGACTGTAGCCTGCCAGGCTCCCCGTCCATAGAATTTTCCAGGCAGGAATGCTGGAGTGGGTTGCCATTCCCTTCTCCAGGGGGATCTTCCCGATCCAGGGATCAAAACCAGGTCTCCTGCATTGCAGGCAGATTCTTTACTGTTTGAGCCTCTGCCAGAGATCAAACTCCTGCTCTCTGCAGTGGAAATGCGAAGTGATCACCCTGGACCACCAGGGAATTCCCGTTTTTTAATCTTACTTAGTGTGTGTCTCCCTCACTAGAATTGTGAAGTATGAAGCTTAGTTTGAAGGCACGGATTTTGTCTTGTTTGATTACTGCTGTGTTCCTAGTGCCTAGACAGGGCTTGGCTCATTTGCTCAGTCCTATCCTACTCTTGGCTCAGTCTGTCTGACTCTTGCGACTCCATGGACTGTAGCCCGCCAGTCTCCTCTGTCCATGAGATTCTCCAGTCAAGAATACTGGAGTGGGTTGCCATGCTCTCGTCCAGAGGATCTTTCCAACCCAGGGGTCAAACCCGCATCTCCTGTGCTTCTGGCATTGCAGGCGGATTCTTTTCCGCTGAGCCATTGGAGAAGCCTTTGGTTTAGAATAAGTGCTCAGTAAATATTTGTCGAATGTACTAATACCAGGGGAGATGCCTTGCTTCCAGGTGGTGCTGTGGAGGGAACCACACCCTCTTACCCCTCCCGGGTGTGGAATTCACATTGAGAGACCCAAAGTCAGAGGAAGAGATTCGTTCACTTACAAATGTCTCTTGCACAGGAGGTGTGCACCTGGCCAGCATTACAAGTACCAGTGGGAATTCCTGGGGAGCCCAGTGGTTAGGACTCCAGGCTTTCACTGGCTTTGACTACCCAGGGCCCAGAGTTTGATCCCTGGTTGGGAACTAAGATCCCACAAGCTGCGTGATGAGGCTAAAAAAATAAAACAAATATCACTGACATAGTCTCTGATCTCAGGAGGCTTACATTTCTAGCAGGGGAGACAAAAGAACTATGTGAAAGAGCAAGTGTTAGTCGCTCAGTCACGTCCAAGTCTTTGGAACCCCATGGACTGTAGCCCACCAGGCTCCTCTGTCCTTGGAATTCTCCAGGCAAGCATACTGGAGCGGATAGCCCCTCCCTTCTCCAGGGGATCTTCTCAACCCTGGGATTGAACCCAGGTCTCCTGCATTGCTAGCAGATTCTTTACCATCTGAGCCACCAGGGAAGCCCATACGAAAGATAGATGATCCATATTACTGTTGAGTGGTGCTATGCTGAATGAAGAAACATACGGTAATAGTTCAGTGAAGAGAGTAATGGGGTGCTGCTTAGAACAGAGGCTTTCTAAGGACATGGCTTCATGCCCTGAGGGAGGGAACCAGGTGAGTGTCTGGGAGAAGGGGGGACGTTCTGGGATAAGGGAACAGCTTTGCCCAGGCCTGCGTTGGGAACTGTTATCTCCTTCCTGTTTGCCTGCCTGCTGGATGAGCAGTTCTGTGCCCGGTGCCTTCTGCCTGGAGAAGGAGGAGGCTTGTATACCACCCTCCAGAGGTTCAGGAAAGCTTCAATGTTGAGGTTCAGTTCAGGGACCCTGAATCAATGGTGAGGCTGCATGGTGGAGAAGCCAAGGAGAGCCCCAGCCCCTGTGCTGTGCGGACTTCAGGCCTGTGACCTCTCAGCCTGTTTCCTCATCTCCAAACGGGCTCATATTACTTCTTGACCTCTCAGGTTTAAAGCAAATATTCAGAGAGATTAAGCCTAAAAATTACTTAACACGAAGTTGTGGGGTTTTTTTTTTTTTTTTAGTTCTTTTTTTGTGTGAATATGAAAACTTTGTAACCTCCAGAAAAGTTAAAGAAATTCAAGGCTTAAGAATTACCCATAAACCCTTCATCTGGGTTCACTTGTTAACATTTTGGCTTTTTCTTTTCCCCATCTATCTGTTTATCATTTATGCATGCAGCTAATGTGTATGTGTGTTTATGTGAATACATGGGTAGGGGCTTCCCAGGTGGTGCCAGTTGTAAAGAATCCACCTGCCAATGCAGGCAGATGTAAAGAGACATGAGTTTGATTCTTGGGTTGGGAAGATTCCCCTGAAAGAGGGTATGGCAACCCACTCTAGCATTCTTGCCTGGAGAATTCCATGGACAGAGGAGTCTGGTGGGCTACAATCCACGGGGCTGCAAAGAATTGGACACAACTTAAATGAGTTAGCACACAATGTACATGTGTGATTATGTGAATATATATGTAGTGTATATACATACATTTTTAAAAATGTGTGTGTCTACATTGGCACACTCTACTCCTAGAACCTCTTCGTAGGCATCTTCCAAGAAGAAGTGTTTGGAAACAAACCCCGGTACGGTGATTGCACTAAGGGAATTGACATTCACTCTATCACATCCTTTAGTATCCACTCCATACTCAGACATACCCAACTGCCAAAAAATGTCTTCCAACCTTCCCCTCCCCTCAAAATCAGGATCCAGTCCAGGATCATGTGTTGCGTTTAGTTGCCATGTCACCTCCAGTCTGGAACAATCCTCCATATTGTTTGTTTTTTAATTATTTTTTCACATGAAACATAACAGGCAAGGTGTCTTTTCTTTTTACGTATATATCCATTCTTTTATTTTTAACTTTATATTTTTAATTGAAGGATAATTACTTTACAATATTGGTTTGATTTCTGCCATACATCACCATGAATTAGGTGGGACATACATATGTCCCCTCCCTCTTGAATCGATTCTTTTTAATATTATTTTCTATTTTGGCTTATCCCAGGACACTGAATGTAGTTCCCTGTGCTAAATAGTAAGATCTTGTTGTCTCAGATATCTTTTAATATATTCCACATTCTGGATTTCTGTCATTACAGAAATGTCTGTCTTACAGGCTCAGATTAAATATTTTTGGCAGGAATGCCACATGGGTGCAGTGTATGTTTCTTCCTCTTTTTTGTTTTCTTCCTTCATTTATTTATTTGGCTGCTCTGGTCTTCCTTTCTGTGACCTGGCTTTCTCTAGTTGCAGCAGGGGGGAGGTACTCTTCGGTGCTTGCGCTTCTCACTGCAGCGGCTTCTCTTGTTGTGGAGCATGGGCTCTAGGCTTTCGGGCTCCATAGTTGTGCCCATGGGCTTAGTTGCTCTGAGATGTGTGGGATCTTCCTGGACCAGGGATTGAACCCGAGTTCCCTGCATTGACAAGCAGATTCTGAACCAGTGGACAACCAGAGAAGCCCAGCTCTTAAACCGTCTTCTACCATCTGGTCTAGGCACTCTGTAGATACCCTGAGATGTCATTGGCGTGATCACAAGTTGGGGGAGAGGAAAGGTCATCCTCTTTACCTGGCCCCTCTGTCTTTACCTCGCAGGAGACCACCCGTTGACTGGGGCCTACACAGTGACCCTGGATGGACGAGGGCCCTCGAGGGTCATCTCCAAACACGACCTGGGCCACTTCATGCTGCGCTGCCTCACCACCGATGAGTACGACGGGCACACCACCTACCCCTCCCATGTGTATGAATAGGGCTCTGGCCCTGTCCCGGGAAGACAGCATCCTGTGAAACAGAACAAAGGAAGGGGGCAATAAATCTAGAGCCAAGAGCTTCAGATTTCTCTAAAGGATCCACATCTATCTGAGTGTCTCAGTGTCTCTGTCTGCCTCTGTGAGATCTTCTGGGTATTCATTCATTCATTTCCTCTCTTGGTTCTGTGCCAGGGACCCAGTGGTAACTGTGGACCTAGCGGTGTGCTGCCCGCACAGATCTCACAGTCCAGGGGGGAGGACAGTCCTGCCCCTGACAGCGACAACACAGGGTGGCCAGAACTCTGATGGAGGAAGCATAGAGGGCCGAGGGACCCAGCTGGAGGTGCAGACAGGGTTCTGTGGAAGAGCAGATGTCCCACCTGAAACCTGATTTAGGGAGAATGAGCCGGGAGAAGGTTCTAAGACAGACATTCTAGGTAGAAGATACCACTTGAGCCAGGCGACTGGATAGCACATAGCGCCTTTGAAGAACTCAGATCTATCCCCTACAGTTAATAACACTTTGCTTGGAGGAGAGGGCTTCCTTGGTGACTTAGACGATAAAGAATCCACTTGCAATGCAGGAGACCCAGGTTCCATCCCTGGGTTGGGAAGATCCCCCAGAGGGGGGAATGGCAACCCGCTCCGGTATTCCCTGGAGAATCCCATGGACAGAGGAGCCTGATGGGCTACAGTCCATGGGGTTGCAAAGAGTCAGACACCACTGAGTGACAAACACTTTCGCTTGGAGAAGAGCGATCAGCCCCACGAGGGACTGTTCAAAGGACACGAAGCTGTTCAGAATCATTGTAAAAAGTCTAAATTTCAGTCTAAGGTGTTGTACAAGGAGTGGAGCAGGGGAGACGCAGGGAGGGGGGCACATTCAGATTTGTAGTTTATAAAGCTTTCCTTGGCCACTTTGTGAAGATGGATCAGAGGATGAAAGAGCAGAGGCTGGGAACCCAGGTGCCCAGAGGTAGAGAAGGGAGAGTGGGTGGGAGAGAGTCTTGAGTGGAAAGTTCCCTGGCGAGGGGAAGGATACATCTAGGAAGAAGCCTGGGGCTATGTCTTGGATATGGGGTTCTAGCAGTGTCACCCTGTGAAGGGAACCCTGGAGGGGCAAGTTTGAGAGGAAGAAGAGGAAGAATTCCTCCCCCACCCCATCCTAAACATGTCCTTTGGAATCTATTTTCCCCAACCTTTGTTCCCCAGAGACACCTCTCCCAGGCCTGAGCAAGACACTCCTCTCCCTACCTCCAGCCCCTTCCCACCTGACTCCCAAATCCCTCTCCGTCCATACCCCACCCCAGTCCACAGTCCATTCCTATTCTGCACTCTGCAAACAGCTGGACAACTTGGTTAACAAATTCCAGCCAGCAGGAGAGCTGGCCTGAGGAGACTTAATCCTTCCTTCCCAAGGGTGGCCTGGAGAAAACTTCCCTTGGTAAGATGCATAGGGGTGGGGCAAGGCTGGGTCAGGCTTTCGCAGCACTAGCACTGTTCTATTTCTGCCCTCTTATCTCTTTCTATCACATTGTCCAGGCATTTTACAAACTTACACTGGGTACCTTGTGGGAGGTGATGCTGTGGCCCAAGCAGTGGGAGCCTGAGATAATCTTGGTATATCAGAGGGTCCGCAGTCTAGATAGTTCAGAATCATTGTAAAAAGTCTAAATTTCAGTCTAAGGTGTTGTGCAATGAGTGGAGCAGGGGAGACGCAGGGAGGGGAGCACATAGATAGTGACAGCTCAGGGCCAAGATGGAGTGGCAGGAGCAGAAGAGTCAGAGCTGGGATGGGGAAAACAACACAGGAAACCAAGGGAGCCCAGAAAAGGCCCCAACCCATCCTGGAGCTTCAAGGGGGCTTCTGAGAGAAGGAATCCTGTGGAATGAGTTTCTGATGAGAATTTTGGGTTCTGGGGAATGAGGGCGTGTTTTCAGAATGGGGACGCAAGTTTAAAGATCCAGAGACCTCTCTTCTCCTTCCATTTTTGAGTACTTGCTATGTATCTGCGGAGAAGGCAATGGCACCCCACTCCAGTACTCTTTCCTGGAAAATCCCATGGATGGAGGAGCCTGGTAGGCTGCAGTCTATGGGGTCGCCAACGCCAGACACGACTGAGCGACTTCACTTTCACTTTTCACTTTCATGCACTGGAGAAGGAAATGGCAACCCACTCCAGTGTTCTTGCCTGGAGAATCCCAGGGACGGCGGGGCTTGGTGGGCGGCCGTCTGTGGGGTCGCAAAGACTCGGACACGACTGAAGCGACTTAGCAGCGGCAGCAGCTATGTATCTAGGATTGTTGTAGGTACTGTGGGTAAAGCAGGGAAGAAAACAGAATCTCTCTGTTCTTGGTGTTGGAGTGCACTTGAAGCCATTTTAGAAATACAGAAAGTCAGAGTGTGGCAGCATTTTAGCGAGCAAACAGGAGTTTGTATCTGGCCAGACCTGAAGGGCTTTGAGACAAAATGAGATTGAACTTTGTCCCCATGACAGTGGGGAGCAATAGGCCAGTCTCCAGCAGCAGACGTGCCACCCTGAGAGCGGAAAGACGGGGCATTAGGAAGACGCATGAGGTACCACCAGAGGACAGGCCGGAGAAGTCCTTATAAGAAGAAGGCTTCGGGTAAAGTGTGAGGGGCAGAACAGGGGAGGGGAGGGGCGGGGCTGCGATCGCCCAGGCAACATAGGCCGCGCCAAACTATTGGCTGATCGTCAATGCGTCATCCTCCCCGCTGCTTCCGCCCTCTGAATCCAATGGGCGCGGCCTCAGCGAGACGTTCAGCCCCTCGCGCCCCGAAAGCAGGGTGGAGTGAGGAGTGCCAGCCAGTTCTTGCTTCGCGACGCGGTCCTGGCCTGGTATAAAGGGATCGCAGAGAGCAAAGATGACAATGTTGGAGCGAAGATAGTAGCTAAGTTAAAGGAAAGTGCGTTGATGTGCCCTCCACTCTGTAGAGACGTGGCCCCGGCCGGCTAGTCGAAATCCTTTAATTGGTCCGCGAAGCAAGGGCGGGGAGGGCGGGTGGGGCGTCTCCTGGCGACTAGCGGGTGGCCCCGCCCAGCAATCCGCGCCCCGCTGCCGGCAGGACTCCAGCCAATCGTGACTCGCGGCTCCGCTCCCGGGCGGAGCTGGGTGGGCCTGAGACCAGGGTGAGAGGCCCGGGGGAGGTGAACGAGGCCCCTACCCAACGCTGGAGGGTCGCTAAGCCGCGGGCGTTCCCGGAGGTGGTGGTTGCGAATCTGGCAGCTGAGGTGAGGTGTGGCCACCTGGCTTGGGACCTGCCTTGAGTTGAGGGAGGTGGAGGCGCTCCCTCGAGAGTTGTGGAGGCGGGGTATGAGCGAGAGTAGGGGGCGCAGATTCAGGGTGATAATAGGGATTGGAGAGAGGGTTTAGGGACCGGGGTTTCGAGATCCTTGCACGGAAGACAGATTTTTGGGGGTGGGGGGCAAAATCTTCAAGTGGAGGAAATTTGAAGCTGAGAGATAGTGTGTTGGAGAAGCGAGAAAACGAAGGAAATTTTGGGGTAAGAAATTTTGAGGTAGGAAACTAAATATTAGGACAGTGTGGGACAGGTTGAATTCGGAGCTCTAGTGTTTAGGGAAAGGTGTGAGGGGCTGGGCTGGGATCCTGGACCTTTGGAGAAGCGAAAGAAGTAGGGGCAAGGACTCTGGGTCTCCCAGACGCAGAGTCGGAGAGCGGGTTCTCGGGAGAGTTCCCTGTCGGGTCTTGGAAGTCACAGTGGGAGACTGGAGGTGAAGTCGAAAAGCGTTTGAAAGACGGGAGAATAGAGGGACGTTGACGGGAGACGGTCTCGTAACTGAGATACTTAAGTGTCCCGAACGGAGTGAATCGTAGCGCATTTGTAAGTCTTTGAGCGTTGTGCTGGGGTCCTGGGTCTCTGGGCCCGAGAGCAGCCTGAGTGAAGAATCCAGGACCTTCTGCGGTTCCAAAGGGCCGGGAGAAAGCAGTTTTAGAGCCAAAGTCTGGAGTGGGGGAGGGGTGTTCAGGGCGTGGAGCTCAGACCCGCAGCCCAGGAGGCAGCGGAGGGCGGGGCTTGGCAATTGCCAGGCAGCTGGACGTCCGGGTTCCCTTCCCCCACGTACACTGGGCCCTTGTGCGCATGCCCCGGGGGGGCGGGGCAGGGCGGGGAAGGCTAGTCCCTGCGGCATGCGGAGCCCTCCGGGAGTTGTAGTGCTTGCTCTACGTCAGTTCGTGTACCTGATGGCTATTGGCCCACATTTCCCAGAAGCCCCTGGGCCAAATTGGGGCTTGTCTGAATGCAGAAAAGAGAACTGTAGAGGGGGCGGGGCCTTTAGAGGGCCGAGATCTGGTTGGATGGACTGGTGGGGGCGGGGCTTGGCGTGAGTCAGTTCTAGCAAGTTTTCCTGTGAGGCTCGCCCAGGGGGAACCTGAAGGGCTCCGCAGAGGGAATGAGGGAGGCCCCATAACTTGTCGTTGGGCACGCTCCCAGTCAGTTAGGATGAGGGCATGGACAGAAGCATCTTCCATGTGAAAGAAGCGTCTTCACAGATAGGTGCCTTAACAGGGCTCCAGGTGGCTGGAATGTAGGCACTCCCAAATATTTCATAAATAGCAGTTAACTCTCGTTCATTAAAGTGCGTGATGTCACATTACTTCCCAAGTTCACACAACTGAGCAGTGTGAAAAGCAGAATTCAGACCCAGGATTCTCTGCTTCAGGGCCATAGCTCTGCTCAACACCTGTCTTGTATCTGTGACACTTGAAGAAGAGTGTTGTTGAAAGAACAGCTTTACCATTTAGGGGGACTTGAGTTAGGATCCTCATCTTGCATATGAGGAAATTTGAGTCTCAAGGAGTTAAACTCACTGAGGCAACACGGGCAAGTAAGTGGGATTCAAACCCTTTAAGTCCAGATTTTGGTGGGTTTTTTTTTTTTTTTTTAATCTGTTTATTTGGCTGCATTGGGTCTTGGTTTAGGTATGTGGATCTTCTGTCTTCCTTGCGGCATGCAAACTTTTAGTTGCGGCATTGGGATCTAGTTGCCTGACCAGGGATCAAACCTGGGCCCCCTACATTGGGGATGTAAAGTCTTAGCCACTGGACCACCAGGGAAGTCCTGAGATCTAATTTTCTTAATTGCATACATTGACTCTTCTTCTTAGCCTTGTGGGACTCATACTATCTTCTTTTTTAGATGCAGAAACTGAAGTTTGGATCATTACAAATCAACAATAGTCATACTAGAGATTCGGGATTTGAATTAGCCCTGCTCTGTCTTATTTGCCCCTCTTCTCTCCATAGGGCATCATGGTAGGAGGCTTGAAGAGGAAGCACTCAGATCTGGAGGAAGAAGAAGAGGATGAGAAGTGGGACTGGAGTCCAGCAGGCCTTCGGAGCTACCAGCAAGCCCTGCTCCGCATCTCCCTAGACAAAGTCCAGCGAAGCCTAGGCCCCCGAGCACCCAGCCTTCGCAGGCACGTGCTCATCCACAACACTCTCCAGCAGCTCCAAGCGGCGCTTTGCCTGACTCCTGCACCTGCCCTGCCCCCGGACCCCTCTTCCTGGGCGAGGAGGACTTCTCGCTGTCGGCAACCATTGGCTCTATTCTTCGGGAGCTGGAGACCTCCATGGATGAGACCGAGCCACCTCAGAATCCAGCAGCTCCCCCAAGCCCCCAGAATGAAATGCTTCCCCAGCCCGATCCAGTCTTCTTAGAAGCTCTGAGCTCCCGGTACCTGGGGGACTCAGGCCTGGATGACTTCTTCCTGGACATCGACACATCCGCAGTGGAGAAGGAGCCTGCTGTGGCCCCACCAGAACCTCCTCACAACCTTTTCTGTGCCCCAGGGTCCTGGGAATGGAATGAACTAGATCACATCATGGAAATCATTCTGGGATCCTAAAACTTTGATGGGGGGCAGGGGAGGTCTCCTTCCTCATCCCAGCCTTGGCGGGATGACTCCCTGGATGCAATTTTGTGTGTGTGTGTGTGTGTGTGTGTGTGTTGATGGGGCCTCTAAGCAGTGGCCTCCTCTCCTTCCACTTCAGGGTTCCACAAATTGTCTTGCATGTGTGTGTGTGTCTGGTTATCTCAGCCTTCTGTGAAGGTGGGTCTTCCTGAATTAATTTATCTGTTCCAAATGCCTTAATGAGACTCTGTTTCCAGGAGTCTGATTTCCCACTTCCACATTTCTTCTGCCTTTTCCTGTAGTTCTGACTCCCCTTGTGTCACTGGGGCCTCAGGGAAGATAAGCTGGGCCTGTCAAAGGATGACAGGGATGTGCTACCTGGTTGCTATGGAAACCCAGCCTCTGCCTCGTGGCACCTCCAGGTAGTGGGAGAGGCTGGCCTCCTCCCCCAGGCTGAACCCCACCTCCTTCACAGGACCCCAGTCCCAGCAGCCTCCTGATTCATGACCAGGCCGGACCACGTGCAATAGGGTGGAAACCAAACTGCTCCATGCCGCATTATTTAAAAGAAAAGCGGGTTTTGTGGTGTTTTTGTTTGTTTGTTTGTTTTTGATTGTTTGTAATGATTTTTTTTTTAATAAAAGTATTTTGGAAGGGGTGATGTTCCTAAAGTTTCTTTGTAGGTCAGTGGGAGGGACCTGGTATCCTTAGGGGCATGTACCCCTTCCCAGTCAAAGTTGGGGCAGGTATGTTATTAGATACAATATTTATTGAATGTTAAGACCACTAACTATTGAACGCCAAGAGCACTGTTCTGCCTACTTTATTTGAATTAAGTCATCTCGTCCTCATGATTATACTGATTATACCTATGATTATAGATACTGTTACCACATTTTACATAAGAGGAGGTTAAGGTTCAGAGAGGTCAAGTCACTTACTCAGGAAGAGTGAGGACCAAACTAGGAAGAGTAGGGACCAAAGAGCTAGAACACAAATTCGGGCTACCTCCAGAGCCTTCTTAACTATTATATTCATTGCTTCTTTGTAGATTTAGACTCCCCAGCCACATGGTGGACAAAGGAAGGAGAAATTAGGTCACATGAATTTAACATGTCAAAGGATAGGGCTCTCTGACACTTAAAAGTCAGCCCTTTGAGACTTCTCTGCCTGTCCAGTGGCTAAGACTCTGCTTGCAAGGCAGGGGATTCAGGTTCAAGACCGGATCAGAGAACTAGATCCCACATACCACAACTAAGAGTTCAGTGCTGTAACTACAGATCCCGCATGCTACAACTAAGACTTGGCACAGCCAGATAGATAAATATTTTTAAATGAAAAAACTAAAAATCAGCCCTTTTATTTTGTAGGAAATGTGCTACAGAGGCCCAGACGAGAAAGAAAATGCTCAGAGATCCCCAGCACTAACAGTAGATCTTTCTACAAAACTTTTGGCTAGGAAGTACAGTCCAGGCTAAAGTTAATGGTTCTAATGATTTATTTAGGAGGTGCAAGCCCAGGCTGGCAAGAGTAGGGGAAAAGAAGGGAGGCCAGGGAAGATGTGATGTATACTGCTGCACTGGCTAGACCTCCACAGAGACCTTTGAAAACATGACAACAGGTAAGTTTATGCTGCATTTAGGGACTTTTTCTGAAAAGGATACAAGGAGGAACCACTTGTGGGTGTACATGCAGGGAAAGGAAGGGGATTTTGCCTTTGCTTTCTGGCTCAAAGCCAGATTCTTACACTGAGAGGCATTGCATCTAACTGACAACAGCTGGGTAACTGACAGGTGGATGCCAATCCAGAGAAAGAAAGGAGGTGGTCAAGGGGATCTCCAGAAGGCACATGCCCGTGTCTGACTCCGACTTAAACCTCTAGGTGACGTCTTACTCACTCATTCATGTCCTACTCTGCCACCCCACAGACGCAGTCCTCCAGGCTGCTCTGTCCATGGGATTATCCAGGCAAGAATGCTGGAGTGGGTTGCAATTTCCTCTTCCAGGGGATCTTCCTGACCCAGGGACCAAAGGCACATGTGCGTCTCCCACATTGGCAGCCAGGTTCTTTACCACTGAGCCATCAGGGAAACCCACACTCGGAATAAAACCCCCAACCCATGCAAAGCCTGACAATCTTGCACCTAGCTTCCCTAGTTTTAGCTCTGATTCTCCACTCCTCGCACAACTCCAGTTGACCCCAGGGCTTTTGTACCTGCTGTTAACTACCCAGAGGACACTTCCTGCATAAGTTCACCCATACAAATGTCTCCTTCTTGGAGAGGTCTTCCCTGCCCTTCCTAGCTTAACATGTCCAGGTGCACCCCCACCCGAACCCCATTTCACATTGTTTGACTTTGTTAGTAGTACTTTGTGCTCAGTCACTCAGTTGTGTCCAACTCCTTGTGACCCTTTGGACTGTAGCCTGCCAGGCTCCTCTGTCCATGAGGTTTCCTAGGCAAGAATACTGGAGTGGGTTGCCATTTTCTCCTCCAGGGGATCGTCCCAACCCAGGGATGGAACCAGAGCCTTTTGCATCTCCTGCATTGCAGACAGATTCTTTACTACTGAGCCATCGAGGAAGCCCTAGTAGTACCTATCCAATCTCAAGTTATTTATGATCTCTTTATGGTTAGGCTCCTGGTCTGTTGAAGATATCTCTCAAGAGGAAGGGGTTGGGTACTGCACAGAACTACCCTTGGCACAGGTGGCACTCAATTTTTTTCTTTTTGCAGTTGTTGAGAAGATGAACTCTCAATCTTGAGATAGCCAAACGACTCTGCCACCTCTCTCGACTCACCTCCCCATCACCATTTTCTGATGCTCTTCAAACACACCATGTCCCACCCTCAACACCTGGAGTAGTATCTGCCTCACTGAGCAATCATGCAAAGTGTGTAAGAAGGTGCTTGCTGCACACCAAAGATTCCAATAATTGCTCAGATTTATTGAGTGCCTATGTGGACCTGGCACTCTTCCAAAAACATGAACAAAATAGAGTTCCCACTCTCATAAAACATCATCGTGGGAGAGGCTGAAATACACACTGAAATAAACAGTAAAATGTAGTCTGTCAAGTAGTGACAAATGTTACAAAGAAAAAGCAAGAAAGTGATGGGGATGTTGCTATTTAGATGAGAGGCTAAAGAAGGCCTCACTGACAAGATGAAATTTGAGAGGGACCTGAAAGAGGCTAGACGTGATCTTTGTGAATCTGTGGGGATACAATCCCTATAGCAGGAACAGCCAGTGCAAAGGCCCTGTGGTCAGAGCATTAGTTGAGTGTTTAAAGGACCATTTGGAGGTCAGTGGGATTTCCCAGGTGGAGCTAGTGGTAAAGAACCCATCTGCCAATGTAGGATATGTAAGAGACTCCGATTCAATCGCTGGGTTGGGAAGATCCCCTAGAGAAGGGCATGGCAACCCACTCCAGTATTCTTGCCTGGAGAATCCCATGGACAGAAGAGCTTGGTGGGCTACAGTGCATGGGGTAGCAAAGAGCCAGACACGACTGAATAACTTAGCAAGCATCCAGGTGGCTGAAGTAGAGAGAGCAAGGAGGCGAGTACTAGGAGACAAGATGATAGAGTTTGAGGGGGCAGGTCCTGTAGGGTGTTGTAGAGTCCCATAGGGAGGGCTAGAGCTTTATCCTGAGTGAGATGGAAGGCATGGCAGGGTATTGAGCTGTGCAGGAAGGAGACTCACTCCCCACCCCCCACCTCCAATATTTGTTATTTATTTATTTGACTTTGTAGAGTCTTTAGTTGTGACACACCAGATCTTTTAGCTGCACCATGGGAACTCTTGATTCCAGCATGTTGGATCTAATTCCCTGACCAGGGATCGAACCCTGGCCACATGCATTGTGAGCAGGATGTCTTAGCTAGAAATCACCAGGAAGTCCCCGGACTCACTTTTACATGGACTCTCTTTGCCCTAAACATACAGGTGTATGCTTAGTCGCTCAGGTGTGTCTGACTCTGCGACCCCATGGACTGTTGTCCGCCAGGCTCCTCTGTCCATGGGATTCTCCAGGCAAGAATATTGGAGTGGGTTGCTATACCCTCCTCCAGGGGATCTTCCCAAACCAAGGATCAATCCCAGGTCTCCCGCATTGTGGGAGGATTCTTTATTGTCTGAGCCACCAGGAAAGGCCAAAATCCCGCGTTGCAGGCGGATTCTTTATCTTCCGAGCCTCCAGGGAAGCCCAAAAATACAGGAGTGATGAGGAATCCTAGAGTTTGTTAGGACCACGGTGAGGCCAGTAAGAGGAGCACCTCCACTTTCCAGATGATCAAACTGAGGCCCAGAGAGGCCCAGATACAGCCTTCAGAAAACTGGCGAGAGAAGTGGAAGGGCTGGCCTCGCAGAGGGAATCGGGTCCCTGAGGGCAGAGTCCGCGTTCCGCAACCTGCCCTCCCGCCTGGGTCCCGCGTTGGGGGATGGGCCTCGGCCACCTTGGTCCCTCCCACCTGCCCACTCGGCCTGGGAGCCGGGCCGGCGCCTCCTCTCTCCCCAGGGGCGGGGTGGAGCGGCCGACTGGAGGTGGGGCGTTCCCCCGAACCCCCTAGCCCCTCTCCCTCCCCTGCTGGCGTAGGCTCCTCCCCAGGCCTGCCGGGACTGTGGCTCCGCTTCTGGTTTCATTTCCCGAGGTCCGGCCTCTCTCTCTGTTTCCCTCCCCCTAGCCCTTTGAATTTCTTCTCCACTTTCTGATTTCAGCTCTTCTGTCACCTCCTCAGGGAGGCTCTCCTGGCCACCCCGGCTGCAGGTACCTCTCTCCTAGCCTATTATCCCGTCCTATTTGTGTGTGTGTGTGTTTAAGTGACTGAACAGAAGCAGAAAGTATCTTCCTCATTTAGTGATTTTCCAGGGTCTTCTCATCCCTCTCAATAAAAAAACAAAGGTCGGCAGAGTGCTCTGAAGGGCCTGAAAACTTCTCTGACTTCCTCCCTGGCCGCAGTGACCATACCTCCCCACCTCAGGGCCTTTGCACTGGCCCTTTACTCTGATTGGAACGCTTCTTCCAGAGTTTTACCTCCTCTCCTACTTCATCAAGTCTCTACTCAATGGATGTCACCTCTTCAGAAAAACCCTCCTCCACCAGTTCTTTGTCCAAACTGCACCCCCTTTCATTACTCTTCTCCTGCTCTGCTTTTCCTTTTCACTTATCACCCTCTAAGATACTAAATCATTGCTTTATTTAGTTTATTGTCTACCTCCTGACATCAGGGATTTTTGTTTCTAATGTTCTGGCCATATCTTCAGTACCTGGCACATAGAAAGTGCTCCATTCATTTGTTTTCATATTTATTTTCTCTTTCCACTCCATCCATCCCCCGTTCCATGAGAAGAGAGACCCTGTGAGGCATATCAAGTGCTGTGCCCCCATTGTCTACAACTGCCCACCACATACTAGGTGCTCAATAAACACACGCTAATCAGATGCCTATGAGCTCTTCTTCTCTTTATGACCTGGAAAGAGCCACTTGGAGACTCTGAGTCTCCTTTTTCCAGGCCAAAAAGATAATTATGTGAATTTGCCTAACAGGGACCTGGTTCTAATTAGCATTACCCTTTATTCATTTTGAAAAATTTCAAGCACCAAAAAAAAAGGAAAAAAAAAACTATGTCTTCTGAGCACTTGAATACCCTCTCACCTAGATGTAGTTGTTAACATTCTGTTTCCTTTATTTGAATATGTGTATGTATATATGTCTGTTTTTTTCTTTTGCTGAACCACTGGAGAGTATATTGCAGACATCTGAACATTGTACCCTAATAGCTCAGCAGGCATCTCTTAAGATTAAGGACTCTCAACTACAAACCACAGTCCTATTTCACATGTGACAGAATTAAGAATTTCATAATATCACCTAGTATCCAGCCTATATTCAAATCTGCCCGATTTTCTCAAGAACACCCTTTATAGAATTAACCGCAAACTAGAGTCACTTTCACTTTTCACTTTCATGCAATGGAGAAGGAAATGGCAACCCACTCCAATGTTCTTGCCTGGAGAATCCCGGGATGGAGGAGCCTGGTGGGCTGCTGTCTATGGGGTTGCACAGAGTCGGACACGACTGAAGTGACTTAGCAGCAGCAGCAGCAGCAGCAGCAGAGTCTAAGGGAGGTTCACATGCCTATTTGGTTGTAACAAAAATTATACAGTATCTTTTATTCTGAAACATCCTCCCCCTAACCTCACTAATCCCTTTCTGTGGTTTCTTGAAATTGAATTTTTGGAAGAACAACCCAGTCTTGTTGTAGACTTCCCACATTGTGTATTTGTCTGATTGTTTTTGTGTTTAATATTGTCACTCTGTGTTCCCTGTAAGCTGGTTTGGGCCTAGACGCTTGAGAATCACTTTATGAAATGTAACAGGGAAACTCCACAACAAATATTGTGTACTGCCTAATGCATCACATCAGGTACCACCCAGTGTGCAGGCATCCCGCTGCTGTGGATGCAAACTTTCATTATATAGTTAAGGTGCTGAGCACCTCCTCTTCCCATCATAAAAGGATATTTACCCCTTTGCAGTTAGCAAGGAATCTGTGGGATGATGCTTTGGAAACTGTCGGGATCCTGTTCCCCATTAACTTTTCACCCAAAGGGTGAGCATCTATTGAAAATGGTTGCCTGAATCAAGTAGTTGAGTTAGCATTTTTGATAGCTTACTTTGGTCAGAAGATTTATTCACAAACAGTTCTTCCCCTTAGCAAATGAGGAATTAGCAAATGAGGTATTTGAAGAAAGTAAGTCCCACTGTCAGTTTATCTGACATGTATTAAACTCCGTCCACCTGCACCCCACCCTGAATGTCTCCCCTTGAACTGAGCACCTGTGCTATTACTACAACAGCTATTACTACTGAAAAAAGGACACCTAACACACCACTCAGCATTGTGCAGGAATTGTTTAATCCTCAAAACAATCCTCTGAGCCAGAGGCTATTTCTCTCATTTTAAAAAATAAGTGAGAAAACCTAAAGAATTAAAGCACTTGGTCAAGGTCACACAACTATTGTACTTACACGGAATGGAGTCCAGGAAGGGACTCCAGTGCCGTTCCACTCCCTATCCCTAACTCCTGTCTGTAACCACAGGACAGAGTTCAACTACCCAGAATTTGCTTATATAGTGCTCTTACAGATAATACCTTAAAGTTTCCCAATTCTCAAGAGGTAGGCAAAAAGATCCCCCTTTAACAGACTCTGTGGGCTCAGAAATCAGAATTTGAATCCAGGACTAAGCTGGCCTGGAGTGTACACCTCTGTTGGGGCTGCTTGCGTAAGCTCAATTATTGGGTTTGACAAGTGCAGATGTGATGCAGATGTGGGCAGATGTGAGGGGGCCCACAGCTTGGGAGACAAAAACTCCACCGCGCCACCGTCCTACAAGGCCGAGAGCCACCCTATCTTCCTCCCTCCCTTCAAGCAGCCTCCAGGACATGCGCCCTAAAGACACTCTCCCCTCTTTCTACCCTGCCTTCTACAGGCTCCGCCCATCACTGTCTAGGACCAATCCCTGGGCGAAGGGCGGGGCTGCCACGGGAGTGGGCGGAAACTAAGGGCAGTCAGGAACCGGGAGTCGTGAGCTGGAGTCAGAACTGCGTCCCTCAACCCAGGCGCCGGTTGCTGAAGCAGAGCGGGCGAGCAATGCTGCCGCCACCGCTTCCTGATTGGTTGCGGGTGGCTCCCTCTTCTTTCTGATTGGCAGCTGGTGAACTAGGTATGTAAATGAAGGGAAGAGGCCTTGGGGAAAGAGGGGTACTGGCCGCGGGGTCCTTTGGCAGGTTCGATCCCCCGGTCCGGCAGGTCGCGCCAGGACTGCCCGGGATCGAGGCGCACGGGCCTCTCCGTGCCGTCCGCCCCGGCCTGGCGGGTGAATCACACCGCAGCCCGGGAAGGGGGCGGAGGCGCCGGCTCCCTGGCTCCGGCTGCGTGACTCACCCGCCCCCGCCGCCGCCGCCGCTTCGGGAGGAGTAGCCTCCACTGCCTTCCGGAAGCGAGCGGAGGCCGAGAGGGCAGAACGGCCCTCCGGGGATCCCGGGCCGCACGGTCCCTGGTGGCAAGCAGAAATGACCGCGTCCCGCGGGGCACTGTGAAGAGTCCTGGGGTCTGGAGAGTTGGAATCCCCGGGGAAAGCCGGCCTGGCGCCGCCAGGGGGCGCCGGGACCGGGGGGGCGGAGTCGGTGGTGGGGGCTGAATTCCTGCGGTTCCGGACTCTCGGATCTGCTGGGAAGGAGGCGAGGACCCAGTTTTGAATAGTGTGAGGGGATCACTCTTGAAGTCCTCCTGGGCAAGGATGTGGGTACTGTACCCTGCAGGCTGCCTGGCTTAAAAAAGCAGGTTGGGTCAGGGGCACGCACCCCGGGGACGGTGTGGGTCTTCAAACTTCTCTCCGTGACTCCCGTGCCCATCAGGATTTTCCGGCAAGCTTTGTCCACGCTGCCTCTCAAATAAATCCTGAAGCGACCGTCTTCCTTCCATGCCCACTGCCACCTTACACTCCCAAGTCACCGTCTTCGCCCACCCCAAAGACTGTAGTAGCTTCCGAAAGGATCTCAGGGCCACTCTCCCCGCCCCTCCTCGCTCCCCTTGCCTCTTAGCAGCCAAGGGGATCTTCTGGAAACCTAATCAGTCCGCAACACCACTGTCCTCCCTGCTCAAAGCACTTCAGTGACTTCCCACCACACCCCCCAATAAAATTCAAGCTCCTTGCCTCTGCCTACTCTCGAACCCCCGACATCCTCCCTACTCCACCCTCAATCCCCCTACTCCTCCCCCCAACCCCCGCATTGACTACAGAGTCCTTTTTTCAGTTCAAACTCATCCAGTCCTAGGCTTTTCTTTGCCTTTACTGTTCTTTATTCCCAGAATGCCTTCCCCCTGGTTCTTCCATGGCTGATTGTTTCTCGTACTTGAGGGCTCATTTCAGATGTCACCTCCTCAGGGGAGCCTTCCCTGACCACTCTCCAGAAACTTTTAGCATCTTCCTAGCACCATCGGTACATTTCTTGTGTTTGTTTATTGTCTGATGCTATTAGTAGACACTCAGTAAATATTAGATTAAACCATGTGAAACAACTGCTTTTGTAGGTTAAAAAAAGTTGAATATTGGACATTTTACACTGGGCATTTTCACACTGGACACGTCACATTAGCCATTTCACATAGTTCATTGAAGAAATAGATAATAGTTATTATCAATAGTACTTATTTACAGGAGTAATTGCTATGTACCAGACACTGTCCAAAGTGCTTTTTAAAATCTCATTTATTCCTTAAAACAACTCTAGGAAGTAGATACCATTATCATCAATGTCTTAAAGCTTCCCCAAGAAAATGTAGGCTCAGAGAGGTTAAGTGCTCTGCCCAAGATCACACAGCAATGGTCAGAACTTCACTCTGGCTTTCCATAACTGAATGACTCTTCCCACAGATGATGCTGAGCAAGGGCCTGAAGCGAAAGCGGGAGGAGGAGGAGGAGGAGAAGGAAACCCTGGCAGTGGACGCCTGGTGGCTGGATCCCAGCCACTCAGCAGTAGCTCAGGCACCCCCAGCCGTGGCCTCCAGCTCTCTCTTTGACCTTTCGGTGCTCAAGCTCCATCACAGCCTGCGGCAGAGTGAGCCGGACCTGCGGCACCTGGTGCTGGTCGTGAACACACTGCGGCGAATCCAGGCATCCATGGCACCCACGGCTGCCCTGCCACCTGTGCCCACCCCTCCTACAGCCCCCAGCGTGGCTGACAACCTGCTGGCCAGCTCTGACGCTGCCTTCTCAGCCTCCATGGCCAGCCTTCTGGAGGACCTCAGCCACATTGAGGGCCTGAGCCAGGCCCCACAGCCCCTGGTAGATGAGGCCCACTAGGCCGCCCTGCTGGGGGAGCCTCACCCAGCCTGGGCGCCTTGGACCTGCTGGGCCCAGCCACTGGCTGTCTGCTGGACGATGGGCTCGAGGGCCTCTTTGAGGACATTGACACGTCCATGTATGACAGTGAACTCTGGGCACCAGTCTCTGAAGGCCACAAATCCAGCCCTGAAGATGGACCAGGCAAGGAGGTAGGTCCAGATCTGGACGAGGCCGAGCTGGACTACCTCATGGACGTGCTGGTGGGCACACAGTCACTGGAGCGACCCCCGGGGCCAGGGCGTTGACCCCTCAGGGCCGGGATATTGATCTGATGTCCAAACTGAGCCTGCTGGCTGGACCAACTCTCCTTGGAAAGACACAGCTGGCTTCCCTCGAGAGGGGCTTTGGAGAGAAAGAATCCAGTCCTGGGCAACTTCACCTCCATCCTCTTGTCTCTGACTGATGGTGAGGGGAGTCTGGGATTGGCCCTTGTGATGAAATGACAGGGCCTGGTGGCTGAAATGTGATTGGACCAGGTCCTGTGCTGAATCCCCTGAGGCACAGCCTGGTATACATTTGCATCACTGTGGGAAGAGACCCCAACCTGTTTTTTGAAATTAAAGCCAGTCCTGGAAAGTCTGAAGTGTGTGTACTGCTTTGTTTCTGGGCCAAGGCACTGGTGAGGGTGGTAGAAAACCTCTGGCATTTATCAAGTGAGGACTGTGCATGCAGCAAGTTCTAAGCACTTGAATTGTGCTGATTTAATCCTCATAACAAGATGGGCATGTCATTATCCCCATTTTACAGTTGAGAAAACTGAGGCTCCAAGAAGTCAACTCTTAGGGAGATAAGTTTCAAACTTTACTGTTTTTTGGTCTGAGAAGCAGACCAATTAAGTCTGGAAATTGGCTCTCTAGAAAACTTCTGGAATATATTCAGTCAGGCCCCCCCATGTGCCTGTGTGTGTACCTAATGGTGGTGGTGGGTGGTGGAGGAGGAGGAGCCCGGGCCACTGTTTAAAAATGAAATCTAGACCTTGCCTGGAGTCTACCTGTGTGCCTTGGAGTTGGGGGTGCAGAAGGAGCTTTCAGAAAGAACCAGAAATAAAAGCACAAAGCTGATGGCTGGATGGAGCCTCTCCTCTGAGCACAGAGAACCAGTTCTCTGGGAAAATGGTGAAAGAAAGACTCCAGCAAGTTTTAAACAAAATCCACTCCGGGTCTCAAATCTCTCTTTGGGCTAGGGATAAGGCTCAAGATGGGCATGTCATTATCCCCATTTTACAGTTGAGAAAACTGAGGCTCCAAGAAGTCAACTCTTAGGGAGATAAGTTTCAAACTTTACTGTTTTTTGGTCTGAGAAGCAGACCAATTAAGTCTGGAAATTGGCTCTCTAGAAAACTTCTGGAATATATTCAGTCAGGCCCCCCCATGTGCCTGTGTGTGTACCTAATGGTGGTGGTGGGTGGTGGAGGAGGAGGAGCCCGGGCCACTGTTTAAAAATGAAATCTAGACCTTGCCTGGAGTCTACCTGTGTGCCTTGGAGTTGGGGGTGCAGAAGGAGCTTTCAGAAAGAACCAGAAATAAAAGCACAAAGCTGATGGCTGGATGGAGCCTCTCCTCTGAGCACAGAGAACCAGTTCTCTGGGAAAATGGTGAAAGAAAGACTCCAGCAAGTTTTAAACAAAATCCACTCCGGGTCTCAAATCTCTCTTTGGGCTAGGGATAAGGCAGATCGGAAGCCGATTCCGAAATAAAGCCACTAAGTGTGGTGGCTTGACAGAAAGAACGGCAAGGGATTCTGCTTTCCTTCCAGAAGAAACTCTGAGCCCCGGCGGGCTGGGGCCACCTGCCTGACAGGCTTGTGCTATAGGGCCGGCCTGAGCGCCGGGTGTCTGCGCCGCCCCCGCCGTCCAGCCGCATTCCTGGCCCGGCTGGGAGGGGCTGCACACTCAGAGGCCTGGCACGGGACCCAGGCGGCGTCCTTCCTGGCGGCCGTGGGGGCAGGGCCGCGCCCCGGGTACCGGAGGGGGGAGGGGCACGGGGAACGCGCTCCTCAG
>SJXQ01000898.1:163736-184683 GCA_006408695.1 Aepyceros melampus | reverse complement strand
GGCACCTGTGCTTACATATTTACCAGGACAGTTTCTCAGTAGATGGAGATCAAGCGCCTTGGGGAAGGGGGCTTGCCTTTTGCACAAAAGCAGCACCTGGACTAGATCAGTTCTGGTTCCATCCGCCTGCTGCCCTCACGTTTCTGACAGCTCGTGGCTGAGGGCCTGTGCTACCCTCCCTGTGTCTGACCCCCTGAAGAAGGATTGTGCAGCTCCCTGGCTCTGCTGTGCCCCTCCGCCCTCAGACTCAACCCCAGGAAGCCAGGCTACCTCAGCTAGCAGATTCCAGGGCCCACACCATTCTGCATAGAGCTGCCAGCCCTGCTGCTGTGGCCGATTTTCACAGAGCCTCTGTGTGTTCCCACCACGACCCTCCCCAGGCCCGCTCCCTCCTTGGGCATTCACAGAGACCCCCCTCACACACACACACAACCTTCTCTCCTCCAGCACCTGGGAGAACTGTCCTTGGTCTCTTTCCCCTCCCCCTCCTTCCCTCATTCAGCAAAGATTTACAGGTACCTACCCTACCAGGTGCCGGGCTGTATGTAAAAGGCAAATCTGACCGCATCTCTCCCACCCTCTGGGCCCCTCAGAATGTATCCCTCTCCTTGGGGATATGAACCCTGCCCTTTCCAAGGCTCATCTTCCACCTAGTCCCATTCAGTCATTCAATGAACATTTACTGGTCCCAGTGCAAAAGTCTAACGATGCTTCTGCTGTGCTGTGCTTAGTCACTCAGTCATGTCCAACTCTTTGCAAGCCCATGGACTGCAGCCTGCCAGGCTCCTCTGTCCATGGGGTTTCTCCAGGCAAGACTCCTGGAGTGGGTTGCCATGCCCTCCTCCAGGGAATCTTCCCAACCCAGGAACTGAACCCAGGTCTCCCACATTGCAGATAGGTTCTTTACCATCAGAGCCATCAGGGAAGCCCCTAATGGTACTTAGTCAATGATTATTGACCCAATAACCCCACTCCAGTACTCTTGCCTGGAAAATCCCATGGACAGAGGAGCCTGGTAGGCTGGAGTCCATGGGGTCGCTACTAGTTGGACACGACTGAGCGACTTCACTTTCACTTTTTACTTTGATGCATTGGAGAAGGAAATGGCAACCCACTCCAGTGTTCTTGCCTGGAGAATCCCAGGGACGGGGGAGCCTGGTGGGCTGCCGTCTGTGGGGTTGCACAGAGTCGGACACGACTGAAGTGACTTAGCAGCAAGCTGTTCCGGGGTTCTTCCCTGGTGGTCCAGGGGTTAAGACTACATGCTTCTGTTACGGCCAGAGTCTTGGCTTTCTCTGCCCACTGAAGCCGAATAAAAGATACAGAGACAGAGTCTAGAGGAAATGGCAAAGTATCTTTAATCCTCAGCTGGCAGAGGGGAGAACTCAGTAGGCTTGTGCTTCGAGAACTGTGTCCTTGAAGTCCAGATCCCCCTTCCAGGAAGAATCTGGGGAGTTATATAAGATAAGGGCTCACAGTCAGGGGTCGGTGATGAAAAGGTATAAGGAACTTGTGTTCTTCTTGCTCTTAGATTGTTTCAGAAACAGTCATAGGCTGGCATCAGGTAGCTCAGTAATTGGGTCTGGCAGACAGGTCAGGTCCACTGTCTTTTATCTGTGGCATTCTTTATATAAGGCAAAAAGAGAAAAAAACTATAAGAGGTGGTCTATGAAGAGAGTGCTGTAAAGGTGAGCACCAGATACAGAATGTAATTAGCACAAAGGATAATAGTTGCAAAATGTACCTCCTGCGGAGTTAGGGAGCAGAAAAGCAAACTTAGTTACAGAATACAGATTAGAACAGTTATAGTAAAAACTGAGGTGTGATCAGGCCTGCTTATTGTTCTCTTTATCTTTGTTCTCAGGGAAGAAGAGAAGGACTCATTCCCTCTTTTTTTCCTTTTCACTGCAGCACTTCCAATGCAGGGACACAGGTTTGTCCCCTGGTTGGGGAACTAAGATCACACATGCTGTGAGATGCAGTCAAAATTAAAAAAAAAAAAAAGGATTGTGTTAAAAGCCAGGCCACCTATATTTTGCCATTCTGTGGCTGTGTGACCCTAGGCAAGGTACTCAACTTCTCTGGGCCTCAGAGTCCTCATCTGTAAGCTGGGACAGTAAGTGTAGCCACCTCGAAGTGCTATTGTTCTGAGGGGAGAGTGTTCTAGGCAGAAGGATGCACGAGGGTAAGGAAGTGAGGGACCCTACAACCTTTCCAGGGATCTGTAAGCTGCTGAGTTTGATTGGGAAGAAGGGGAAAGCAGTAAGGTGAGTGATGGAGCTGGAGGGGTTGGTAGGGACCAGGGCACACAGGCCCTGGATGGGAGACTTTACTCTGAAGGCACTAGGGTAAAGGAATATAGGAATAAATGGATGTCTGGCTGCCTTGTGTACCAGGTTGGTGGGAGGTGATACAGGAGGCCAGGAGCCGAGAGGGGAGGCCATAGAGGGACAGATCAGCCTTGGAGAGGGGAGAGGAGGGGAAGGCAGAGCTGCTATAGAGGACAGCCTGTAGGAGGACGAGCTGCAGTGGAGGATGGGCCTAGGATGAGACCCAGGGCTCTAGCCTGGGAACCTGGGGCTACTCTTCGATGGTGACCAGGTCTGGGGTTGACACTGAGGCCATAGAGGGACACCCTGTGGGTGCAAGGGACTAGGAGGACACTCAGGGGCAGGTATCCAGGCAGCGGCCCCTGCCCAAACCCCGGGGACTGGAACTCAGTAGAAAGGGCAGGGGGCAGGAGCAGGCGTAAAGGATGGGGGTGAGGGAGGTAGTTTCTCTGGGCTGCACTGGGTGGGACCTGACTCCTGCATGGCTCAGATGGGTGGGGAGAGGGTGGTCCCTGAGTAGCGCCCTCCGTGTCCTTCCCCAGCCCTGCAGGATGTCCTGTGTTTATGGAGGTGGCCTTGGCCGGAACTGGGACACTGGTACCACCCCCTGAACTCAATTTCCCATGGCCACCCCACCCCCCCGGGGGGAAGGAAAGGCAAGAGACAGAAAAAGAGAGACACAGAGACAGAGACAGAGACACAGAGAGAGAGAGACACACAGAGAGAGAGAGACCTGTTAATCACCACAGAAAACTCACAGCAGGGACTTCCCTGGTGCTCCAGTGTAAGCATCTGCTTTGCAGTGCAGGGGATGTGGGTTCGATCCCTGCTGGGGAAATTAAGATCCAACATGCCACAGACCAACTAAGCCCATGCACCCCAACTGCTGAGCCCACACGCTGTGGTGCCCATGTGCCGCATCAAAAGATCCCTCATGCCACAACTGAGATGAAGAGCCCACGTGCTTCAGAGTTTGATACTGAAACTCCAACCAAGAATCTTAACTTATTTACTTAAACTGTAATATTTAGTGGAATGTATGTAACTCTGTTCTGTATTTTCTAAGTCTCCTGTAAATGTGTTATATTTTCATAATTTAAAAAAATAAGATAAAAAGTAAAAAAAAAAGATCTCATGTGCCTCAACTAAGATCAGATGCAGCCAAATAAATAGAGAAATATTAGAAAGAAAAAAAAACCTCCAGCAAACAGGAAAGAAAGCTTTCTTTACTTGCTAAAAGGCAGCTACACAAAACATACAGCTAATGTTACATTTCATGACAGAGGACTATGCTTGTCCCATAAAATTGGGGATGAGGAAGGTTTTCTGCCCTCCGAGACATAGAGAAGGACCAGATAGCCTCTGTCTGTCTGTCTGTAGAGTACCAGCCTCCCTGTCTGCTGGAGTAGCAAGCAGTGAGTTTTCTTCCCTGGTTCTAGCCTGGCCTGTTGGCAGATTCTTTCCACCCTCAGTTATCAAAACTCAGCTCTGGCCTTGTCCCTCCTGTAGGTGCCCAGGGTGGGCAGGACAAAGCCTGAGGCCCTCCTCATGGCCCTGCTGACTGTAGCCCTTCGCTCAGCTTCCCTTTACTCTCACATTCACCGGTTTCTCAAAGGGGCCCTTTGCGTGGGATGTTCCCTCTACCTGAAACCCACTTTCATGTATCCACCACCCACAGCTTGGCATGAACTCCTATGTATCCTTCAGGTGCCAGCTCAAATGTTGCCGCCTCCAAGAAGCCCTCCCTGCCCTTTCTGATAGTATCAGAGTGTCAGAACCCTCTTACAGACCTAGATCTTTTTTTCAGAGCACTTAGCTTAGTGTGTAATTATACACTCATTTAGTTGCTCACTTCTTTAATGTCTGCCACCCTTGGATTGAGAGTCCCGTGAGGGCACAGTGACTGCTGTGTCCCCAGCATCGCCCAGCCCAGGGGTGGATTGATTCCGAAGAAGTGTCTGCAAATAGCTGGTGAATAAATGTATAAATGAGAAGGAGATGCAAATGACAGGGCATATGTGACCATAGAGACACAGCCTGAACAAGGACATCGTTCTTGGCTCCAGAAAATTTCCCATGTGCGAACCTCTGTCTGGATTCAGATCCTTTACACGGGCTGTTCCCACTGCCCATAAAACTTTTCCACTCCCTCTTCTCTCTCTCTCTCCCTCTCTTTCTTTTTTTTTTTTTTTTTTTTTTTTTGACCCCACTGCATAGTTTGAGGGATCCTATTCCCTGAACCAGAGATTGAACCTGTGCCCCCTTGCAGTGGAAGCTCGGAGTCCTAACCACTGGACCGCCAGGGAAGTCTCATACCGCCTCTTCTCTTGCCTAGATCCTATGGGTCACTCAAGTCTCGGCTTACATGTCCCCCTCCTCCAGGGAGCCTTCCCTAACCTCCCTTCCTGGGCTGCGGCAGGTACATGGCCTGGGCTCCCCGAGCAAGGCTCTGACCTCTCTGTCTGCAATTCCCCCATCCTAACCCTGGCCACTCTGGGTCAGTCTCCCTGTTGGACTGTGAACTCTGAAAGCAGGCCCAGGCTATCTTGGTCACACTGTGTCCCCAGCACCATCCAGCCTGGGGCTGGGCACAAGACCAGGTGCTCCTTGACTGTTTGCTGACTTTGGATAAAGGACTGCTCCCTCTCTCCCTGCTGGTGCTCTGCCCATATTCCTCCTCCCTCTTGGAAGTGTCTTGCCTAACCTTTCACCTGGCTTCTTCCTCCTCAGCCCTCCCGTTTGACCCCAGAAACTGCGTCCTGAGCCTGTCCTCTGTGGTGAATTGAGGTCTGACAGTGTCTCCAGTACCCAGCAAAGGGCCAGCCACCAAGGGCTGGTGAAGATTCGTTGAATGAATGAATGAACCCATGAATGTTTGAATGAATCAATGAATGAGCCCATGAATGTCTGAATGCATGAAGGAATGAGAGAGAGAGCGTGTCCCTGCAATGGGGGTAGGTCTCCTTGAGCCCATCAGTAGCCCTGACCACACCATGCCTTCCAACTTTCCCGGGAGGAGGGTTCTAGCTGGGTTCCACCACACCCCAACCTTTGGTGGCTGCCAGGCCTGGAAGGCATTTCCCAGAGCTCAGCACATTCCTGCCTTCCCCAGTGGCTGAGAGTGGGCAGGGGGCATTTCGGAGAGAAGGGAGGAGGCCCCTGGCATTCTGGGATCCTGCCAGCGAGTCTCTGGTCCCCAAAGCTCCTCGAGAGTGGGCCTCAACTGCTCAGGGTGGGGAGGGGGCTGCTGAGGGCCAGCTAAGCGGATGTGAAAGGTGAGGGTGCCCCCTCTGCTGAGGGCCTGGAGGCCGCGCCCGGGTGGACAATGGGCTGGAAGCTGCTGATGTGCGTTTTGGGGGTAATCCCCGGCCTCGGCACAGCCCCAGCCCCAGGCTCCGGCTCAGAGAGCCAGGAGCATCCGAGGCAGCGGCCGGGTGGGTGCGAGGGGCATGTGGGAATACCTCTGCTCCCTGTGCCGCCCCCCGGGGTCTGGTGAGTCAGGGCCAGCTGGGGGCGGGGGCCGGGGAGTCAGGGTGAGGCCTAGTGGCTTCGGTTTGGGAGTTGGGCAGATGTGGGTTCAAATCCCGGTGCAACCTCTTACCTGAAGTGGGTGACCTTGGGTGTCACTCACCTCTCTGAGCCTCCTTGGCTGTTATATGAAGGGGACAGAGCATATTGCAGGGTCTTGGCGGTCCTGCAGAACTGTGGTTAGATCCCAGCTCAAGCACTTTCTGGATTTTTAACTAAAAACTGGGCCTTCATCTGCCTATCTTGCATCCCTGATTCCAGGGGCCAAGCTTTGGGTGCCCAGCACGGTACCTCATAGATGTCCGCCCAAGTGGCAACTCCATTAAACAGAGAAGTGGGGCTCCCTGGGTCCAGTCCCACTCAAGCCAAAAGTCCGCTGACAAGTCTAGCTGGTCCCCTAATTTGTTTGAATAATACAAAATGCGTATAAGTAGCAGTCACTCCGTGCCAGGAGCTTTTGAAAGTTTTTCATCTGTTTTCACTCATTTTATCCTCACAACAAACCCATAAGGCAGGCACTTCTGTGATCCTTGTTTTAGAGATGGAGAAACTGAGGTGCAGAAAGATGCTGTGACTTGCTGAAGGTCACACAGCCAGGACACGGCTGAGCTGGGATTTGAACCCACATTAACTGGGAGAGAGAATGGAAAGAGTTTATTTTTAGGGGCCCCAGGAACCAGAAGGGCTATGCCTGGGTCTGGAAGCCAGGGAATGGTGTTGGTAGGAGGCTAGTCTCCCATGGTACTACAACCTGTCAACCCCAGGATCAGGACTCATGGTGGACATCTCAGCCCAGGCAAGGAAGAGCAGCTGTCTAGGCTTCTCCTCTGTGGCTCCCACCCCCTGGCGGGTGGATGTGGCTGGGAGAAGGGGATGTTTGTTTCCCCACCACCCACCCCCTGGTGATGTCATACCTCGGCAGCCAATGGCTGGGGTCTCCCCTTCCTCCCCCTCCCCACTCCTTTTCCCCCCCAGCCTGGGACCGGGGCTGAGCAGACTGACCGGACCTGGGAGCTCTCGAGGTGTCTGGAGGCCTAGTGGTAAGAGATCAGCCAGCCAGTTCCCATCCTGGCCAAGCTAAGAAGCTGTGGGAATGAGACCCAGGATCCCAGGAGGGTCTGGGAGGGTGCCTGAGGCTCAGGAGGCTGCAAGGTGTAGGAGTTAAAGGTATAGACTTTGAAACCAGACCCTGGGTTCAAATCCCAGTGTTCTCTTCTTTCTGGCTGTCGCTTTGGGCAAGATACTACGTTCATTGTGCCTCTGCCGTCTCACCTCTAAAATGGGCTGATGGGACTGCCCCGGGGGTCCAGTCTTTCTGTGCTTCCACTGCAGGGGCTCAGGTTTCATCCTCGCTGGGAAAGTTCCACCTATCTCAAAGTGCAGCCAAGGAAAAGGCGGGGGTGCTGATGGAGGCCACCTCAGAGGGCTGACAGGAGAGTAAATGAATTGCTGCTTATAAAGAGCTGGGGCTGGATGCTGAGGGTGGGACAGGATTTTTGTGATCTTGTTGGTTGGAGGCTGGTATCCAAGTTGGATCTTGTCCCTCACCCAAAGTTCCTCTTTGGTAGGGGAGAAAGTGGGGCCACTGTGGGCAAAGGCTGGATATGAGACACTTTAGGATACTCAGCCCCCTGCCTCCCACACACAATTGCCTTCAGAGATTAGCTTCTTCAGAGATTACTTGAGCTCTTATACTGTATACTCCGAATATCCTAAGCACCTGCTGTTATCTCATAATTCCTCAAAGCCACTGTTATTGGCTCCATTTTCAGAGGAAGAAACTGAGGCCCTGAGAGGTGAAATTCAAACCTTGCCCCAGTATTCAAACCTGAGGAGTGCTGGAGCTGGGCCTAAAAGAGGCAGCCAGAGGCCACTGCCAGAATGCCTCCCCCTCCACATCACTAGATGGCCTCAGATATCTGGGGGCCTGGATGAGTCAGGTCAACCCCTCACTCCCACTGCAAGGACTCCAGGTCACTCTGGTCTTTGGGTTTGCTGAGGCTGTGAGTGGGGAGAATTCTTAAGTGACGTTAGTGCCAGGCATGGGGATGGTGGAAGAAGGTATGGTGAGGCAAAGCTGGGGGCTTCCTCAGCAGGCCCAAAGCTCAGCTGAAGGGCTCAGGGTACAAATGACACCCAGAAGGACAGGAGTGACATCTTAAATGAGCATCTGAGTTGTGACTTCCCCAGGGAGGTGTTGTTAGGATTTAATGAGTCCAGGCAGGGAAGAATCTTTGCACACAGTGAATGCTCAAGAAAGGGGATTCTCAGAATTCTGGAAGCTCAGGAATGGATCAGGGAAGTGCCGCAGGAGCTCAAGAAATCGGCAGTTAGCCTCTGGAGAGTACTGCCTAGCCTTGATTCCCCAGGGAAGCCGCATTAGAGCTTCCCCTAACACGGGTCAGGCCCGCCCCCCGGGCACCTCCCTACCCCTCCTTCCCCTGCCTAGTGGGACAGCCAGAGCTGGGAACAGAGAGTGCCAGGGGTTGTGGGGTAGCGGGGGCGGGGGAGGGGGGCTTCCTTCCGAAGCTGCTCCCACCCAATCCCACCCCAGGAGCTGGGTATGTGGCTCAGGAAGGGCACAGTTGGGCTAAATATAACCTGGGCTGGGCAGCCATCCCGGGCAGGGATGGAGAAGCTGGGCACTCTCTCTCTTGCCCCCACCCTGGCTGGGTTTCCGGTGCCAGCTTCTGGGTGTGACCTTCTCTGGCTTGTCCTGGACAGGGCGCCTATGACCCTGGAGATCCTTCCCTCCATCTCCACCATCTCCTGCGAGTACCAGGCTTCTCTCCCCACAGCTCAGGACACTATCTTGTATCAGGGACTAAGAGTTAGCTTTTCAGACCGGGGTTCAAGTCCCAGCTCCATCACTGTGATATCCCACCCATCTCTGTCTCTCTTTTTTTTTTGGCCATGCCCCATGGCTTGTGAATGGGATTTCCTGATGGCTCAGTGGTAAAGAATCTGTCCACCAGTGCAGGAGCTGCAGGAGACGCAGGTTCGATCCCTGAGTCAGGAAGATCCCCTGGAGGAGGAAATGGCAACCCACTCCAGTGCTCTTGCCTGGAGAATCCCAGGGACAGAGGAGCCTGGCGGGCTACTGTCCATGGGATTGCAAAGTTGGCTACATCTTAGCGACTAAACAACAACGTGGCTTGTGGGATCTTTGTTCCCTGACCAGGGATTGAACCTGGGCCCTGGCACTGAAAGTGCCGAGTCCTAACTACTGGACTGCCAGGGAACTCCCTGTGATAGCCCATCTCTTAACCCTCATTTACTCATCAGTAAAATGGGGTACCATGAGGCCACAGCCATAAAGTGTCTGCCTGGCCAGTGTTGGCACTGAGTCGCTCTAAAAACACCTGTTTCTGGCACCCTTGGTCCCCTCTGCCAGCCCAGCTTCTGCCTCAACTGTTTTGCTGCCTAGGCCTCCTCCAGGGCTCAGAGTCACCAGTGCAAGTTCAGGTGCAGAGTTGGGGGTCAAGGGCATGGGTCCTAGCTGTATGACCCCAGACAGGTCACTTTCCCTCTCTGAGCCTCAGTTTCCAACCCTAAAATAGCCTCCACATCCAGAGTGATTTCAAGGCCTAAGGGGCCGGCGTAAGGCCCAGTCTAGAGGAAATAACCTGGATGTGGGGGTCAAGCCTGCTGGGAGGGGCCGGGAGCTCACAGGGGAGGCCAGGGAAGGACATGGAGAGCCAGAGAGGAGCCTTCTGACACCAGGGCTTGTGGCGGCGGGGGCAAGGCAACCAGTGGAGTGGGTACAGCTGGAGCATGAGGGGGTCTCTGTGTCCTCTGTCTCGGCCAGTGGTGNGGCTTTCGGCAGAGCCCCTCCTGAGCCCCTCAGCTCTGCCTCCTTCTCACTGGGCCGTGTGACCTTGAATGAAGTTCTTGGCTTCTCTCAGGGGTTAGGGTTTTCTGAGGCTCAGTGAGGTGGGAAGGGAAGGTCTTAGCCTAGGACTGGCAAAGAGTAACCACACAGTGCCCATTAGTTATCAGCATCTGTAGAAGCAGCTGGAGCTTTCAGACAAGTTAAAAGTCCTGGCTAGGCCATCTGTGACTCAGGTGAGAGGCTTTCTTTCTCCCAGTCTCAGACGTCTTCTCTGTAACAAGCTCAATAATTTTATTTTTTGGCCACACTCTTCAGCATGTGGGACCCAAGTTCTCTGGCCACGGATCAAACCTGTGCCCCTTGCATTGGAAGTGTGCGGTCTTAACCACTGAACCACCAGGGAAGTCCCATGCCCAGTAACTGTATTGATCTCACCAGGGTGTTCTGAGGTCCACATACGCTGACCCCCGTGAGATATTCGAAACAAGATCAGGACCACAGGAAGTTCTCAGTGATAATCATGGCAAGTGCTTATGAAGTGACTACCAGGTGCCCAGCACTGCATATTTACAAATACACATGACCCTCTAACTAGCCCTGGGAGGTAGGTGCTCTCATTCGCCCCATTCTATAGATGGGGAAACTGAGGCACAGAGAGGTGAGGTGATTTGCCTACCTGGAAAGTAGAGGCAATGGTTTTACAGTGAATTTGGCCCCCTTGGTCAGCCAAGGTGGTTAACACAGGGACGGTACTGTCAGAAAGGCCTAGGAGTCCTTCCTGGCTATACTACTACTTCTTGTCCAGTCACATCACCTTGGATAAAGGTTTTTGGAGCTTCAGGTTCCCCACCTGCACTTTGGGGACAGAGCTCCCTTTCTTTTCCCCAAGCCATGCAACAGGGTGTGGAATCTTAGTTCCCCAAACAGGGACGAAACCCTTGTGCCCTGCAATGGAAGCGTGGAGTCCTAACCACTGGACCAGCAGGGAACCTGTGGGGATAGAACAATGACAGAGTGCAGGGAGGGTCAGACACTCAGAATCATTGGTAGGGTCAGCCGACAGTAATGCTCACGTTATTCTTCTTAGAGCCCCGGACCCAGAAGGCTCAAGGAGCTGGAGGTGACCCTGAGGTGAGCACTGGCTGGTGCCACATGCCCCACCCTGCCCTTTCCTGGCCTGCCTGGAGCCTCCTGACCTGGTCTCTCCCTGGCAGGCAGCAAGACCCCAGAGGAAAGGCGCGAGCCCCGCAGACGACTGTGCACCACCCCAGGCTGGGCTCCTGTTAGGAGAGGGTGCTTGTGCGCAGGCATTGGTGAGAGGACATCCGGGACTGGGGTGGGGGCGGCCCTTCTCCCCATCTCATACCCACCCTGACCTCTCCCTTTAAGCCCGGCCTTCTCCCCACATCTTCCCCTGGATGGTCTCAAGCCTGCATCCCTGACCCTGCAGGCTCAGAGGCAGCTGCTCCATGCAGAACTGAAGCTGGTCCTGCAGCAGAAGGGAGAGAGGAAACCGGAGGAGCCAGGGGGCCAGGGGACTCCCAGCAGCGCCATGGAGGCCAGAAGCCGGAGTGCCGAGGTGAGTACCCTTCAAAGGGGACCTGCGGGGCCTTGGTGGGGAGCACTTATGTCATTTGCCCAGTACTGAGGTACTTCTTGGCTTCTCTGCCTCAGTCTTCCCATCTGTGAAATGGAGACAGCAACAGACTGTTATAGGTCACTGTGAGGGAAAGAGAAATTAACATTCATGAGGTGCTTAACACAGTACCTGACACAGACTAAGATTCCAAGAGGATACTTCATTGAGCATGGTGGTGGTTTAGTCTCTAAGTCATGTCCGACTCTTGCAACCCCATGGACTGCAGTCCACCAGGCTCCTCTGTCCATGGGATTTCCTAGTCAAGAATACTGGAGTGGATTGCAATTCCCTTCTCCAGGGGATCTTTCTGATGCAGGAATTGAACCCATATCTCCTACATTGCAGGTGAATTCTTTACCAACTGAGCTACAAGGGATAGGATCATACTGGAATTCTATCAATATTAAGCTAAAGAAAATAAGTAGAAAGCCTCTTCATCAGAAGAGGCAGAATGGTGTAGGGGTTAAAGGCATGGGCTTTGGACCTATAGGCTTACATCTCAGTCCTACCACTTCAGCTGTACAACCCTGAACAGACGACCTGACCTTTCAAACCCTCAGTTTCGCCATTGGTGAACTGGGGCAATGGTCCCCATCTTTGAGGGTGCTGAGGACTCACACTTATGTCATTTGCCCAGGGCCTGGTACCTAGCCTCCTTGAACGTGAGCGGCTTTCACTGTCATGGAGACAGAGCATAGCACTGACTGCATCCTACTGGATGCCAAGCATACCGTGGGTCTCCTTTTATAGCAGCCAAGCTGGGGCTGAGGGTGGCAGGCATGGGGTAACATGCACAGAGGTTATTGCGTACAGGACAGCTTATGGGCTCTGAGGTCACACCTCCGAGGCTGAGGCCCCATCACTGGACTGGCTGTGTAGCATTAGGCAGTCACTTCACTTCTCTGGACCTTTGTGTCCTACTCTCTGCCCAAGCTGTGTGGAGGATGAAATGAAACCACACATAAAATACTTGGCCCAGGGCCTAAGGCCGGTGGTGATGGTCATGCTTTTCCCTACTGCCCCTACCACAACTCTTCCCACCCCTTCTCACCACGTTCTGCCCAGTGCGCTAGACTCGGGGCCGGTGCTGTGGGGCATCTGGGCAAATTTGCTTTCCCTTCTCCAAGTCCTGGGCTCAGTGTGGGCCTCAACGCCAGTCTGTGCCAGCCTCAAGACAGTGCCCATTACAGCATCCCCTCACATCTCTGTTGCTTCAATCACAATCAGAGATTCCTTCTGTATACCCATGTCACCCAACTTTACAGGAGGGAAATGGGCCCAGAGAGGGCACAGTTCTCCCCTAGAGACACACAGCAGAGTGGATTCCTGGAGGGGTTGTGAAACTGAGGTCTTTCACTGTCTCTTCTGGGAAGCCTGGATGTGGATCGGCACTGCTGGGCCAGGGCCAGGTCAGCACCATTTACAGTAAATACCAGGCATACACGTCTGCCAGTCCACCCCTCATTACCCACGCACGGCCGCTCTTCACTAGATTCCCTCTGCAGTGGGCGTTATGCAGGGCTTGGGGTCACAGAGTACACAACAGGACAGTCACACATATTCAAGCCTTCAAGAAGGCCCCACCCCTTCATACCGCACCCTTTCTTCGGGACCCCATCCTCAATTCCACCCCTATTCTGCCGTTGTTAAAGCCCTCCCCATAATTCAAGCCCGTCCACAGACTACGGGTCCCTTTCGCGCCTCCACGGACACACTCTAGCCACACCCCTTTCCTATCTTTGGCCGCTCCTCTCCGGCCAATGTCTTCTATCTGGTCTCGCTCCAACCCCTAACCCCGCCTCCGAACTGACCACGCCCCCTCAGCAAAGAGCCCCGCCCTCACTATCAGGCCCGCCTCTCAGTTGCAACTCAGGTTCCCTCTGGCCTCTCCATCCCATCCCTCCTCTATGATACCGCCACTCGCCCCGCCTCTCCCGACTGCGGGCTTCGGGGGTCCCCAAGGCCAGTGAGCCGGGAGACCCACTGAACTCTTCCGTGGGTCTCAGCGAGACGCCCTCGCGCTCACTTAAAGGGGAGATGCCGGCGAGAGTGGGCCCACACGACCGGCTTGAGCCCCGCCTGGGCTCCTGTACCCTGAGGACCCGGTTAAGAGCTGCTTTTAAGCGCGATGGCGGGCTCTGGGCGAGGTCCGGCCCCAGCGCCCCATGGCCACCCCTCGCCGCTCTCCACAGGAGCTGAGGCGGGCGGAGTTGGTGGAGATCATCGTGGAGACAGAGGCGCAGACCGGGGTCAGCGGCATCAACGTAGCGGGAGGCGGCAAGGAGGGAATCTTCGTCCGCGATCTGCGTGAGGACTCGCCGGCGGCCAGGAGCCTCAGCCTTCAGGAAGGTGGGCGGGGTGCGGGCATGGGCGGGGCCTTCCTGCGGGGGCGAGCACCTGCCGTAGGCCCCGGGGCCGGGAGGCGGGGTTAAGGGCTAGGGGCGGGGCTTTGTGTGTCTTGGTTTGCGGTTGCTCAGATACCGGCTCTGGAGAAGGAAATGGCAACCCACTCCAGTGTTCTTGCCTGGAGAATCCCAGGGACGGGGGAGCCTGGTGGGCTGCCGTCTATGGGGTCGCAGAGAGTCAGAAATGACCGAAGCGACTTAGCAGCAGCAGCAGATACCGGCTCTGGAGGTTCATTGTCTCCCAAATCTGCAGTTAACTATCTTGTGATCTTTCTGTGACTCGGTTTTCTCACCTCTAAAATGGGACTTAATCTAGTACATACCTCATAGGGTTATTATGTGGATTAAATGAATCAGTATTTGAAAACACAGCGTATAACTAAGTGGCACATGGCAAGCACTATATAAGTGCTAGTTATAGTTTGGTTGTTGGGGCTGAAGAAAAGAGGCGGAGTTAACAACTTGGAGGGAGTGGCGAAGAGAGCTTAGTAAGGGATATTTTAAGTAACATGGATGAGGTTGATGCTTTATTCATGCAACAACTATTTACTGAGTGCCTTCTATTTCCAGATGTTATTCTGGGTGCTTGGGCAACTGCTGTGAACAAAACAGACAACACTTTCTGTGCCTATAAAGCTTACATGCTAGTGAGGAGAGACATGTTTAAGCAAAATCTGTGAAATACATAGTACATTATATATACATAATTTATGGAAAGATAATGTAAAATACAGAGTACACTAGAAGGCCGTGTATGCTTATGGAAGCTAGGAAGGAAGCTGCGTTTTTAAGTAGGATGAACCAGGAAGGGCAGAAAGGCCTGAAGGAGGTGAGGGAATGAGCTCTGTGGCCATCTGGAAAAGCATTCCAGGCAGAGAGAACCAGTGCAGGTGCCCCAAGATGGGAGAGTGCCTGGTTTGTTGGAGGAACAGCAAGGAAGCCAGTGTGAATGGAGCAGAGTTAGTGAAAAGTAGAGTAAGAGATGAGGCTAGAGAAGTAAGAGAAGGGGTAGTTTTTCGAGGGCTTTATGGACCACGAGGAGAACTTTAATTATTTTAATCAGAAGTTGTGAGTGAAGAAAAACATGAATTGACCATATTGAAATGCTGTATTAGCAGTAGACTGTAGGGGGCAGGATGGGGAGCAAGGAAAAAGGCTCCTGTGATTATCCAGGTAAGAGACTGGTGATTTGCTGTTGTTCACTCGCCAGGGGTAGGAATAAACAGGGAGTTTGGAATCGACATGTACACAGTGCTATATTTAAAATATTAATAGATAACCAAAAAGGACCTACTTTATAGTACAGGGAACTGACTGTGACCCCATGGATGTGAGAGCCGACTCATTGGAAAAGACCCTGATGCTGGGAAAGATTGAAGGCAAAAGGAGAAGGGGACGGCAGAGGATGAGATGGTTAGATAGCATCACTAACTCAGTAGACATGGATTCGAGCAAACTCTGGGAGTTAGTGGAGGACAGGGTGATACTGGGGCCAAAACAGTGTTATTGGAGGTGAAGACAAGGGTTTGGATTCTGGATATAATCTGAAGGAAGTCTTCCGGACTGGATATGGGATTGTTGGAAAGAGAGGGGTCAAAGATGTGTCCAGGAATTCTTGACCTGAGAATGGAGTTGGTAGCCTCACAAATGGGAAACCCTGGGGCTAGAGCTTGTTTGGAGAAAGACCAGGAGTACAGTTTGGACCTGTCAAATGAGAGCTGGACATCAAGGTGGAGATGTGAAGGGATATATGAATCTAGGATGGATGTAGGGAGTGTTGGGCTGGAGAGACACAGTTGGGAGTTGTCAGTATATTTATAATCCTTAAACTCCTGAGCCTGAGTGAGCTTCCCTAAGGGATAAGTAGTATGGAGAAGAGGAGAAGTCCAAGGCCTGAGCTGGCTCTCTGGGACTCTGTGTCTTTAAGAGGTCTGGGAGATGGGAGGAATCATCCCAGGAGGCTGAGAAGAAGCCCCCAAGGAGGTTCCAGAGGGTTGGGCACTCTGGAAGCCAAGCTGAGCAAGTAGATGAAAGAGAGAGAGTGAAGCTGGATCTCAAGCAAAGGTTTAAGTGGATGAAGTCTGGGACTTGACTGCTGAACTTGCAGCTACACAGAGGTCACTGTATGAGACCTTGAGAGACCAGTTTGAGGCTCTGGGAGGGGGGTGTCAAAGGGTGATTGGAGAAGTGAAAATAACGCAGTCAGACAACTCCATGAATTGTACCATTAAAGTGAACAGATAAGTGGGGCAGAAGTTCCAGAAAGAGTGAGGTCAAAGGAACCTTTCTTTAAAAAAAAAAAAAATTTATTTTTGGCTGTGCTGAGTCTTTGTTGCTTTTTGAGGGCTTTCTCTAGTTGCGGCAACTGTGGGCTACTCTTCATTGCAGTATGTGGGCCTCTAGTTGCAGTGGCTTCTTCTGTTGCAAACACAGGCCATAGGCACAAGGGCTTCAGAAGTTGCAGCACATGGTCTCAGCAGTTGTGGCACAGGGGCTTAGTTGTTCCGAGCCTTGTGGAATCTTCCTGGACCAGGGATCGAACCCATGTCCCCTGCATTGGCAGGCCAATTCTTATCCACTGAGCCACCAGGGAAGTCCAAGACAACCTTTCTTATGGGAGAAAGAGTGATATGTTCTTTGCTGATGACAATAATGTAGAAGAGAAGGACAAATTGATGATGATGTAGGAAGCAAGGGGAGAATTGCTGGAGTGTGTCCCTGAAAAGGTGGTGGAGAGATTGACCCGAGCTAGGAGTGGGGTTGGTTTATCCCTAGGACAGATGGAGAGTAGAGAAAATCGCCACAGGACCAGGGCGGGTGAGTAATTGGGTGGGGGCTTCTGGAAGTTTTCTTCTGACTCTGCTTCTCAGTAAAAGAAAGCAAAATCAGTGTTTGAAGTGTGAGGTTCGGGGCGGGGAGTAGAAAGGGGAGAGGTGCGGCAAATGGGCTTGAATTTGCTCTGAGGGAGGCAGGGCTAAAGCCTAGGCCATGGCTTTGTCTAAGTGTCAGAACCTCAAACAGGGAGGAACTTTGCGTCTCAGTATCCTGTGCTCTTGGAGAAGGGCATGGCAACCCACTCCAGCATTCTTGCTTGGAGAATCCCATGGACAGAGGAGCCTGGCAGATACAGTCCCGTAGGGTAGAGTCGTAAAAAGTCGGACACAACTGAAGCGATCGAGCACGCACTGCACGTGGGTATAGGCGGGGCCACAAGTTTGGGCGGCGCCCGGCTGCACGGGCTCCAGGGAAGTGGGCGGGGCCGGAAGATGCCCACGCCCTGCCCACCGCCACCTGGCCTACAGGGGACCAGCTGCTGAGCGCCAGAGTGTTCTTCGAGAACTTCAAGTATGAGGACGCGCTCCGCCTGCTGCAATGCGCCGAGCCGTACAAGGTCTCCTTCTGCCTGAAGCGCACTGTACCCACCGGGGACCTGGCGCTACGGCCCGGGACCGTGGCCGGCTACGAGATCAAGGGCCCGCGGGCCAAGGTGGCCAAGCTGGTACGCGTGCTTAGCCCGGCCCCGGCCCTGGACTGCCCCAGCGATCCTGTCTCTGCGCCATGAGCCCCACTGCCCCACACCCGTGGGCCAGCCTTGCCCTCTGTCTCGTCTCTAACCCAGCGCTAATCCCATCCAATGCCTCCTGTTCTCTGCCCCTAAACTCCTCCCTGGGGAGGGGGACCCACCCACCCAAACCAGAATCCTCACCCACCAGCGGTCCTGAACCAGAGAGGCCAGGTTCAGTCAAGCCTAAGGGTGGCTCACTTACTGCTGAGTGACTCTGGAGGAACTTCTTTACCTCCTTGGGCCTCAGTTTCCCCATCTCTAAAGTGAGGGTATTGGGGAAAATGGTGGACGAGGAGCCAGAAGTCTTGGATCACAGTTTATACACCCCTGGTGATGCACTGTAAGAGTCCAAATTAAAGTCTTTGCCTTCCTGGGCAGTCATGGTGACATGACGGCAGGAAGTGGGGATGGTGCTTTGGAGACAAGATGCTCCATCCAACACGTTCCCATCCTGGTAAAATGACAACATGGGGCTTCACCCGGTCCACCCTAGGACTCCCACTGTCCCACCGCCTCCTGCCTCTCTCCTCTCTCCCCAGAACATCCAGAGTCTGTCCCCTGTGAAGAAGAAGAAGATGGTGAGCCCGGGGCCCTGGGGGCCCCTGCAGACCTGGCCCCTGTTGACGTCGAATTCTCCTTTCCCAAGTTCTCCCGTCTGCGTCGAGGCCTCAAAGCCGAGGCTGTCGAGGGTCCTGTCCCAGCTGCCCCCACCCGCCGGCGCCTCCAGCTGCCTCGGCTGCGGGTCCGAGAAGTGGCCGAAGAGGCCCAGGTAGCCAGGCTGGCTGCCGCCGCTCCTCCCCCCCGGAAGCCCAAAGCAGAGGCTGAGGTGGCAGCAGGACCCCGTTTCACGGCTCCCCAGGTGGAGTTGGTTGGGCCCCGGCTGCCAGGTGCCGAGGTGGGTGTCCCCCAGGTCCCAGCCCCCAAGGGGGAGGCAGCCCCTGCAGCAGAGGCTGTCAGCGGCTTTGCCCTCCACCTGCCAACCCTTGGGCTGGGAGCCCCAGCTGCCCCTGCTGTGGAGCCTGCGGCTGTAGGGATCCAGGTCCCCCAAGTGGAGCTGCCCTCCTTGCCCTCACTACCTGCTCTGCCCACACTTCCCTGCCTGGAAACCCGGGAAGGGGCTGTGGCAGTGACAGTACCCACCCTGGACGTAGCAGCACCTACAGTGGGGGTGGACCTGGCCTTGCCTGGTGCAGAGGTGGAACCCCGAGGCGAGGTGCCCGAGGTGGCCCTGAAGATGCCTCGCCTCAGTTTCCCCCGCTTTGGGGCCCGAGCAAAGGAAGCTGCTGAGGCCAAGGTGAAGGGGCCCAAGCTTCGAATGCCCACCTTCGGGCTCTCTCTTCTGGAGCCCCGGCCTACTGCCCCCGAAGCTCCCGAAAGCAAGCTGAAGCTGCCCACCATCAAGATGCCCTCCTTTGGCATCGGGGTCTCGCCGCCAGAGGTCAAGGTGCCCAAGGGGCCTGAGGTGAAGCCCCCCAAGGTCCCAGAGGTCAAGCTCCCCAAAATGCCTGAGCCAGTCCTTCCAGAGGTGCGACTCCCAGAGGTGGAGCTCCCGAAGGTGTCAGAGATGAAGCTTCCGAAGGTGCCAGAGATGGCCGTGCCCGAGGCAGACTTCCAGAGGTGCAGCTGCCGAAGGTCCCAGAGATGAAGCTGCCGAAGGTGCCAGAGATGGCCGTGCCGGAAGTGCGTCTCCCAGAAGTGCAGCTGCCGAAAGTCCCTGAGATGAAACTCCCCGAGGTGAAGCTCCCAAAGGTGCCAGAGATGGCCGTGCCGGAAGTGCGTCTCCCAGAAGTGCAGCTGCCGAAGGTCCCAGAGATGAAGCTGCCGAAGGTGCCCGAGATGAAATGCCCGGAAATGAAACTCCCGAAGGTGCCGGAGATGGCTGTGCCAGAAGTGCGACTCCCAGAGGTGCAGCTGCCGAAAGTCCCAGAGGTGCAGCTGCCGAAAGTCCCCGAGGTGAAACTCCCCGAGGTGAAGCTCCCTGAGGTGAAGCTCCCTAAGGTGCCGGAGATGGCCGTGCCAGAAGTGCATCTCCCAGAGGTGCAGCTGCCGAAAGTCTCGGAGATGAAGGTCCCTGACGTCAAGCTCCCCGAGGTGAAGCTCCCAGAGATAAAACTCCCCAAGGTGCCGGAAATGGTCGTGCCGGACGTCCACCTCCCACAAGTGCATCTGCCAAAGGTGTCGGAGATGCGACTGCCAGAAGTCCAGGCGCCCAAGGTCCCGGAGGTGCATCTGCCGAAGGCACCCGAAGTGAAGCTGCCCAAGGCTCCGGAGGTGCAGCTAAAAGCTGCCAAGGTAGAGGAGGCAGAGGGCTTGGACTTTGGCTTCAAGATGCCCAAGATGACCTTGCCCAAGCTAGGGAGGGCGGAGTCCCCATCTCGGGGCAAGCCTGCTGAGACAGGCGCCGAGGTCTCGGGGAAGCTGGTGACACTTCCCTGTCTGCAGCCAGAGATGGGCAGCGAGGCTCGTGTGGGTGTCCCCTCTCTCACACTGCCCTCGGTGGAGCTAGACCTGCCAGGGGCCCTGGGCCTGGAAGGGCAGGCCGCAGCCGCCGAAGTGGGCAAAAGGGAGCAGGCAGAAGCAGCTGGGGTCGGGGAAGTTGCCTTCCGGTTGCCTTCCGTGGAGATCGCACCCCACAGCTGCCCACGCTGGAGGAAGGGCAGGCAGAGGTGACAGAGGCGAAAGTCAAGCCCTCCTCCAAATTTTCCCTGCCCAAGTTCGGACTCTCGGGGCCAAAGGTGACCAAAGCAGAGGCTGAGGGGGCCGGACGAGCTGCCAAGCTGAAGGTGTCCAAGTTCGCCATCTCACTCCCCAGGGCTCGGGTGGGGACCGAGGGGGAGCCCAAGGGTGCAGAGGAGGCAGGTCTGCTGCCCGCCCTCGACCTGTCCATCCCGCAGCTGAGCCTGGAGTCCCATCTGCCCACAGGCAAGGCAGAGGTGGCCGGGGCTGATATCCGGCTCAAGGGGCCCAAGTTCGGCCTGCCCAAGTTTGGGGTCAGGGGCCGGGACACTGAGGTGGGAGAACTAGTGCCAGGGGCGGCTGAGCTGGAGGGCAAGAGCAGGGGTTGGGATGGGAAGATGAAGATGCCCAAGCTGAAGATGCCCTCCTTTGGGCTGGCTCGAGGGAAGGAAGCAGACATCTCGGGTGGGCGAGTCAGCCCTGGGGAAAAGCCAGCATCCACAGCTGTGCAACTCAAGATCCCCGAGGTGGAGCTGGTTGCTCTGGGGGCCCAGGAGGAGGGGCGGGTAGAGGAGGAGGCAGCCAGCAGCCGAGGACGGCTCGCAGGCCTGCAAGTGTCCCCAGCCAAGCAGGTGGGCACTGAGGCCCAGGATGGGGGGCTGAGGATGCCACTGGGCATCTCCCTGCCCCAGGTGGAGCTCACCGGCTTTAAGGAGGCCACCCCAGGCCAGCAGGCTGAGAGCTTGGCCCCTCCAGCAGAGGGCACAGCGGGCTACAGAGTCCATGTGCCTCAAGTGAGCTTGGCTCTACCTGGAGCCCAGGCGGCGGGTGGTGAGCTGTTGGTGGGTGAGGGTGTCTTCAAGATGCCCGCCGTGACAGTGCCCCAGCTTGAGCTGGATGTGGGGCTGAGCCGAGAGGTACAGGGTGGGGAGGCCACCACCAGTGAGGGTGGGCTGAAGCTGAAGGTGCCTA
>SJXQ01000898.1:116718-140858 GCA_006408695.1 Aepyceros melampus | reverse complement strand
AGGTGCGAAAGTGGGTGTGTCAGGGTCTCCAAACTGCGGGGACCAGAAGCTGGCACTGTGTTGGGTGTTCTAGGCTTTTGGGGGACATCACAGAAAACGGATCAGCCTCGGGCTCACGGGACTCACTGGGTTGCCTTGTATGTGATCACGGGGGCTACTGGCACTGCGCCCGCCACCCCTAAAGGAGGAAGCTGACTGCTGGTCAGTAGGGATTTTGAAATCCCTCAAAGTCCAACCCCTCTGCCTTCCTCCTATCCCTCTGGGGTGCCCTCCCTGCTCGCTCTAGTGCCCACCATGCCCCCCTGAGCGCCCACCTTGCCTGTCATCAGCACTGGCCCTGCTCCCCATTTAGCGCCTTCCCTTCTCTGAGCCCTATCCTACACATTCCCAAAATGACAGCTCCGGATTGGGTCAGCGGAGCCCTAAATATTTTTGTGCCTGGCTTTTCCCAGCCTTGGGATTTACCCTGAAGTCATTTTCCAGGTAGCTCCTTTAACCTCACACTCAGGTAACCACTAGACAGCTCAGGCCAGGAGCCCAAGACCATCGGAGCCTCCCTGTCAGCTCCCATCACATCCCCCCAATCATCCGCCCCTACCGTACCCCAGAGAGGCCTCGGCCTTACTCGGCAGACGCTGCTGCTACCTCCACGGGGCCCCAGCTTCTGCCCCAACAGGCTGAGCAGGGGCGGGAGGGAGGAGGGGGCGGGGCCCAAGGGGGCTCCGCCCTCTGCAGCGGGGAGTCTGCGCAGTGAGCGCGCCGGTCCGGGCTCACCGCAGGGAGAGGGGGGGCCGGCCCCCCCAGATACGGTCTAGCCAACCTGCCGGGGGTGGAGAAAGAGCACAGGTCTGAGCGATGGCTTTGCTACGCTCCATCCTAGAGCCCCCCCAATATGGGTTAGGGAGGACTCACGTAAAGAGAAAAAAGAGACCCCCCATCTTTTCTCGGCTATAAACCCTGTGACTATTTGTACCGTGGGCATGTATTACCTAGTCGAAAATAAATATATAAATAAGACTAATGATTTTTAAAATTATAAAATAAAATGGAATGATCAAGGCTGAACAAGATGATTTAGGGATGTAGCCATAAAATCAAAAGACGCAGCCCACGCTATGGGAGGGGAAGAGCGCGGGGTGTGCGATAAGGGGATGGTGGGTTTTCTGTTGTAGTCTGTATTGCAGTTTCTATTTGATTTTTTTAAAAGGCGAACTGATATTTTGATAGGGATTTTAAAAATGTTTCTTACCAGTGTGTGTGTGGGGGGGAGGCTGGGGGGGAATGGATACATGTATATGTGTGACCGAGTCCCTTCCCTGTTCATCTGAAACTACCACAACATTGTTAATTGGCTATAACCCAATACAAAAAAGAAAAAAATCCAGGCTCCAGCTGAAGGGAATAAGGAGGGCTTCCCATCTACCATCTCATATCTCCGAAGCACAATTTACGGCCACAGCTGGAGAAATAAGTTGGAAGGATTCCCCCTTTCCCGCCCACCTCTCAATGAAAGAGGGGCAGGACCCCCTTTCCCCTACCCAGGCAGGAAGTGCACAAAGGTAGAGAAGGGTTATTATTGAAAGAAGCAACAGCGTCAGAAGTGGTTGCCTTGACAACGGGATTTGGGGGTGCGTCAGGATCGCTTTTTATCCTACGCTATTTTCTTTTTTAAAATCGTGAAATATGAGCGACTTTACAGAAGAGAAAAATATCTCTGCGCGGTTAAAAAAAAATTATAAAGCGAACACAGGTGTTGCCGCGTCCCAGGTTTTGTCACGTTTTAAAAAATTCATTCCACGCATTAATGTGATTTTTTAAAAAAGAAGTAAATTCCAAAAGAGAGTTTGGTTCACCACTCACCGCAAGATCCAGCCTAGATCTGAAAGGATAATTTGAAAACCCTTTCCTCAACGTCTGATCCCAGTTTGGTTAAAGGCAGAAGAGCACAAGTAGGTATTCCCCCACCCCCACCCCATCATAGGGAGCCAGCCAAAAACGGGATGGATCCAGCAAGGAATAGCAACAGATCAAGCTTATCTGATCTCCGTAGGTCACCAAGAGAAGCAGAAGGTAACAGTCTTCGATAAGGCTGACCGCAGGGTGGAAGGGTGGGGGAGGGGAGGCATGGCGCAGGAAACTAGTTTGCTTTTATTTGCAAAGCCCTTGGTGAGAAATGTTTATTTAACACCATGTGGTTGGAACAGAAGGCGAGGTGAGATTAGGGAAGCTAGAAGTAGTATTAGTTGCTCATTTGTGTCCAACTCTTTGCGACCCCACGGGTCCTCCAGGCTTCTCTGTTCATGGGATTCTCCAGGCAAGAATACCGGAGTGGGTTGCCATTCCCTTCTCCAGGAAGGAAGCTAAGATCAACAGAAACAAAACTGGGGAAAGGCAGGGCTGGAAGATGTGAGGCTTGGCGCACACCACGGTGAGGAGGGGAACTGGGGTGGTCGCTGATAAACCAAAAACAGGAAGAAAATAGACTCGAGGGTTATGAGTTTGAGCAAGCTCTGGGAGTCGGTGATGGACAGGGACGCCTGGCATGCTGCAGTCGGTGTGGTCGCGGTCGCGAGTCTGATGTGACTGAACTGAAGACGAATTTTATTCAGTGTGTTAGCAATCATTTGGCTTTCAAATTGTGCCGTGATGACAAGTCTTTACTGATGGGTTGAATTTTGCTTGCTATATTTTTATCAAAGCAAACGCATCCAGTGTACTTACAAAGTGAAGTGAAGTCACTCAGTCGTGTCCGACTCTTTGTGACCCCATGGACTGTAGCCTGCTCCGGCTCCTCTGTCCATGGGATTCTCCAGGCAAGAATACTGGAGTGGGTTGCCATTAAACCAGTATTGGAGAGGTGGTGTAGGTTGCATTAGATTGGTGAGGCAGTTAACACTTGTGGCATCCAGAGCCAGATGTCTGATCTTAATATGAACCTCAGTATGTATGCGATTATTTGATTTCAGAGAACTGAAAATGCATCTGTGCCTTAGTGTCCCCATCTACAAAATGGGCAAAGTAACAATACCGCCTACTTTTCACAGGGCTGTTCATTAATTTTGCACACCTTTATTGTGCACCAGGTATTGTTTTAAGCACTGGGGACATCACTGTGAACAAAACACACTTGAAGACAGACCAGAAAAAAAAAAAAAGTAAATTATATGTTAGAAAGTAATATGTGCTATAGAGACTCGAAAGAGGGATGGGATTGGGTGAGGGTGGGATTACTTGCATTTGAAAATAAGGAGGACAAAGAAGGGTGCACAGAAAAGATACCTGAGAAAAAACTTCAAGGAGCTACAGAATAGTATTCTAAGCACAGAGAACAGCCAGTGCAAAGGCCCTGAGGCAGGAGTATGCCTGTGGGGATAGAGAAGAGCAAGCAGGCATGTATCTGTAGTGGAATGGCAGTGAGAGGAGGGAAAGGAGGTGAATCAGAGGTCACAGGACCAGATTATGCAGAGCTACCTGGACTATAGCCAAGAATGGGGCCAAGGGTAGGTTCTGGGCAGAGGAGGAAATACGATCTCCTTTGGGGGTGAGTTGAATGGTGGCCTCAAAACTGCTAAGTTGGATGTGGTCATCACTCCTGGAACTTGTGACTGTGACCTTATTCAGTGGACATGGAGTCTCATTATATACATTAGCATATGACACATTCAGAGGCGCCATGACAGTTCCAAGGCCGGCCATTGAAGCCCCAAAGTGGGTAGTGGCCCAATTCCTGGAAATCTCACCACCCTTTCTCCAAGATGGTTAGAACAATCCTTCTACTCATTAGCCTATGAAATTACCCAGCCCAAGGACTTCCTGCTGGTCCAGTGATTATAAGACTCAGCACTTCCACTGCAGGAGCATGGGTTTGATCCCTGATGGGGGAACTAAGATTCTTCATGCTGCCCCGTGCAACCAAAAAAAGAAAAGAAATTACCCAGCCCATAACAATTAATCACTCCCTATCTCAGGGACTCTTGCCTTCTGAGATGGCCCACACTCTGGAGTGTTTCTCCCAGGGCCGTTCTTACTTCTTGAGATGAATCACATCCTGTCTATGGAATGTGTCTCTCTCTAAATAAATCCACTTTTCACCTATCACTTTATCCCTCAATGAATTCTTTCTGTGCTGAGACATAAAGAACCTAAGCTTCATGAAATCCTGAGACCAGGTGTGTGATTTAGATGAAAAGAAAGTGGGTTTCAGTCCCAGTTTGGGTTTTGAGTCCCAGCCTCTAGGACTGAATTGTGCAGTTTCACCAGCTCATTGAATATCTCCCTGTTCCCTTGGCATGTGCCTGACCCTGGGTGTGACACCACAGCCCAGGGACAAGGAGGAAGCAAACCCACTGGGCCTCTGAGACCTGTGTTGGGTCAGAGTTCCCTGAATACCCCCACCCCTGGTGAGGGTGGGAGACTTGATCCCCCTTCCATAGAAGTGCTTTGGACTGATGAATCCAGGGTTCAAATCCCACCTCTGTCACTTTTAGACATTTTCTTATATATAAATAAATATACGGCTGCATTGGGTCTTAGTTGTAGCACGTGGGATCTTTAGTTGTGGCATGTGGGACCTAGTTCCCTGACCAGGGCTTGAATCCAGGTCCCTCCTGCTTTGGGAGCGTGGAATCTTAGCCACCGGACAGCCAGAAGCCTCTATCACTTTCATACTCAGTGACACTGGGCACAGGGCTTTATTTCTCTGAGCCTTGCTGGCCTCATTCAAAAAAGAGGATTGGGACTTCCTTATTGGTTCAGTAAAGACTGTGCTTCCACTGTATGGCGTGCAGGTTCGATCCCCAGTTGGGGAACTAAGGTCCCGTATACCACGTGGCACGGTCAAAAAAAACTGGGGAGTGGTGGCTGGTTTAAGAGGGTGGGCCTTGCAGTCCCCAAGCCCTTGGTTCATATCTCAGCTCTTTGCTTTACCTGGAGAAGAGACTACCTTTTCTGAACCTCACTTACATTCTTCAGAACGCTGGGGAGATTAATATACCAACATTACTTTTGCTGGGCCGAGTCAATGAAACCCATCCCCAGCAGTCAGTGCACATAGATACAAGCTGGCTGGGGAGTTATGTCCCCTGGTCCCCTGAACACACTATTTATCACAGATAAACTTATATATGTGTCCCTTGAAAAGCTAAGTCTATGTCTGATTTATTCCTCTACCCACCGAGTGCCCAACACATTGTAAATGTTTATTTATTTGTTTTTCTTCTGAAAACAGAAGAGCAGTAAAAGGGAGAAAAGACGTCGCTTTAAGATTCAGTGACGCTGGGTTCCTACACAATGATCAGTAGCTTGCGTTCCGAGCCTGGGGCAACAGGGTAGGTACAGATAGTGGTGCTTCAGCCTGAGGGTAAAATGCAGGGTGGGCCACTTAACTGCTGAAGCAAATCTGACGCCCTGGACAGGCCATACCTTAGGAAACATTTACAAACCTAGGGACCTTCTGCATGGTTCAAAACAGACCTGTTCTTGGGTTTAAAGGAGCCAATTTTCATTTGATTGTGCAGACCCCTTTGGACTGACAGCACAATCGTCTGTGGTCAAGTCTACAGAAAACAGTACAGAGCGCTGGTTTTGTAAACGTTTTTGTTTTTTAGCGGTAGATCCTTTATTTCAAAGGACCCCAGAAGGTGCCCCTTCCAGGGATAGAAGATGCTCGGTCTAAAACCAAATCATTAAAAAAAAAAAAAAGCAAAAAAGGCACACATGAAACCACCCTGCCCCCCCCAACCAATATGAATGGTGAATAAGCACTTGGGAACTGGAACTCAAAAGCTGTCCCATCCGTGCTCAAACCCCCTCTGTGGCTGCCCACTGCCTTCGGGACAAAGTGCAACTGTCTTATGATGCCCTCTTAGGTTCTCCAGGGACAGCGCCTTTGGACCTTCCCCATCTGAGAGTTTCAGTTCCTCTGATTCCAAAGCTGTTTCTGACTCATATCTCCTCCCTCACTTCAGCTCTGCAAGTCCCATGGCCTCCACCCAGGTGTCCCTAAGCCCCTTATACACGTCTCCAATTGTCCTTAGCATCTCTCCCAAACCTGCCCCTCCCCTGGGTCCCCGTTCCCAGGACAGCTGTCCTACCCAGCCTTCAGGTCTCAGCCTGTGTTCCACCTTCCCCAGAAAGCCCTGATGCCCCCAGAGTCCTGGGTCCCCCATAACTTACCCACTTGGCCTCCCAAGAGTGTCTTCCACCCACCCTTCTCCCTTCCCTCCAAGGCCATGAACTGGCCCCTCACCTGGGTCCCCATTCCAGCCACCTCCTGTGGTTCCCAGCCTCTACTCAAACACTTCTAATTCCCCCTCTGATCTGAGTCTGACTTGCCCCTCTCCTGCTCAAATACTCTGTGGCCCTCCAGTGTGCACAGGATAAAGTCTCAGCTTCACACTGTGGCTCCCAGAGCCCTTTCCTTAATAACTTTTTGGGCTTATGCTTGTACCATTCTCTATGGCCCAGTCATATTTAATATCTTTCAGTTCCTCGAACTGAAACCACACATTTACCACCAAACCTGCCCACAGCTGCCCCTCCTGCCTAGCATACCTTTCTCTCTTCACGTTGCTCACTTCTATCAGCTAATGTACCACCTCCTCCAGGAAGCCCTCCCTGACTCCCTGGCTGGTCCAGACATCCTCCATGAGACTGGCAGTCTCCTAGGCTTATCAGTCCTAGCCCGGACCCCTCTGCCTGTGCTTCTCGCAGCCTGGCCCTGACCATTGGACTGTCACTACCTGATGATGGGTCCAGAATCCATGAGGGAGGCCCGGGCTAGCTGTCACTGCTGTGTCCCCCATGTCACCCAGCACAGGGACAGTACATAGCAGATGCTCAGTGGCCAGTTCATCCATCTACTCATTCAACTAGCATTTATTCAACTGTTGCTGACAAACCTTGTCTAGAAATTGGAGATGCAGCACAGAAAAGCAGGAAAAAAAAAAAATCCCTAGGAAGGAAGAAATTCTTTTGAGGGAGTGAGACAACAGATCAATGAGTGAAACGTACACTATGTACCTGGGAGAAAAAGAAAACAAGGGAGGGATGCTGTGGCATCACTGAGAAAGTGGCTGATGTCGCCATTCAAACACGGACTTCCCATGGCTGAGATGCCATCCTTCCAACGCAGGGGGCACAGGTTCGGTCCCTGGTCGGGGAATGAATATCCCACAGGCTGTGTGGCCCCCAAACCCTCCCCACCAAACCAAACAAATGAAGGAAAAAAAAAAAAACACATCTGGGGGAAAAAAGATTATCCCTGTTTTTCAGATGAGACAGGGCTCAGGGAAATCACTGCCCAGGTCACACAGGGTTGGTTTGTTGGCTGGGAAGCTGATCCCAGAGCTCAGTTCTGTTCCAGGGCACTGTGTTGTCAAACCAACTCACAAACACAAAATAAGGCGGAATGTCTTTTCCTTGCTACCCTCTGGGAGGTCTGTGGCTGTGGAAGGGTAGGATACGGAAGAGAGAGTGGGATCCTTGTTTATTGAACCAGGCACTGCTCAAAACACTTTGTATATTCAATTCTCACAACAGTATTTTTGTTGTGTTTTGTTTTAGCCTAATTTCCCCCAGGTGACTCTGTGGTAAAGAATCCACCTGCCAACGCAGGAGACACAGGAGACGCAGGTTTCATCCCCGGGTTGGGAAGATCCCCTGGCGTAGGAAATGGCAACCCACTCCAGTATTCTTCCCTGGAGAATCCCATGGACAGAGGAGCCTGGTGGGCTACAGTCCATGGGGTTGCAAAGAGTCAGACACGACTTAGGGGCTCAACAACAACAACAGATAAGGGAACTAAAGATCTAGAGCAGTTAAGTCATTGGCATAAAGGGACAAAGCCAGGAAGCCAGGATTTGAGCCCAAGCTCCCTAGGATGCTGGCTATAGACAGCCCCCTCTCCTGCTGTCTAATATCTGTATACCTGTGGTTTCCTCCCTCCCTCCCGAACAGGCTCTCAAAACCTCTGCCGACACTCCCTTCTCCCTCCCTTCAATCTTTGAGAAGGACATTGGAAACTTTCTCCAAGTATAAAGGATATGAGTGCAGCTTTAAAAGAGGACTTCAGTTGTTCTTCCAACCAGGCTGCTCTTGCCAGTCCATCCTTGGTAGAAGTTCTCCAGCTGCTGCTGTGGCTTCATGTCACATCAGATCACATCCCTCCTCTCTTCCAAACCCGCCTCACTCAGAGTAAAGCCGAAGTCTTCTCCACGGCCCTTGAGACCCCAGGGCACCTTCCCCCATTACCCCGCTGACTTCATCCCCCATCCCTCTCCTCCCTTACTGGCATCCCCGTTACCCCTTACCAATGCCATGCAGGCTCCTACCTCAGGGCCTTTGCATGTGCCGTTCCCTCTGCCTAGAATGGGGCTATCCTAATGTCTCAGGCAGTAAAGAATCTCCCTGCAAGGTGGGAGACTGGGGTTCAATCCCTGGGTTGGGAAGAGCCCCTGGAGAAGGGCATGGCTACCCACTCCCGTATTCTTCCTTGGAGAATTCCATGGACAGAGGCGCCTGGCTGGCTGCAGTTCATGGGGTCACAGAGTGGGACATGACTGAGCAACTAACACTTTTACTTTCTGCCTAGAATGCTGTTCTTCCCTCAGAGAGCCATGTCACTCTCTCCCCCTCTTCAAGTCTTTGTTCAAATGTCACCACGTCACCCTACTTAAAACTACAATCTCTGCATTCCCTATCCCCCCAATATCTCGTATCATCTACTTACCCATTTGTGTGTTGTCTCTGGCCCTTGCTATTAATAGCATGTAAACTCCATGAGGCCAGGGAATCTGTTTTGTTCACTCATGGTCCCCATGCCTAGCACAGTCTTGGGCATGTAGAACACACTTAACAAATATCGATTGAATGAGTAACTTGTATTTGCATTCCCATATTAGGTGAAGTCGCTCAGTCGTGTTCAACTCTTTGCGACCCCATGGACTGTAACCTACTAGGCTTCTTCGTCCATGGGATTCTCCAGGCAAGAATACTGGAGTGGATTGCCATTTCCTTCTCCAGGGGATCTTCCCGACCCAGGGATCGAACCCGGGTCTCCCACATTGGAGGCAGACGCTTTAACCGCTGAGCCACCAGGGATATATTCCCATATTACAGATACAGTAACTGAGGCACTGGGACCTGGAGCCACGCGCCCAAGCTCATGCAGCTATTTAAGTACGAAACAATAAAACCAAGATTGGCACCTGGGGGGGGGGTCCAGTCCCCAGCACACACTGTAATGACTGTCCTCCTCGGCCACGCTAAGGCAAGCTGAGTGACTAAGATATTCGCCTCTTCTCTTGAGGATTTAGGGTTGCTGAGGTTTGATGGTGTGGTGAGACCTGCCTCCTCTCTCTGTATCCCTGATTTTATGAGTCAAGGGACGGTTGGGTCTAAGCTACCTAGAGTCTTCTCCCCACCAAGCCCTGCCCAACTCCTGCTATGGGCTAAGTGCTCTCAGTTTGGGGGTGGGAAATCAGTCTGTCCACCAAGGTAAAGAGGTATGGATTAATACTGACATGAGCAAGGTTCTTAATGGCTGATGGGCCATCCTCCTAGGTGTGGTGACGTGGCGGAGGGGAGGACAGCTTGGCGACTGTGACGTGGGACAGCAGGGGTTGGCTGCTGCAGCAGAACTTGTCAGGATAGGGAGAGTGTGACACCCCAGGAATGATGAGGGTAGCTGAGGGGAGGGGGAGAGTGACAAGGAGGAGGGGATGAAGGTGACTGGCCGAGGGTGAGGGTGAGATGACTGATTGTATTAGCCACATTGAGCTGGGCATGTCACCACAATAAACTCGCAGGACCCTCACTCTCATCCCTGACATAGTGTCCCTGTGTGGGTTTTACAAATGAGGAAGCTAAGTTTGCAAAGGTGTGATGAGATGGTCAAGGTTACCCAGAGGTTTCGCGATGGAGCCAGAATAACGGGCTCTAGTACCTGGTATGTGAGAGGTGACACGGGGAAAATGACAGAGACATGAAGAGGAAAAAAAAAAAACCCTCCTAATGGGAAAACACTGGAAGCCTTAGGCACAGACAGTGACTGTCGGAGAAGCAAAGGTGAGAGGGGAGAGACGGAGACACAAAGCCTGAGAAAGACAGACGGGAAACGTGAGTGCGGTTTACGAAGGGGGCAGGAGGCGTGCGAAGGTGACACGCGGGTATGATGACGATTTATAAGAAGGACTTTGGAAAGGAGTAGCAGCAACAAAAGAGATGTGTACGCGACAGAAGGCGACACGACAGGAGAGACATTTGGTGGCCATGGAACTTGAACGAAATCTTGTTAAGGGGATTGATGGCGACATTAGGAGAGTGGTGGAAACACAAGGGAGTGATAACGATTTAAGCAGGATAACGGGAGGAACGGAGATATAAAGGGACAGAGGACGATATGAGAGAAGAAATGCATTATAGAGGAAGGACAACATAAATGCAGCCGAGGCGCCGCGCCCCCAGATCGCACATTACCTGCACTCCACGTTTCCCACTCCGGGACCCAGCCTCGCTGGTACCTTCTAGGCTGGAGCCCCGCGCGCCCCCCCCTCAACCCGTCGCGCGCAGGCGCACTCCAGCTGGACTGCGGACCCGCGGGGGCCAAGCAATTGCTTTTCTCATTGGCCGCGCTCCTCGCTAGCGCAGGGCGGGGGAAGCGCCTGGGAGACTGCGGATGGTCACGTGACGGTTGCCTCTGCGCTCTCGCTGGTGGCTCTCCCGTGGGCTAGAGCGGCCGCGGGCGGATAAGCCCGACTTCCGGCGGCGAGAACGGTGCTTCCGGGGCGGGCAGCCGGGCGGAGGGAGGTGGGTCTGACAGTTGGCGCCGCCGGGAGGGCGGGCGGCGCGAGTGGGGCGGGCCCCGAGGGCCAGGTGAGGCGCGGGCCAGGGGTGGTGGATATGGGTTGGAAGCGGTGGAGATGAATGGCGCCCCGGGATTCCGGAGTCAGTCCTGGAGCCGCCGTGCGGCTCTGGACAAGCGATTTCTTTCTCTGAATCTCAGTTTCCTGCTCTGTAGAATGGGGGTCAGAATGTGACTAGAGCATCCTCTTTATGGGTTGGAGTGAGAAGTCAGCTTGTGCTTGTCGGAGCCCTAGTTCAGCGCCTGGCACACAGCACACTTCTTTGCTATACTATTATTGTTAGTATTGTTGATGATGTTTGTGTTTGATACGGAAGATCAGGGTGTGGGAGCGTGAAATTGGGAACCAACAGATTTCAGTTCAAGTCCTAAGCTACACTTTGCGGTAGCGGACCTGTGCCTTCCCTTATCTGAACTTCGTTTTCCTCGTTTATAGGATGAAGGCTAATAATCCCTTCATCATATCATAGAGTTATTGTGAGGATGCTGATGACATGTGCGTGTGAAGTCCTCAGCATAGGGCCTGACGGTGTAGAATAGGAGCTCAATAAATAGATCCGGACTATAATAATACCAGTCATAGCAGACACATTAGGTGTTTAGGTCCCTGCAGTCAAAGCTATGCTTTTTTCAGTAGCCATATATATGGATGTGAGTCTTGGACCATAAAGGAGGCTGAGCGCTGAGGAATTGATACCTTCCAGTTGTGGTGCTGGAGAAAACTCTTGAGATTCCCTTGGACTGCAAATAAATCAACCCTGAATATTCATTGGAAGGTCTGATGCTAACGCTGAAGCTCCAATACTTTGGCCACCTGATGTGAAGAGCCAGCTCATTGAAAAAGACTCTGATGCTTGGAAAGATTGAAGGCAAAAGGAGAAGACGCTGGCAGAAGATGAGGTAGTTTGATAGCATCACCAATTCAATGGACATAAATCTGAGCAAACTACAGGAGATAGTGAAGGACAGGGGAGCCTGGTGGGCTAATGTCTGTGGGGTCACAGAGAGTCGGACAGAATTAGTGACTAAACGATAACGACATAATGATTCTAAGAGTCATTGGTGCAGATGAGACTAGCAAGGAAGTAGAGAAGAGGGAGAAGCTCAGAGACTTCAGCTTTCCTTCACTTTCCTTCGTGATAGGAAAGACTTCGAATCTGCAGCTAGGCAAATTGACATCCTGCCACTTATTATTTGTCATATTTTGCTGAATCCTGTAGTATTAGGCTTTCCTTTTTCTTTGAAACCACTGACTTATTTTTCTCCAGTCAGTTCATTTGAGAAGGAAAATTTGTATTGCTTTTCTAGTGAAAAACTAGCATTGCTTGGCTGTGAAAAGGAGGACTTAGCCTGAACCCCAGTGAAAGCAGAATGGTTTATTACATTGTAGATAGAAAAGGAAAGAATTGAAAAAGGAATGACTTGTATTTATGTGATTCCATGCTGCCAGGTCTCATGGATCCTGTCAAGTTATACTCTGTTTTCAGCTCACACTTGGCATATGATGGTCTTGGCTTAGTGATTGTCCTACCCTTTTACTGACTCACTGAAGATGTACTTATTTTATTTAATGCACATGTACAAAACCTACTGAGCATCATTCTGACAGCTTGGCATTTAGGAACTCTTAACCCCACTAAGCACTTTAAAAATAGATAGCCTATCCTTTTTTTTTTTTTTAATTTGAGTATAGTTGATGTACAATAACTCCTGTCATTCTTATTTTACAGTTGAAAGAAGTGCGATCCAGAAAGGTTAAACCACTTGCCTCAGAGTCAGGGTTCACTTCAGTTCAGTTCAGTTCAGTCGCTCAGTCGTGTCCGACTCTTTGCAACCCCGTGAACTGCAGCACGCCAGGCCTCCCTGTCCATCACCAACTCCCGGAGTTCACTCAAACTCATGTCCATTGAGTCAGTGATGCCATCCAGCCATCTCATCCTCTGTCGTCCCCTTTTCCTCCTGCCCCCAGTCCCTCCCAGCATCAGAGTCTTTTTCCAATGTCAGGGTTAGGAAGTGGTAAGATTGAGCTTTGGAGGCGGCCTTCAAAGGGCTGAGCATAGGGAGTCTGGTGAATGGTAATTACTTGAATTTGGGGGAGCTGTCATTTTTCTATTATTGTTATATAATTTTCGCTGTTCAGAAAGTCAGCTTGGAGATAGGTTTTTAATGGTGGAGAGAGAAAATTGAGTCTAGCGGGGAATTCTGCAGCTATAGTGGGAAGATGTTGCTATTGTTCAGTTGCTCAGTCGTGTCTGACTCTTTTGTGACCCCACAGACTGTAGCCTGCCAAGCTCCTCTGTCCGTGGGATTTCCCAAGCAAGAATACTAGAGTGGGTTGCCATTTCCTTCTCCAGAGGATCTCCCCGACCCAGGGATCGAACCTGAGTCTCCTGCATTGCAGGCAGATTCTTTACCACTGAGCCACCAGGGAGGATACCAGTACCTAAAGGCTTCTAGTAAGTATTAACTGAAACTTTGCTAAGGCAGACCTCAGTGCCCAGCTCACAGTAATCCCTTGACCAGTGGACTGACTTGGGTTCAAATCCTGGCCCCTCAGTTGCTTGCTGTGTGGCCTCAGGCCTGCCACTGTCCCCTGTAACTTGGAGATTGTTTTTGCTTTCTACCACAGGTGGTGGTGAGGAGGCACGGAGGTGTGTTCATCAGCAATGCTGGGCACGTGAATGCTCGTCAGCTGCTGCATGGGCACTGGAATCAGGGATAACTTGTTTTTGTTTTTGAATCCCAGTAAAGCTCTGGCTTGATGTGGCATTTGGCAAATGACTGCACCACAATGAGTCAGTTTTTTTTTTTTTTTCCCATTGATTAAAATGTGGCTAATGATAGTCCTCACGCATGAGGAGCTTGTGAGGCGTCGGCATGATGCCTGGCACCATTTCTGGTGCATAGTTGGTGCTTGCTATGTGCAGCGTTGTTCTATCTGGCTTACTGAAGCCTCCTTCAGGCCTTGCTCTTTGAGAGATGCTGGTTGTGTTGCCCTTGTCCAGTGGTAACATCCCGAAGGGAAAGGGCATCTTAGGAGCCAAGTACGGGATCAAGTGTGCCTGTGGTCATGTTCCTCATCCTAGTTGAGGGTGGAGGAGAGAGCATCACCCTGGGGACTTTGGGAAGATGTCACAAGGCAGGTGGCAGCCATGCAGAGTGATGGAGAGCTTGCTAGGAGGACAGGAGAAGCAAGCATGCAAGGCACAGGTGACATTCTGTGTGAAGAGTGGGTAGCTGGCAAAGCCCTTGGGTGTTGGAGGGAAGGCTGGAGTGGGAGGCCTGGGGGGCAAGAAGAGCCAGCACCTCTAGAGAGTGCAGCAGGCACTCTCAGGTGCTTTCTTCATAGAAACTCATCTAGCCCCACAGCAGTCCTCTGGGGTAAGTCATGTGTGTACCATCCTGGTGTACAGATGGGGACACTGAGGCCCGACTGGTGAAGTTGCTGGGCAAGGTCATACAGCTAGTAAGTGGTAGAGCCAGACGTGAACCCTGCAAGTCTGGTTCCAGAGTCCTTACTTTTTAAAAATAGTTTTATTTATTTATGTATTTTTGGTTTTTGCCGTGCTGGGTCTTTGTTGCAGCGCAGGGCTTTTTCTAGTTGTGATGCGCGGGGGCTACTCTTTAGTTGTGGTACACGGGCTTCTCACTGCAGTGCCTTCTCTTGTTGCGGAGCACAGGGTCTAGGGCGCATGTAGTTGTGGTTTCTGGGCTCCAGAGCACAGGATGAATAGTTATGGCGCATGGGCTTAGTTGCTCCATGGCATGTGGGATCTTCCTGGATCAGGGATCAAACCATGTCTCCTGCATTGGCAGGCGGATTCTTTACTACTGAGCTACCAGGGAAGCACCCTCCCTTCCCCCGCCACACTTTTTTTTTGGCTGTGCGGGCTCTTCCTTATGGTGTGCAGACCTCTCTAGTTGTGGCATTCCGGTTTAGTTGCCCCTGGCACTCAGGTTTAGTTGCCCTGCAGCAAGTGAGATCTTTGTTCCTCAACCAGGAATCGAGCCCACATCCCCTGCTTTGGAAAGTGGAATCTTAACCACTAGATCACTAGAGAAGTCCCCCAGAGTACCATCATGCGATACCATCAAAATAGTGGGTAGGAAGGGGCAGATGGTAGGTGATGGTCCACAGAAAGGGGCTGGACAGTGGGCCTTCTGCACCTTGTAGGTGGTGGAGGGGTGGGGGACATGAGTCAGAACTGGGGGCTGGCATGAGTGCAGGGGAGCAGCGTAGGAGGAGAGGACGGCCAGGGCACGGCAGTGTGGGACACGGTGGGTCCTGGAGTCAGAAGTGGTGGATCAGGTGAGGAAATGATTTCTTTTAGTTCTGTTTCAGCACTGCTGTTCACGTGCAGGAGACTGTCTCCGTAGGTGCTCATATGTCGTGTGTCTTTCTGGCACCCGCTGACCTTACCCAAGTAAAAACAGGTTTTGCGTTTCTGCCCTGGGGCCCCTCCTGAGTGGAGCCCCGCCTCTTTGTCCCCGGCTGCTCTCACTCACCTCCTCGCTCCCTCTATGGTATGGTCCCTGCGGGCTCCTGGCTGCCCCGTGGACATGCCAGATGGGCTTCTGGCTCAGGGCCCTGAACTTGCTGTACCTTCTCCTGGAACACTCTTCCTCTCTAAAACTGCATGGCTCACTCCTCCACCTCCTTCAGTCTCTTAAATGTCACTTTGGAGAGCTCTTACTGGGGACTTCCCTGGCGGTCCAGTGGATAAGACTTTGCACTTCCACTGCCGGCAGCATGGGTTCGATCCCTGGTCCGGAAACTAAGATCTCGTGTGCTGCATGGTGGGGCCAAAAAGTTTTAAGAAACAAACAAACAAAAAAGAGAGCCCTTCCCCGAACACCTATTTAGAATTGTAAGCCCTCCCTTCCTGGCGCTCCATGTTTTCTCCGTGACACTGAAGGCTTTCTGACACACGACACTGTCAGCTGGCTTGCTTGTTATTTTCTGTCTCTTAACCGTGTCACCATGTAGAAGCCAGGCTCCGGGTTTTTGTTCACCTCTGTATTCCCGACTCCTAGAACAGTACCTCACACCCAGTAGGTTTTCAGGAGAGAGTTTTTGAAAGAATGACTGGGTATTTATGGTTAGGTTTTGGGCCAGGGAGGGTCTTTTATCTGTCCCTCTCTTTTCCAGCCAGAAACTTGGGAGGTGTGTGGGGACGGAGCTGTGGACATTTGCTGTCCCTGGGCCTTGTCCCAGGCAGGAGTGATCTCTGCAGTGACAGTTCTGCCCCAGGCTGACTTCCTGCCAGCTGTTCAGGCTATTCCTGGGCTCTGAGCCCCCAGCCCAGGAACTCTCTTCTGGCAGGCAGACAGACAGGCAGCAAGAGACGGACAGACACTTAGCCGGCGGTGGCTCATGAGCGCTCTCCCTTCGTCCTCTCTTTCAGGCTCCAGGGAGCAGCGTGAAGGCCCGGGAGACAATGGTCTCAGTGACTATGGGTGAGTCTTCTCTCAAGGGCCCTCTCTCTCCTCTCCCCCTTTTTGAGGTGTGACCTTAATGGGGGGGCCGGGTGGGGAAGGGAGGGCCAGTCACTGGCAGGAACAGCTGTGCTCTGAGGAACCTGGAGGCAGGGCCAGGCCTGCTCAGGGCCGACCGCCTCCTTTCTGCTATCCTGGCCTCCTGACAACGTACTATGGCCATAATGAACTTGGGTTCTGGAGTCCAGCAGGTCACCCACATGATCTCTCAGAGCCTTGATTTTCTCACCTGTAAAATGGAGATTGTAACATCCTGGGACGTTGTTTAAGTATTAAGGAGGTGATTGCATGTAAAGCCTTGAGCCTAGTTCTCAGCAAATGTTAGCTGTTACTATTCTCATGAGCTTTATCAACATTCTCTTTAAACTTTGTACTTGGGGATTGCCAAAACACAGAGATTATTAGTCACTTTTAAATTTTTGGACATTTGAACATATAGAGAAGTATGTAAAACATATTTGTGTGATCATGTGAGCAATTAGAAAGCAAACATCTGAGTACATCCTATTTGATTCCATTGACAAAAAGCACAGGAATGGCTTCCCTGGTGGTCCAGTGGTTAAGACAGCACTTTCAATACAGAGAGCATGGGTTTGATCCCTGGTCAGGGAACTAAGATTCCCACATGCGCACAACATGGTCAAAATAATAAAACGCAGAAGCAGGCACAATCACTCTGTGCTGCTAGAAGGTGTTTATTGCCCTTGGGAGGCAGGGAGAAGTGGCTCTCTAGGGAATGGGAGGCCGAGGGAATGCTTCTAGAATGTTGGAAATGTTTTACTTCTTGATCTGGGTGCTGGTTATATGGGTGTGTTGGTTTATGAAAATCTATTGACTTGTGTGCACTTTTGTGAGTATACTGTATAGTTCAATAAGAAAGGTTTTAAAAAAAGCCTCCACCCATTTAACCATCCAGGTGGAGAACTAGAATATTGCCTGCCCACCTTGAGGCTCCACCCCAGTCACACCACCTCCTTCCTTCAGATGGAATCTACGACTATCTTCTCTTTGTGATCTTCTCTCCTTACCTTACTTTATCGTTGTACCACCAATGAAAATGTTCCTACAGACTTGGTTTTGAATTTACATGAAGGAAATCCTGCCATGCCCTGTGTTCTTTTGTATCTGGCTCAGCACAATGCCGGAGAGTCATCTCTGGTGCTGTGAGTAGCTGTAGTTCTTTCCTTTTTAAAAAAAATCTGTTACAATATTGCTTCTGTTTTAATGTTTTCTTTTTTTGGCCAGGAGGCATGTGGGAACCTAGGTCCCTGACCAGGGGTCTGTCTTGCATCCACTGCAGTGAAAGTCTTAACCCCTAGCCTGCCAGGGAATTCCCCGTAGTTCTTGCTTTACACTGCTCCATCGTATTGACTGGGTGAGCAATCGATCGTCGTTTCTTTGTCAGTACTGTTGTCAGTGGATACTGTTTCTGGATTGTGAGACTAGCTACTAGGAATATTCTAGTGCCTGTGTTCTGGAGTGAACAGCAAGGCACCCGTTTGAGTCCCAGACACGCATTGTGGCCTGTATTATTATCTCTGAAATGGGGGTGCATCTTACAGCTGGTGCTTATGACCATTTAACTGGCAGCAGGTTTTCCTCCTTCATAGGGACACAAAATGATGATGAGGGCCGGACACAGGGTCTCTTGAGCTCCTGGACTTTGCTTCAGGCAACTGGCTGCCTCCAACCTGTGTGGTGTTTCCTTTTCCACTAATAACAGCTTAGTTGAGATACAGTTCACATTTCATACAACTCACTGGGTTTTTTTTTTTTGGCTGTGCTGGGTCTTGTGGGTTTTCTCCCGTTGCTGTGAGTAGGGGCTACTCTCTTGTTGCGGAGAATGGGTTCAAGGGCACATGCTTTCAGTAGTTGCGGTTCGCAGGCTCTGGAGCACAGGCTCAGTAGCTGTGGTCCATGGGCTTAGGTGCTCCATGGCATGTGGAATCTTCCCAGCCCAGGGATCGAATAGGTGTCCCCTGTGTTGAAAGGCAGATTCTTAACCACTGGACCACGAGGGAAGTCCAGTGGTTTTAAAAATCTGTGTCTGTAGACTTGTGCGTCCATCACCACAGTCAATTTCAAAATATTTTCCTCACTTCCCTCAGTTCCCAAATACCCATTAATAGTCACTCCCCCCTCCCCGCTGCTTTCCCACCCAGGTCCCTGGCAGCTGCTATTCTATTTTCTGTCCCTATAGGTCACTGTAGATTTACCACTTCTGGACATTTCACATAAATGGAACTGTTACGTGGTAGTTTTTGATATTTAGACAAAGCTGCCTGCTTTTGGCTAAAGGAACCCAGGCCCCCTCCCCCCCCATGTCTTGACAGTTGGAAAGTGCTTATGCAAAGAAGAAAAATGTCCATCCTTTCCTCCGGGCTGATAGAAGTCCTGAGGCTATGAGCGCCTCACTTGCCACAGGCCTGGGGAGACTGGCCTGTGCTGGGTGGGCACCTGAGACCCCTGCCGTCCTCCATGCAGTGTCTCGTCCAGACTGTATCACTCGCCCTGCTCTGAGCCTCTGTTGTCTTATCAGCAAAATGGGCACAGTAACACCAAATTTCTCCTTTTTTTAAAAAATAGCATGGAATTTGGGATGTACCATTATATACCATGAGAAAGACTTAAAAAAAAATGTTGCTTATTAAATTGTGGCACACCATCAATTGTAGGTAAATCCTAGTTTCTGAGATACTAAAATGTGAGAAAAAAAATTCTACTTGGAACCAATGATCTTCTCTGACACCTGGCCTGAGTGGTCAGGGTCATTTTGAAGGTCACACCCAAGAGGCCAAGAAAGAACTTTGGAAACAGTGAAGTTGCCTGGATGGAGTCTGCCTGGTCTAGGCTCCACGCATAGTGGGGGCGTCATCACCGTCACCGTCACTGTCACGGCTGCCGTGGGGGAGGACATCCTCTGGGCCTTGTGCCATTTCAAGCCCTTTTTGTGTCCTTTCTCTTTAGTCTGCATGGTGACCCAGGACGTCAGTGCTCTTACTACTAGAGTGTCTGCTCCCTGAGGGAAGGAACTCTGGGCCCTGCAGTATCCCCAGTGCCTAGAGCGGGACTCGGTGTGTGCCAGCTGCTCAGTACACGCTTGTGGAGTGTGTGACCCCAGAGGAGGCCAAGCACCAAGTGCTACCTTCCCCAGAGTCCTTTTTCTGGGAGATGGCAAAGTCAGGAGTCCAGCCCACACTCCAAAGCCTGTGCTCATGACCTCCTTTCTGAGGCTGGGCTGCTCCTGTGTGTGTGGTCCTGGAGATGCTTGCTGACACCCAGAGGCCAGCTGTGCAAGCCTTCTTTCCACCCACCTGTGGACCCTGTCACCCTCTGGGCTTGCACCTGCTGATAGAGACCTGGGTGGAGAACCCAGAGTCCTGACTCCCCCCGCCCCCAGTCATTGGCCAGGCCTGGGGGACAGCGGTTGCTTGGGGTCATCATGCTCCAGGCAGGGCAAAGTTGTGAGGAGAAGGGCAGTCCAGGAGCACAAGGGCTTGGGGAGTCTGCTTCTTGTTAGCAGTGTGGCCTGGGGCCAAGCATCCAGCCTCTCCCTGCTTCAGTTTCCTCATCGGCCAAGTAGAGGTGTCAGTGTTGCTGAATTCACAGAGCTGGCAGGCCGGCTTAGTTCCATCATCTGGAGTGCTCAGGGCCTGGCATTTGATGAGCATTTAATTTGTGGGAGCTGCTGCTGTGTGGTTTTGCTGCTGCTGTTCTCTAAGGAGAATCATGTGAATAATAAGCTCTGTCTGCACCTCCACGCTCCCAGCCACTTCCGAGTGGATCCAGTTCTTTAAGGAAGCCGGCATTCCTCCAGGACCTGCTGTCAATTACGCTGTGATGTTTGTGGATAATAGGTAAGGCTGCTGAGGGGACAGGGGTAACCTTGGGGAAAGGAGGGGCGTTAGGGAACAGGCCGGCCTACCCACCCCAACTCACTTGCGACCCTTCCCTGCAGAATCCAGAAGAGCATGCTGCTGGACCTCAACAAGGAGATCATGAACGAGCTGGGCGTGACCGTGGTGGGCGACATCATTGCCATCCTCAAGCATGCCAAGGTGGTGCACCGCCAGGTGGGCGCTCTTCTCGACGCCTCTATTTCCGGGTTTAGGGTGGGATGGAGGGCTGATGGTAGAACCAGTTGGAGGCTTGGAAGCAAAGGTAGGCATACCTGGATTCCAAGGTTGGTTCCACTGCTTGCTGTGTGACATGGGGCACATTGCCTAACCTCTCTGAACCTTACTTTCTCCACTTGTAGAATACACATAGGCAAACCTGTTTTGCAGGGCAATTGTAAGTATTAAGCTACATAAAGCCCTAGCACAGCGTACACAGCAGGGCCTCATTAAGAGCTCTCTGTAAGTATTATTATTATTATTACTATTAGTTTTTCCTTCCCTCATCGTAGTTATTCTTACTGTGACTCTTCTCTGTCCCCAAAATAGGAGCTTCCGCGGTGGGACACAGTTGATGACTTGGCCAACAGCATGGTGGTTCCGTTCTTGGGCTTTCTGTTGACAGTGACCTTGGACTAGTGATTCACCTCCCCCAGTCACTGAAACAGTCCTTGCACTCACCCTTTCTGAATGGGGCCTCTGTGGCCATCCACCAGATAGTGTATATCGCACCAAGAGCCGGGCCTGGAGTGAAGAGTTGCTTTAGCACTTACAGGCTCTTGCCATGGCCTTCCAGTCCCTATCTTTATCCTTTATACACATACCAGCTTATTGACTCCTTCCTCCCATAAGGGAGGCTTACTGCAGAGGCTGTGCTCTCAAGCACTCCACTTACCACGTGGTGGTCACTGGGATTTTTCTCATTAATTTTAGAGGCTTTCTGCATTCCAGGGCCAGGCTTTCATCTGCCCATCACCCTGGACAGGACCCTGCAGCGAGCGATTTCTCAAGCCAGGGATGCTGTCTGAGTTATCCCAGAGGTCACAGAGCAAAATGTGTTCTTTTCTTTAAACTTTTAAATTTGAGACTGATTTTGAATTTGTAGAAAAGTTGCAACAGTAGTACACAAAATTTTTGTATTTCCTTCACCCAGCTTCCCCTAATGTTGACATGTTACATAGCTATGACACATTGGTCAAAACTAAGAAAGAAACATTGCTATCCTATTATTGGGCTTCCCAGGTGGTAGAGTTGGTAAAGAATCCACCTGCCAGTGCAGGAGACGTGAGTTCGATCTCTAGGTCAGGAAGATCCCCTGGAGAAGGAAGTAGCAACCCACTCCAGTGTTCTTGCCTGGAAGATTCCAAGGACAGAGGAGCCTGGCAGGCTGCTGTCCATGGGGTCGCAGAGAGTCAGACACGACTGAGCAACAGCTTATGCACATGCTGTTATTCACTAAGCGACGGCCTCTCTGGGTTTCTTCCGTCTTTCCACTAATGTCCTTTTTCTCCTCTGGGATGCCACATGGCATTTACTCTATGTGTCTCCTTAGTCTCTTTTGATTTGGGCCAGTTTCCTGCTCTTCCCGAGTTTTAGATGACCTTGACAGTTTTGGAGAGTGCTGCTCAGCTGTCTGTAGCGTGTCCCTCAGTTTGGGTTTGTCTGGTGCTTTGTTGTAAGCTGGGCTTCCCAGGTGGCGCTAGTGGTAGAGAACCTGTCTGCCAATGCAGGAGACACGGATTCAGTCCCTGGGTCAGGAGGATCCCCTGGATCCTCCTGGAGAAGGGCGTGGCAACTCACTCCAGTATTCTTGCATGGAGAATTCCAATGAAACGAGGAGCTTTGGCCTACAGTCCATAGGGTCACAAAGAATCGGACATGACTGAAGCGACCTAAAACTTGAAAGTAGGAGTGAAATGTTTGGAAATCTCTTCTCTAACAGCCCAGGCTCTGATCTCTCCCAGTTTTGCTCAGATATCTGGGTCCCCTTTTCCTCCACCTCCCGTCCCGTCCCCATCGTAACCCCAGGCACCTGTTTTCTTTACAGGATATGTGCAAAGCTGCTACTGAGGCGGTGCCCTGCAGCCCCAGCCCCCTCCCAGGCGAGATTCGTCGAGGTGCTTCTAGCGGTGAGTCCTGTCTGTTCAGGCCTGTTTCCTTCGTTCCTACACTCTGTAGTGAACAGGACACGCCTGGACTTTGCAGAGGTGGAAGCACAGCCATCCGAGGCTCTCTTGTCTTAGGGATAAATGGGGCAGTGAGTGACTGTGCATATGATCGATTTTTGTTCGTGGTCGTTCCATTCTGCAAAGCCACTGGGAGCATTGAGTCAGTGACTCTGAGTCACTGCTCCCAGGGGAATGTGGGGTCAGGTTCCTGCAAGCTTCTGGTCACAACATCTTCATTATCTGACCAGTGTACAACCTTATTTTATATGTGTTTCTGTTTTAAAAGACCTTATTTAATATATATTGTTGATTCATTGACAGTGAACTCACAGCCCACAGCACTAACGCTCATGCCTGAATGAAGCTTATCCAATGCACATATTTTTTCCATAAAACACATCCCAGCCTTCTTGAACTTAGGACACTACCCAGCATCTTATCACCAAGCTTGGGGACCATTTTAAACAGCAGAATCACTAACAGAAACACAAAGATCCGAAAATAACGCTGCCGCTAAGTCGCTTCAGTCGTGTCCGACTCTGTGTGACCCCATAGACGGCAGCCCACCAGGCTCCCCTGTCCCTGGGATTCTCCAGGCAAGAACACTGGAGTGGGCTGCCATTTCCTTCTCCAATGCTTGGAATTGAAAAGTGAAAGTGAAGTCACTCAGTCGTGTCCAACTGCTAGCGACCCCATGACTGCAGCTACCAGGCTCCTCCGTCCATGGGATTTTCCAGGCAAGAGTACTGGAGTGGGGTGCCATTGCCTTCTGAGGAGACCGTAAATAGATGATTCGGAGAAGGCAATGGCACCCCACTCCAGTACTCTTGCCTGGAAAATCCCATGGGTGGAGGAGCCTGGTGGGCTGCAGTCCACGGGGTCTCGAAGAGTTGGACACGACTGAGCGACTTCACCCCACAAGTATTGGTTTTGAGGTTATGAATAAATTTGTAAATATGCCAGTTTATAAATACAGAATCTGAATGATAAGAATCAACTGTATTTATACTTCTGATTTTTTAGCAGTGTGACACTTGAAAAATTTGACATACATACATACATGCGTACATATTGATTAGCCTTTGCTGCTTAACAGGCTTCCCCTAAACTGATATAAACACACATTTAAAAAAATTTTGATTTCAAAGTAGTTGATTTCTTTTCAGAGTAAGAGATCACCTTTTGCAAAATTTATTTTATTTTTAACACTTTCACATTTTAGTACTTCAAATCATACTTGTGCACTTACTGATAATGAGGAACTGATCTTCTGATGCAAGGTTTTTTAAAAATTTTTGTTGAAATATACTTGATTTGCAATGTTGTGTTAGTTTCAGGTGTGCAGCAAAATAATTCATTTAAGTTACACACACAAGCACGCACACTCCCAGCCACCCACCCTTGGTTCCCTGACAAGGGCTCAAACCCATGACCCCTACAGTGGAAGCCACTCTTAACCACTGGACCGCGAAGAAAGTCCTGGTTTATGGGAATTGATGTTAAATGGACTCTGTAGTTTTTATGTATTTTTCTGTATACTGTAGTTATAGCTAAAAACAACCAGGCAATGGGAAATTATAATCTTGTGTTGAGGGTCATCATGAAGGATTTCAGGAGGCTTTGAGAGGTAGCACACTGCAGGAAGAGAGAACTTTTGCAGGGCGGGGGTGGTAGGACAAAGTAGCAAAGTCTGAAAGCCATTGTGGGGGGTGTTCCTAG